>JAJPUD010002467.1:246105-291014 GCA_023553655.1 Myrmecobius fasciatus | reverse complement strand
GAAAGAAAGAAAGAAAGAAAGAAAGAAAGAAAGAAAGAAAGAAAGAAGGGAGGAGGGGAAAGAGGGAAGGAGGGAGGAAGGAAGGAAAGAAGGAAGGAAGGAAGAGAAAGAAAAAGAAAGGAAGGAAGGAAAGAAGAAAGGAAGCAAGAAAAAGAAAAATAGTATGCTTCAATATGTATTCAGTTCTTTTTCTAGAGGCAAATAGCATTTTTCATCATGAGTCCTATGGGATTGTCTTGGATCATTGTATTACTGAGAATAGCAAAGACATTCAGAATTCTTCATTGTATAATATGGCTGTTACTGTGTACAGTGTTTTCCTGATTCTGCTCACTTCACTCTGTATCTGTTCATATAAGTCTTTCTAGGTCTTTCTGAAATCATTCTGCTTGTCATTTCTTATAGTACAATAATATTCCAATATACTACAACTTGTTTCCCAATTTGATAGAGACATCCCCTCCATTTCCAATTCTTAGCTACCACAAAAAGCTGCAATAAATATTTTTATACAGATAGGTCCTTTATGGAGACCCAGTTTTAACAAGAGCAATAACAATAACAACAAAAAAACTATTAAAAGGCTCTTCATTTAGTACATGCATTCTGTTAGTAGAATCATGAAGAACAGATTTCTACACATACTACACATGATAAATTATAATGAATTCCAGCTAACTGATAGTTTTGAGCATAAAATTGAACTATAAAAATGATGGGAAAATAATTATTTCAATTTTGGATGGTAGCAAAACTATACCTTAGGGATTTCCCTCCGATTCTTGTTGATATCACCCATCTACACATTAAAATTATTTGAGAGTCTTTAAAATGTAAAACAACAGAAATAACTTTTTTTGGAATTATATAGAATATATACCTACATGCATATATATGGAATTATATATAAATATATAGCATAACTGAAAGAACAAAGTACACCTTGTGACTTTGAGCAAGAGCAAATAGCTATGCGTTCTAGTAGGAACTCAGAGAGAGTGATTGATAAATTATACTTTATATTTTTAAATCCATCCACTTAGATGTAATTACTTGTAAAGAAATTTGAATGGTAAAAATTTATCTCAAGTGATTTATAGAAAAAAGATACAGGGAAAGGAAAGACACTGGAAATATAAGTAATCATAAGGACAATAAGTAGAGGAGTGCTGAATTTGGGGTCAAATGACTTGGGGTTGACTCCTAGGTCTGCTAATTGAGTATGTGATTGTCACATGTGACCTTGGATCTTTCTGGGATTCTTTTTCTTATCTAGAAAATGAGGAGATTGAATCATGATCTTTATGGGGTTTTTGTAGGTCTATGTGTGCAGACCCTCACCCAAAATGACTACTCAGAGGTCTCTCAAAGTGGAAAGCAGAAAAATATTTAATTAGAATTTCATGAAATTTGGGTGATCCAACAGGGAAGTACTTGGAGGGAGGAGAGCCTCAGCCTAGGTGCACACACACAGTTTTATCCCCTTCCAACCTTCAAAAATCCTTAACCCCTCCCTTTACCCCTTTGATTGGCTGGCAACAACTTCATTCCCTTTTTTGGATGATCATGACCTAAATTTCATGGAATGTCTTTGTTTCCTTTTTCCCTGTCATGTGACCTCTGGAAGAACAAACTGAGGCCTACTAGGCTCCTTATACTCTAACTGATAGTTAAAGATATATGTGCCTCTGTGTGTGTGTGTATACATACATATATATATCTATCTATATATATATATATAGATAGATATATATATGTATATGTATACATTAATTGTTCCCCTCTGTGAATTCTTCATTTTTCCCTGTCTCACACAGTCTAAGTCCTAAAATCCTATGATTTCTTCCAAGGATATACATGGAAAGATATAGCTCAAGCTACATATCTTGTTCTTCCTTGAGACATTAAGAATATATGGAGGGGTTGTGGGGTATTTTTTGGTATAGAACTAACTTGAGGCCTTTATTAGGACAATGTTAGGTCCGGGTCCCCTATGCTCATGATCAATATGTTCACAATAACCCCAGTAGTTATCCTGAGCTTTAAAGGGAAAGTGGAAGAGGATTGTTCAATGTTGTGGCATCTACTTGCCATAGTGCCAACCTTCAGGGGTGTTGATTTTCACTGGAAATCTTTCTTGAAGGTGGGGAGGGGCAGGAACTAGAACTTAGACAGCTGTAGTTAATGTTTCATAGTATCTAGGTCCTGTCAGTCAATAGCTGGGTTTTCTCTTTTTTTCCCTCTTTCTATATATAGTCTGTAGTTCGTTTGTTTTGAGGGGGGGCATTGTATGTGTTGTGTTTTTTTTGGATTTTTTTGCAAGATAATTGGATTAAGTGATTTGCCCAGGATCACACATATATACCTATTGAAACACCCACCTATCCACTTCAAATAAAAGCAGAGGAAATTATAATATAGCAAATCTCATCTATCCTACAAAAAAAAAAAAAACAACCCTAATTTTTTGGTTGTTGATTTCTTTTCTGTGTTTATCTCATCTTTTGGTTATATGTACAAGTAATCATTTACTCTTTGCAGATCTGTTGACATTATCTGTCTTCTTATATAAGCTAGTAAAGGGTGGGGATCATGTATATTTAATTTGTTTCATAGAGTCCAGAGGACACAACCAGGTGCATGAGTAAATATTAGACATCCCGGGAAGATAGTGACAGCTGTTTTCCATTAAAATTGTTTGTACAAAGTACCTCCATCATTTTTTCTTAACCAAATCTTCACCTGTGAACATGGCACAAGACTGTATCTTTTAATCTGACTTCTTTCCAAGTGATTAATTCCTGTTATTCTTGATGATGAATGGGGGCTCATTGCAGATGTTATTTTATTTGATAATCATTTAAGTTTTGTATTGTACTTTCAGAAATGCCTTTTGGTCAGCATTTACATTTTTTATGTGGAAAAAAATTTAGTGATAATCTACATTATCATTTGAAAAGAATAGCTTGAGTAGGAGATGGTGAGAAATCTGGGGGAGGAAGTATGCTAAGCTTTTAGACTGCCCATCTAGCATTCTTTACTAAATTAAGTACAAGGTAAAACCTAGCAAAGGACTTGAAACACTTCATTACTTGAGGCACCACTCCCCAGATGTGCGGTGAGATAAAGAAGTATGTGGAAAGACTTACTATAAAATTCTCCATTATGGATGCATTGGGAACTTTGCTTTGAATGGTGCTGTGATGTATCGTTTTACTATTGCTAAACTTGCCCTCCTACTCTGGCAGAATGTGAAGGGATTACTCTAGATTTCATTTTTCCAATTCAACACATGTTTTTAAGGATCATTGAATGTGATGAGTCTAGAAATATAAAAAATGGAAAGAAAAAAAAACATGAAATAATCTCTACCCTCATTTAGCAAGCATTTATTAAATGCCCACTGAGGGAAAGCCCTATGCTAGACACTAGGAGAGAACTAGGAGCAATGGATATAAATTACAAAAAAGCAAAATCAGGTGTGATGTAAGTAAAAGATTCATTAACAATTACAGTCATCAATTCAGAATTAAGACGACTTTTGGAATTGTGAGGTTTCCCTTCCCTGAACATCTTCCTTTGCTGAGGATGCTGAAGAGAGAATTCTAGTTCAGATATGGGTTCAGCCGGCGGTACTCTGAAATTCCTTCAAATTGAGATTCTGTGACTCAATGAAGGATAAATCATTGGTAAAGGACAGAAAAAAATGGCATATCTTTTCTCACTCATTACTTATCCATTCACTCCTATTCTAGATAGACAGCCTTTCTGACGTTATGAGGCAATGAAGAACTTGCAAATAACCATGGATCTTAGTTTTACATTGCCAAAGGGGAAAAAATGATCCATTTAAATCAATCAACTACCCATCAATTTTATGGATTGCACAACATAGGTCTAGTTCAGAACTAGATACTGTAGAATATAAAAGACCACTAAGACATGAACCAAACCCATGAGTCACATTAATCTCATCCCTTGATAAAACTCTGTGTATTTTTTGGTAGATTTTTTATTCATTTTAAACTTAAATACAAAAGGAAAAAAGAAAAAGGAAACACTTCCATGTACACATGGGCATAGTAGAACATAAGAGAGGATTCAATATATTCAATATTCCCTTGATGAAATAATTTATTTTTTAAAAATGATATTGGCTATAAGTAGGAAGTAGTCAGAATAGGCAACCTAAAATAGTGGACAGAATACTACATTTGAAGTCAGTAGAAGTTAAAATTATGGCTCTACCATGTCCTATCTGTGTGACCTTGGTAGATCACCTACCACTCTATTTTACCCAAGATTTTCTCCTCTAAAATGAAGAGATTGTACCAGGTAACATGTTGTGACCCACCACAATCCTATGAAGCCAAAGAAGCTCATGCTTCATGGAAACCTTAGCAATCAACTCATCTAACTTATATGAAGAGTCCTTCAGTGACAACCCTGAAAAGTCATTTAATGCCTTTTTGAATCAGAGGATCTGAGTGCATATTTTGCCATTTGTGTTTCCTTAGAGTCACAACTTCTTTGGGCCTCACTGTAAAGCGAGGGAGTATTTTAGATAGCCATTGAGGTTCTCTAGCTCTATTGTGGGGAGCAGAAACCATTTAGCTCCCATTCTATCTTTTGATAATAGTGCTAATTATTCGAAGGGTTTTTTCTCTTCTTTTAGCTTAAATCTACCCTTCTACATCTTCTATTAGTTATTACTAGTTATGCCTCTGAGCCCATTCACACAAATCATAAAATAAGCCTAATCTTTCTTCCATGTACTTGAAGACAACTTTCTTGTATTTTCTAAGTCTTTTCATCTTCAATTCCTCCAACCTATCATGTGAAATGGTCCTTAGTCTCCTTCACTAACCTGGTTTACCCTTGTTTGGATGTGCCTGAGTTTGTTAAAATATGTCTGTGATTGGACAAGTTAAGGGGTTAACTAGGAAGAAAGAGAAGAGAAAAATATGGATAGACTAAATGTATCATTGGTGCTCAGATAAGAAAAGACCTAAAGGAAAGTTTTGGAGCATTGGATAGACTGAGTCAATCAGATTCATGGGAGAACCTAGACAAGAGTTACACAGACAAGGAGAGTATATGCTGTTGTCTGTATTTTTGAAGGGTGTGCCCATCTGAGATCATGATGCCATTAAAGTATCAAAATAAGCATTGCATATATTTATAGGAAAATTGCTTAATAATATAAACATTAATACGAATAATATTTCTGCCTGTGTTTACATTGAAAATAAATACATGCTGTAATGTTGATACCTTGAAAATAAAAATTCTAGTCTTGCAACTTCAAACCATTCAAGTGACATCAAAGATTCACCAAGTTAAAGAGTGCCTTAAAGTGGTCAGAGAAAGAAGCCATTTGCAAAGTGGATCCTTTTTCCATTGGAGAAGAAACAATACTGAAGACCTGGAAGAAACATTAGAGGTCATTTAGACCAATACTTGCTCTCAAAAAATCCATTCTATGACAGCCTCAGAACATAGATATACTCTTTAAAAAAAATTAAACACAAACACTACATCCCCAAAAGAACATTTCCATATTCAGAGCAGAACACACAAAAAAAGCATTATATAGGAAGCATTGATGCTCTGTTTCATGCTACTTACTTTTTAAATATATATATATATGTACACACACACATACACACACATATTTATAATACATTCTGGAAGTTCTGAAATTACCTGCTTATCTATGCTTGCTTCTGAATTTCCTTCTGTTCTTGTACGTACATTGATAGAAATTTTATAATAACTCTTTGCAGGGGAACATCACTAATACTCTATTGGGAGTTCCCTTCCTCTTTCCAACAAAAAACTCATAAGAAAAAAAAACATAATTATGCAAAATGAATCCACAAAGCAGTCATGTCCAAAAAAATTTGTGTCTTTCTGTACCTTGTCTCTATCATCTGTCAAGGGGTGAGTAGCATGCTGTATCGTAGGTCCTCTGGAGACATAGTTGGTTTCAACCATTGATCAGGGTTCTGAGGCTATTTTTTCAAAGCTATTTTTCTTTACAGAGTTGCTGTCCTCTTATAAACTGTTCTAATGCTTCTACTCACTTCATTCTGTATTAGTATTTATACATTGTACTCAGAATATTCTGAAATCATCTCTTTTGTCATTTAAGATACAAAAATATTCCAATGACAATTTTTTTTGTTATTCCTTTATACTCTTTCTCTTGAAGACCTCTTACTACCTCTAGATGTAGTGATAATGTTTTTGAATACTTCAAACATTAACAATTTTCCCTTAACATTAGACCTAAATGGTGTTTATTTCAGTTGTTTTTCTATCATGTCTATCATTTCTATCAGGTCTTCATGACCTCATTTGAAGCTGTTTTTTGTTTTTTGTTGAGTTTTTTTTTTTTTTTTTTGGCAGAGATAGTAAAGTGGTTTGCCATTTCCTTCTGAAGTTCATTTTTACAAATAAGGAAATTGAGACAAATAGAATCAAGTTACTTGACCAGGATCATAGCTAAGTGTCTAAGACCAGTTTTGAATTCAGGAAGGTAAGTATTCCTGATTCCAAGATCAGCATTCTATCCACTACACAAATCTAGCTGCCCATCTAACTGGTCTACTCAGCTTTAATAGAATTTTCATTGCTTCAAGGTGTATCCTCTGGAGCCAGAAAGAACAAATCTAATTCCTCCTTCCTTAACATCTTTTTTAAAAGTTGAAGACAAAAAGCACATCCATTCTTCCCTCACTTGCTAAATCTTCTCTTTTCTGAACCAAACATTCTTAGTCTTTTATCTATGCTGTCTATAGTATATTCTCCAATCTTTTCACCATGTGCAAGTTACTCTCATCTGGATATACTCCAGCTTGTCTTTGTCTTTCCTGTAATGTGATACTTTGATGTAAACACAATTTTCCAGAAGTTGCCTAACTCAAGGGCAGGCTATTATGGAAAAGTACCTCTCTTTTTCTAGGGATTTCTAAGCTGGACTTAATGCATCTAGCTTGCTTTGGCTGCCGTGTTACTTGTAGATATTAATTAAGCTTGCAATTTAGACTTTAATCTAAAAGATCTAAAATTTTAATTACGTCTTTTTTTAAGTTTTTTTTTTACTCTGAAGTTAAGCACCAAAAAGAGTATTTCCATGTACACAGTAAAATGTAAAAAGTATATAGGAAATTATAAATCCTTATTTCTTATCACTTTTTTTAAAAGTATAATAAATTCTACAGGTTACTTGTTTGTGCTTCCTTCTGCTCCTTTGCTTTTTAAAAAAATACTTAAATTACCCGCTTTTCATCACTATTATTGAGGGAAGTAGGGAGGTAATAAGCATTTAAGTACCTACCAGGATTACTTTTTTATTATTGTGTCATTCAATTTTCATGACAACCTTGGAATATAGGTGCTATGATCCCTGTTTACAGTAGAGGGAAGTGAAGCAGATAGTTAAAAGACTTTCACAGGGTCACATGGTTACCTCCCCTTTACTTCTCTGAATATAAAAACCAAGAGAAAGGATAAGCATAAGCATCATCAAGTAAGCACATACACACAGTGGCTATGCCCAAAAAAATCTCAGTCTTAATGCTAACAATTTGTTTTCAAGAGGTGAGTAGCATGCTTCCCTGTACACCTGCTGCAGATATGGTTGGTCATGGCATTGATCAGAATTCTTAAATCTTTCAGAATTCTTTTTCTTTAGAATGTATTCTTAAATATATTGTTTTGGCCCTTTCACTCTGTATCGGTTTCATAATTCTTAGGATTGTACAAAATTATCTCTTTCATAATTTCTTTTTCTTTTCTTTTTTTGCTAATGCAATTTGAATTAAGCAATTTGCTCAGGGTCACACAACTAGGAAGTGTTTGAGGGCAAATTTGAACTCAGGTCCTCCTGATTTCAGGGCTGGTGGTCTAACCATTATGCCACTTAGTTGACCCTCTTTTATAATTTCTTATGGCCAATAACATTCCATTATATTCATTAGCACAATTTGTGAAGCCATTCTTCAACTGATGGGCACCCTCCCTTAGATTCCAATTCCTTTGAACCTCCCTTCCTTTTGCCCTCTTCAAACTCTCAGAGCAGAACCAATCAACTCTCAGATCCTGTTTTTCCTTCTTTAACTTCTAATACTTTTTTGTAGACATTAAAATTCTGAAGGGACACTTATTTTTCTTCAACTTCTAGAATGCTAGTTCTGTATCATCATCTGGGCCTTTTCTATTGTTCCAATAAATTTACCTTTCTAGGTTTCTTTAGACTCTTGTGTTTGTATTTCAAAGTTCCTACTCGACTCTGGACTTTTAATCAGAAAAAATTTAAAGATCCATTTTCCCCCTTTAAGATTACAGGATGATTCCAGCTTTGCCAGGTAAATGACTAGTTTTTAAGCCAACATAGTTTGTTTTTTAGAATGTTGTATTTCAAAATTTTCCTTCACTTAGGATAGAAGTTCCAGGCTTGAGGTGATCTTATGTCCCCCCATAAATGAGCTTCATTTTTTTTTGTATGCTTGCAGTATGTGTCCTTTGATTTAGTTCTGGTTTGGGGTTATTACTTTCCTAAGACTTTTCCTTCTGGAGTTTCTTTCAGGAAGTGATCAGTGGATTCTTTCTAGCTTTACTTTTCCCCTTTGTTTCTAATAGATCTGGGCAATGTTCATTTATGTTTATTTCAAATGAGAGGAATTAGAAAAGGGATTATAAATATATATATATATATATATATTAGCTTCAAACTCTATAATCCTTTAAGTCTTGACTCTTTCCCTAGATGCTTTAATTTCTATTGATTCCTCACCTATTTCAGGCATATCTGCTGAGGGGGGGGGGAAATATACACCTTATTTTTATTATATTGTAAGCATCCTTAAATTACTTTTTTCAGACTATTAAATTTGTCTATTTGCTAGTGATTCCTATTTATAATCCTTCATGATGCTTAAAAATCAGTCAGTATTCTCTGTCAAAAAGTTCCAGAATCCTGAACTACCAATTTTCCCTTTTCCTTTATTGGAATTTGCAGATCAGGCTCTGGAATGCAGGGAGGGTCTTACTTCAGTGGTTTTCTAAGGTCACTGGAATTCAGAGTTATTTCCCTATCAGGATTCAGGTTGCATAGTGTGAGGGAGTTTGTTGCCTAACCATCTTCCCTTAAATGGAGTGGGCTGAGTTCTGGGTGGCTCAGCTGCTTAGAGTCCATTGGCAAAATGCTTGGAGTCTACTCATTACTCCCATTTCATCTTTTCTTTTTTTCAATGGAAATCAGGTGTTGTTGCTTTGGAACCAGCCCTTTAATTCTAATCATTAGCACTCCCAGTTCAAGCTGTTGTAATAATTGCATTGTCATTTAATTATAGTAATAATAGGAGAGTTTCTGCTCAGTTGTTTTCCCATAAACAGTGACGAATTTAATTCATTCATTTAAACACATATTAAACATCTGATACCTTTCTATCATCATTATATTATTATAGTCTTATTATTAATTTTTTTTGCATTTTTGAAGAGGACCTCTGACATCATACTGTTGGGTAAAATAGCAGATGATGGGTGATGACTTGTGAGTGAATTGGATTTAGGTGAGGCAGAATCAAACAAAGTTGTCAGTCTCATTCTTTTTTCCAGAGTCAAGACTGAAGCGAAGATGAGTGGGATACAGTGGAAACTGTTGGTGTCTTCCAAATTCCACATGTTCTATAGCACTTGCTTCAGTCTCTTTAATGGCTATTGGAACAAATTCTTCTAATCCTCCCATTCCATCTGGGGTGAGGATAGGAGTGGGAATCTTCACATGCTTAAGGTAGACATCTCCCTAAATCACCAATAGGTTTGAGGTCTGTCAGCTATCCTCACTCAACCTGTCAGATGTATTACATCTGTCAAGATGGTTTTATTGGGTGTGACCATTGCTCATGCTACAGCTTCTTGAAGCCACAGGAGATAGTTGGGTAAAGATGGATGAGCATCCTTGAAAAGAGCTCTGCAATCACTCATAGCAGAGGTGCTAGTCCTCCTTGAACACCTCTTCCAGCTCTGACATTAATATTTGTCAATTGATTGATTGATGATTTATACAATATCCTTCACTGAAGCCTTATATATTGCTTGAAACAGAATCACTTTCCACCCTGGATCCTAAACGATTGAATTATCCTTTGGCTTCAAGCAAAGGTTCTTGATGTGGCATCCAACTTAAAAAAAAATTAATAACTGTAACTGCTTTCTTATGTAATCTAAGTATTTTATTTTATATATTAAAATATTTTTCTGAGGAGAGTATAGGTTTAATCTAAATTGTCAAAAGGGTCCATGACTCCAAAAGGTTAAGAACCTCTGCTTTATTACTCTACAGATCAGATTCTGATGCCTTGTCATGGAGTGAAGGTGAGTTGTGGTTATTGAAGGCTTTGCCAGGACAGCTCAGATTCTACATTCCCATCCAGTTTGGTAGAATCTCAGCTGTCCTGGCAAAGTAGGTGCTTGATAAATGTTCATTAACTGACTGTCTGTTGTCTGAGGACTAGACAGGCTCACCATCAGGTTGGGTACAAGAAGAATATATTTTTAAGTCATAGAAATTCTTGAAGTCTGTCTACCGTTATTGTGTGGTTGCAATCGGTAATAGTGGAGAGTATGATTAGACTGATGAAGTTATACATGTTTGAAATGTCAGTCTGTCTAGAATACGGTAGTAGTTCTTGGAAATGATACAAAGATGAATCAGTTATATTTCTGCCCTTGAAAAGTTCAGATCACAAGAGAAGACATATGCATTAATAAATGCAATTCACATTTGAATAGAGGCACACAAAACCATGAACTAATTGGAACACATTATAAACAAGGAATTAAGCATAAGTAGTGTGACGGATGTCATTAAACAATTGACTAGCAAAGGAAGATAAATCAGTCATTTTGCAAGAGTGAGGAACAACTTATACCATTGGTATTCAGAAAATTATAGAAGAAATAGAGGAAAACTTCCAGTAAAGTGGGTGGACTCTCTGTGGCAAATTTGTGGGAAGACTTGGACTAGTCACATAGGAAAAGCAGAATAGTTGGGTTTCCATCTGTATCATTAGAGATAAGATTCACATCAATGAGATCACAGATTTATTGAAGGGTACAGTAGGCCTACCAAAAAAAGTATATAGAGCACTAAAATAGCAGAGAATCAATCAGTCAGTCAGCATTTATGAAGCATATACTACATGTTCAGTCCCATGCTAGATTCAGGTTTAGCAAACATGATAAATGAAACAATCCCTACTCATAAAGAACTTAGATTGTAATTTAGTTCCTCTCTGTCTCTCTCTGTCTCTCTTTCTCTGTCTCTCTCTCTCTGTCTCTCTCTGTCTCTGTCTCTCTCTGTGTCTCTGTGTCTCTCTCTCTCTCTGTCTCTTCTCTCTCTCTGTCTCTCTCTCTCTCTCTCTCTCTTTCTTTCTCTCTGTCTCCCTTTTCCCTTCTCCCTCCTTTCCTTTCCTCCTCCTTTCCTAATTCTCTGATTCTTATAGTAACACTGATAGAAATATTGGAATCAGGCAGAAAAACCTGATTTGGTAAGATGGTGTTTGTAGCCATGTTGAAAATAATAAAACCATATTTTATTCTTTAGAAATCTATCACTATCTGATCATTTCTGATGGATGTGGCTCTTTTCAACAATGAGATGATTCAGGCCAATTTCAATAGACTTGTGATGGAGACAGCTATATTCATCCAGAAAGAAAATTATGGGGACTGAATGTGAATCACAACATAATATTTTCACTTTTTTGTTGTTGGCTTGATTTTTGTTTTCAGTCTCATTTTTTGATCTGATTTTTCTTGTGTAGTATAAGTATGGAAATATGTATAAAAGAATTACACATTTAACATATATTGAATTGCTTGCTGTCTAAGGGAGGAGTTGGGGGGAAGGGAGGGAGAAAAAAAATTGAAACATAAGGTTTTGCAAGGGTAAATATTGAAAACTATGCATATATTTTGAAAATAAAAAGCTAAAAAAAAAGAATTGTTTTACATTCAAATTAACTCCCACCAGGAAGTTAAGGCATACTCAGCTGATTTTCTCCATATGTATTTTGAAGCAGGAAAACTAACTGTTTATTCTTTTGACTGAAGGGGCAAGGGGGAAAGCTCAAAAGCAAAAGATGTCCTTTGTGTAGTTTCTGAGTGAATTGTGGCACTTGATTCCAAAAAATCTAAGAAAGGAACCTTTAAAAATTTATCATTATCTTCTCTCTACTGTGTATAAATTGATATGGTTTTGCTATCCCATAGATATGGCAGGTATTTTTTGTAAATTATTTTTATTCCTATGTTTAGAGGTAATTGATATTTCCCCAAACACTGATGATCTAAATCTAAATAGTTTTGTTTTACTCACTGTCGGGATATTAAGTGTATAGACTCTAAATGAATCTTCCCCAGAAGAATGTTTATTCTCAGAAGGCCCTAGTGTTTTCACACAGGTAAACAGAATACAATTTCTTTCCAGCTCTAAATCTTATGGTCCTGTGTTCTGAATTGCATCGGACAGATGTTAGCATCCAGTATTATTTGGGACTTTTGTACTTGTGTAAACTGATGATATATCTGTGATTCCCAGCTAAAATGAGATTATTCAGAAGGAATGTGTCTATTTCTTATTTTGATAAATTTGGGAGTTAATGGTGAAGACATGTCCATCAATAGAAAAAGCAGACCAGTAAGACTAACAAATTCCTGGCAAATTCTAGAATGGATCTTTAATGGGATTTGTATACCTAGAAAAAGAAAAGTGGAGACCCCCCCCAAAAAAAAATAGGTCATAGGTACAATGATCATCTCTATGCCAATGATTCTCGTGTCTAGTTATTTTGACCTTTCTCCAGATATCCAATCTTGCTTTTCTAGCTACTTATTGGATGTCTTGAATTGGATATACACAGACACTTTAAACTCATATCCAGAACAGAACTTATTACCTTTCCACTAAAGCCCTCTTCTGGCTTTCTCATTGCTGGTTCACAGGTGGGGGCACTGTAATTCTCCCGAGCAGCCAAGCTTGTAACCTTAGTGTCAGTCTCAACTCTTCACTTGGATTCTCCCCATATATTCAATCTGTTGACAATCTACCATCACATCTCTCCTATACATCCCTTTCTCTCAGCCCCTAGACTAGCACAATAGCTTTTAGTGAGTCTCCTTACCTTGTTTACCTATCCAGTGGCCAAAATGATCTTCCTAAAGCATGGATTGGACCAGGTCACCTCCCTACTCATTAAACTTCAATGAGTCTCTGTTACCTCTAAAATCAAATATAAATTCTCTATTTGGCTTTTAAAGCCCTTTATAACATTGTTCCTCCTTACAAAATCCTTCATCCTTCATTCATTTATTCCTTCTACAAGTGCTCATTAAGTATCTCATAGATTTCTATCATTGACCTAGGTATAGTAAGAGATATATAAGACATAAGAGATATATAAGATATATAAGACCCTATCTTCTAGTGGCTTTCAATAGAACAGGGAACAGTTAGAAGGCAATCTTCAAACAAGGGCCAGATGGCATTTTACAGTGTCTGCCATGTTTTGAGGACAAAACCAAAGATTATAGGGATAGAGCCTGTGAATCCTCAGACACTTCTATCACTGGCTGGAAAATCAATATTCTTTTTAGGTTTTGTGAAGCATACACTTGTAAAAGGAGTTGGTGACCTGCATAGATTAGTTAAGAAGTTTTCTAATTTTTTGGTTGAAAGCAATGCGAAAGAGAATTGTAATATTCACAAAACTGTAGCTAGTCCTTTACATCAAGAGAGAGCTTTTGGCACCAGGCAGACAGTCTAGCCACAAACACTACAGGCCTTGGGCTAGGTTAGTCCTGGGGATGCAAATACTACAAAAAGATAGTCTGCCCTCCAGAAGCTTACATTCTAAGACAGATGATAATATCTAAAAGGAAGTAAGGGAGAAAATACCTGTGTTGAAGCATGGTGGCAAATTCTGGGGAGTCTGAAAAACAGGAAAAGAATGAAGTTTGGCTATAGGTTGTATGAGTGAAGACAGCACAGATTTAAGATCTAGGAGTGACATTCCCCAGTATCTGTTTGGAGTAAACAAATGATTCAGCAATTCAGGCTAGTGTCTTGCTTTGGTTACTGATGATGAGATAATTGCCTGGTCGTCAAAGTTTTAGTCAATTTACAAAAACATCCTCTGCTAAACTTGGGAATCCAATAAAGGAACAGGTTCCAAAAACCTGTTTCAAGAACCTGGAGAATCTATTGATGATGATGATGATGAAGAAGAACACAAATCTTTGTCCCATTTATTCAGAATTTACTCTCTCTTCAGTACTGAATTTTGCTTCCAGGCATTTGTTATATTTTTATTGCCCCAGAAGTTTCAAAAAGAGGTCCTTACATACCTCAAATAAATGAATCTTACTTCATGGTGTGAGACAGGAAGGAGGTTTTGGGGAAAATAATGAGTTCAGTTTTGGAAATGTTGCACTTAAGATATCTCTTGAGATTAAGATATCATGAAGTTCGTGTTGTCCAAAAAGCAGTTAGAGATATGAGAATGAATATTTGGAGTGAGGTAAGGCTTCCATGTGGAAATCATCAGTATAGAGATGATAATTGAATCCATAGGAATAAATGGGATCATCAAATGATTAATAATAGCATAGAAAGAGAAGAGTAAAGGTCAAGGACAGACTTTTGGGAAACACTCAGGGTTAGTAAATGATCCAAGAAAGGAAACAGAGAAGGAGCAGTAAGACAGGGGAAGAGAAACAGGAGAGATCCGTGTCTCAGAAACTTAGAGAAAGGATAGAGTATTGCAGATAAGATTGTAATTAAAATGTCTTTAGAACATCAACAAATAGATGCTGAAGTTTTCAATTTTTTTTTTGTTTTACAGAATGAAGGATGAATGAATGAGCATGGTTCCTTATTCAGCAAGATGGTAACAAATGAATGTATGAATCCATCTCTCATGTTCCAAAGGATTTGTTTTGAAAATACATTGTTTTTAAACATAGATGGGAAGCTTCAAAGGTATTTTGACTTCATGAGAAGGAAGAAAGTTTTTCAAATATTTGGAGTTTGATAAAATCCAAAATGCATGTGATCCAAGTACTTCTTCCTTTATGAAACACAAACAAAAAATCTGTGTGAACTAAGGAAAATTTAATTCATGTGTTTAAACTTATAGTATCACAATATTTATTTTGAGAGAGTTTTATGTGTCCAAGAAACTTACTGATGCTTTAAACAATGCCCTTTAAACTTCAAAAAATAAAGTCTTTTCTGATCAAGAGGGTTAAATGAACTTGAACACCCAGTTATCTGAGTCTGATCTTAAATTCTTAAACTAGTGAACCTGGCATAAATTCTCTATCTGGCAAGGATGGTTTTCCTTATCCTAGGGGTCAACAATGCTTTATATATTTTTCTTTTTACAGTACCACTTAAAGCTCTGCTTTATTCCTGATAGTTGTACTTCTTGATTTTATTAAAATCTTGCCTCCCACTTCAAACTTTACTATATAAAACAATGAAGATCCTTCCTAAATAGGAAGTGCTTACTTTTCTGACCAGTTGCTAACAGTAGGATTAGTTAAGGAAGAAAACATGCATTTATTAAGTACCTACTATGTTCTAGGCACTGTGTAAAGTACATTATAACTATAATCTCATTTGATCCTTACAACAACTCTGGGAAGTAGTTGCTATTTTCACAATTTAGGGTACTTAGGTAAAAAGAGGCTAGTGACTGCTAGTAAGTGTTTATGATCATATTTAAACTCAGATCTTCTACAAGTAGTTAATAACATTTATTAAGCATCCTAAGTGCTAGGAATGCAAATAAGAAATAGAAAGATAGTCAAGGAGCATACAATCTAGTTGGGGAGAGACTTTAGATGATGGAAAATAAAGAGTTACTTGGATAGTTTTGAATCCTCAATAAAGGAAGGCTTTGGGAAGAGTCTTTCTCATTCCAAACATAGCAATGTAACCACTAGGCCACCTAGCTGCCTCAGTTAACACAGCAGAAACAACACTGCCAAATAAACACAGTCCCAAATAGTGACTCCCTTTGGCCTACTGAGTCACGTTTAAGCTCTTTAGCCTGACTATCCAGGTCCTATCCAATAGATCCCAATTTACTTATCGAACATTTCTCCCTTCAAAAACTCTAGACTATAGTAAAACTTCCCCACACTGTTCTTGAAATGTTCCCTAGTGATATCTTTGAAGACCCAGTCAAAATCCCAACTCCTCCAAGAAACCTTCTTTGACTCTCCTCTATTGAAAAAGAATCCTCTCTCATCTCATCTCATCTCCCAGCCCTTCATGCTAGTGCTCTGTGTTTTTCTTAGCTTAGGAGTCTTTCAGATCTCAATATATTACATATTGTTGTTCTTTAGTCATTTCAGGCATATCTTACTCCATTTGAACTCAGGAAGTCTTTCCAACTAACTTCAGGCTCAGCTCTTTATTCACTTTGACACCTAGCTACCCCAACATTACATTTAGTAGGAACTTAATAAGTTCTGTGAAGGGAGGGAAGGAGGAAGGGAGCCAGAGAGAGACAGACAGACAGACACAAACATAGACATACAGAGAGAGACAGACGGACCAGAAAGAAGGAAGGAAGAAAAGAAGGAAGGAAAGAAAGAAGGGAGGGAGGGAGGGAGAGGAGGAAAGAGGAAAGAAAGATGGAAGGGAAGAAAAAGAAACAATGAGAGAAAGGAAAGAAGAAATAGAAAAAGAAAGAAAAAAATTAAGGGAAAGAAGGGCAGAAAGAGAAAAGGAAGAATAGGAATAATATAGGAAAGAAAGAAGGAAAAAGAAAGAAAGAAAGATTAACCTCTTCCATTTCTACTTTTGGTAGTTTTGGGGAAACTGTCCTGTTGAAAGAAGAATTAGGAAAGTATTTTTACCCTCATTATTCCCTGTCTTCACACACATACACACATGCACACATGCATGCATCCACATGGATGCACATACACACACACTTCCCACTTCAGAGTAATTAGAAAAGTAAGTTGATATACAAGCAATCAATCAAAAAGTATTTATTAAGTACTTATAATGTGCCAAGCATAGTCCTAAGTACTGGGAAGAAAAAGAAAAAGCAAGATGTTCTATCCATCATAAGGGGCAGATGCAGAAGGGGACTGGAAGAGCTCTCCTGTGGCAGGTGTTTGAACTGGGTATTTTTGTAGCTAGGATTCTAGGGAGCCAAAAAGGTATGGAATCATTGTAGGTATGGTAGGCATCCCAGGCAGTCACAGAGGCAGGAGATGAAACACTGGAGCACCAGCAAGCTGACTAATATCACTAAATTATAGAGTACATGAAGGAGAGTAAGGTATCAGAAGGCTGGAAAGTTAGGAAGGGACTCTGCTGTGAAATGTCTTATTTGTCCCTAGAGCAGAGATTCTTAACACAGACCCCTTTGGTGGTTTGAACCAGTTGTCTAGACCCCTTCTCAAAATGTCTTTAAATAATTGAAGGAAATAGTAAATTTCAGTTAGAGGTTAGGAACTAAGGATGTAAATTTTTTTTTGGTCCATAGATGCTCTAAAATCTTTACAAGGAGTATTGGGAATCTATGGATCAGTGCTCTAGCAGGTAATAGGGAGCACTGGAGTTAATTGAGTTGCATTTGGCAGCTAAGTGGAAGAGAGATTGGTGTGGGTATGAGACTCAAGGCAGGAAAGCCAGTCCAAAGAACTTTCTAAACTATGGGAAAAGAAATTAAACTAGACATCATTACATGAAATAAATTGTTTCCTTGATTTTAGGTTGCAAGCTTCTAGTCACTGAGAAATCCAGAATGAATTTGAGCCCTGACCTTTAAGACTGTTTCCACTGACATCATTATTGACCAGATAACACTGGTATCAGTCAGAGATGGTCTCAGAAGAATAGGAGTGGAGGAAATTCCATTCCTTCAAAGAAGGAAAAAAAGTAGTCTTGTGTAAGCTTGTTACGTGGATTAAGGCTGTGAAAACCATGTCTCTGCTTAGAAGAGTCTCCTTTTACAATGCTAATATCATTGTTCTTTATGAAGCATCTTACTTCTTCATTGAATACTTTAGTCTTTCCAGCAGCAAATATTTAGCTTAAGAGTTCACTGAAAGTTGATTACTTTTAGTTACTTGCTTAAACAAAGGCTTTCTATATAAGTGAAAAATTGTGTAGTGAGATGACAAAAATGAAAAAAGCAAAAACAAAACTAGATTCAGCAGTTCCATTTCTTTCCTGGCTCTGCATTTTGCCTTTTGAAGTTATTCTCTCTCTTTTCAACTCATCTTGTCTTGTCTTATCTCCTTTCCTGTTTCTATCTTGTCCTTGAATGTCATGCTAGCACATTTCCTTTTTAAGGAAAAGTTTGGCTGGGAAGATCACTTCTCTTGATCTTGTCCATTAGCAAAAGAGATCTGAGCCTCCATTTAGATGGGTCTTGAGGGTCTTGAGATGAGGTCTTGAGAACAGAGCATGGAGTCTGTGAGTATATAGAGAAGTAATTGAGGGGTTCCATGGCATGGTTAGTATGCACCAGACCAGAAATGCCAAGCTGATGGTTCATTGACCAGGTGCCATCCCTGTAGTGGGATCTTGACTCATTTCACTTGACCCAATTTTATGATTAGCAAATTCCGGTAGTTCACAGCCTGAGTTCCCATCATGTAGACAGCTCAAAAGCTGAGCTCAAAAGAGAAAAAAAAAATGCCTTAATGAAAAGGGGGTCACATGGTTACAGTGAAAAGCATGAAACAGAGGACTATTTGTCCCACATTATCCTGCTGCTGTTTCTGAATAGTCTGCTCAATGAGAAGAGCAAGCAGGACAAGGTCACAGCTCATATTCTCAGTCTGCCTCCCATAATCCTTTCATCAGATAAGTATTTTTCATCAGAGGAATGCCCTGGTGTCACCTCAGAACAGAACCCTTTTTAGAGGTCCTCCAAACAGCCCTTTGAAATGAATGTTCCCATCACCATAGTAATGGTTCAACCCTACACTGGAAGAGGATGACGATGGCGGAAGTCCAGCGGGGAATAAGGACTATTGCTTAGCAACCTTCCCTAACCTCAACCAATAGCAAAAGAAAGCAAGAGTAAAACAAGTCTCTAAAATAATGCTCTATTCAATGGCCAAATCTGATCCTTTGCAAAGTTGTTAATATATGAAGTTTTTGCCTTTTTTCCCTCTTCAAATTATCACATATATACTTAATTATTTACACCAGTAGACAATCAGCAAGCATACTTCACTATGTGGTACTTTCAACATGAAGAGTATACAAAGAATAATCTTTGTCCTCAAGGAACTTGCAATCTAATGGAAGTGATGCATGCAAATAACTAATTATATAGAAGAGATATAGAGGATAGATGGCAGTATTTTAAAAGAAGGTATTAGCAGGTTGGGATTTGGGAGAGACCTTCTATAGAAGGTAGTATTTGAGATGAGCCTAGAAGGAAACCAAATCAACCAAGAAGGGGGTGTAGACATGAGGAACAGTTCAAAAGCACAGAGAGGAGAGTTGGAATTTCAGATTCAAGGAAATGAAAGTTTGTGTGTAGAATATCAACTCTTTGAGGATAGGGATTATTTCAGCATTGCTTTGTCTAGTATTTGAGATGAGCCTAGAAGGAAACCAAATCAACCAAGAAGGGGGTGTAGACATGAGGAACAATGCAAAAGCACAGAGAGGAGAGTTGGAATTTCAGATTCAAGGAAATGCAAGTTTGTGTGTAGAATATCAATTCTTTGAGGATAGGGATTATTTCAGCATTGCTTTGTCTTTGAGTGGCCAATACCTAGTGTCTACTGACATTCTAAAAGTCCTTATTTCACCACATTGTAAGGACAAGGAACTACTTTTTTTTCCTTTGTATTCCCATCCTCACAAAACACAATGACCTGCACAAAAGTGTGTGTGAGTGAGTGTTTGTGTGAGTGTGTATTATGATTGATATCCTACAATTCTACAGAGTTTTGTAGATGGTATGGCTCACCTCCATATTTCTATCAAAGCATTACCTAGAGAAAGACCATTGTCACCAATGCAGATGGTTGCACCTACTGGCTAATCATAGATCATATATTTTTGTATGGCTCTTTCAGGTTTGCAAAGCTCTTTCTTCACAACCCGTACAGAAGGTAGACATTGCAAGTATTTTATAGTTAAAAAACTGATATTATGTAGACAGAAATCATATAATAATTGCTCTGTTTGAGACAAGATTTGATAGCTGTTCTCCTGAGTATAATCCCAATTCTCTTTCTGTTGCCCTTTACTGATTCTTTTAAAATTTAAATTATATTTGGTGTGTCTCTTTTTTCTTCTTTACAGAGATAAGGGGCCACAAGTATGAAACATAAATACTGTCAGACTCAGTTAATGTGTTAGTTCTGCTAGATTGTTTCTAATTCTTTGTTACAAGGGATGGCACAAAGCACAGGAGAAGAAAAGATATATTTGGAAATATATGTAAAATGAAGGTGATATAAAAAGAGACACCAATCAAATTTATTTTATTTTATTTTGCTGAGGCAATTGGGGTTAAGTGACTTGCCCCAGGTCACACAGCTAGGAAGTGTTAAGTGTCTGAGATCATATTTGAACTCAGGTCCTCCTGACTTCCGGGCTAGTGCTCTATCCACTGTGTCATCTAGCTGCCCCCATCAATTAAATTTAAAAAGAAATTACACTAGTATGTTGAAACTCATTTTCCAGATATTAAGAGTTATTATTAGCATCAGGAACTATCCCTTGAGAGGAAATCATACAATGACATTTTGGCAAGTCCAATGAGTTTCCAAATTCTCAATCATATTTCCTTTTTTTCCTAATTTCCTATTGGCCTAATCTGATTTCTCTTAGATCTCTGGAGTATGAGTTACCTAATTGGGCTCAAAAGATGCTTGCAAAATATGTTGAAAATTGTAGGGAAAATGAGGCAACACCTACCTACCTCATGTATATACAATTGAAGAGTTCCACAAGGACCAACTCCACCTAAATTTCCCACACAGATTAGCCAGCCAGCAGATTAATCCATAACTTCTTTTCAGGTCAATTTAATTGTGCCCAATAGGGTGTATATACTAGGAGGTTTGAGAAAATGAAGCCTAGGAGGATGGAATGAGAGAGGGGATGATAGGATACTACCTAGAAAAGCTATAGTTGGAGGTAAGATGACTTATGAAAAGATGTGAAGTGAAAAGAAGAATTCTAAGAAATCAAAGTCATTTCTTGCCAGGCCCAGGAAATGGAAATATAAATGTAAGTTGTGCCCCTGAATGAGGACTTTGAAGTGTCCCTTCCCTACTGCCATCTGTTGAGACCCTGTTGGTTGTGTTCAATCAGGACTATGATTAGTACCCTAGTTCTATGTAACCATTTAATAACAGGTAGATTTTACAAAGGAATATTGACTTTGAATATATGGCAAGAACAAAATACAAATGTTATATTTTCTATAATATCTTAAAGGCATAGTTTCCCTTCCATTGCTTCTATTTCTGGAGGAAGTAAAGAATTTAATTCAGTCCCAACTGAGTACTTTCCTACTTATTGGTCCCACTAAATTAATGAATGGCAAAGTCCTTATGAAATCTGAAGGTGGCCCCCAAAAGTCACTCCTTCCTCTTTCGGATATCAATACTGTTGGCTACTCAGAGGCATTTAGAGACCACAAATACTACATAATCTCTTTAAGAGAAGAAGCCAAAGTCCAGCCTTAAGTGACTTGTCTAATGACACACGTGTTTCTGCTCTCAGTCAAATAGGAGATATATCTTTCTTGGAATAAGCAATTTATAACCCAAAGTTTTCCTACCCTCCCCTAGGTTAGGAGCCGAATTAATGTCAGAGGCTGTATTTAAGTCTGATTATAGGACCAGTTTCCTTTGTACTTTCAAAATCTTGTATATCAGCTCCAAAGAGATAGATAGATACATAGATACATAGATAGATACATAAATAGATACACAGATAGATACATAGATAGATATATAGATAGATACATAATTAGATAGATGATAAAAAATAGATATGTAAATATATAAATAATCTATATATACATATGCACACATTATGCTGATCAAACTTGTGATTTTGTAAAAATTAACTTGTTATTGAGGTGGTGAGGTAAAAATCATTACAACTGGGGTAGAGTCCTGAATTCAACCCATAAAAGTGACTAAAAGATTGGACTTGGGGCAATTCACATTATAGCACTGTGAACAAGTGAATGGCATAGTACTCTACTTTCTGACACTTTAAGAAGGAATTAGATTGTGGCAATGCTGGTAGGGGCTTCAGATTGGCCACTTTTGTCTCATAAAAACATGATGTGAAAAATCTTAACTTCAGAGGACTTTCAGTGAAACATACCCACACCCTTTTTACAGAGAGGTAAAGGACTATAGGTGCTGAATGAAGCATATATATCTTGTCAGATCTGACGGATGTATTGATTTGTTTTGCTCAATTGATCCCTTGTAAGGGACAGTTCAGTGGGAGAAGGAGGAAAGGAAGAAATTCAGAAGACAAATGTAAAAATAAAAGGAGAAGAATATTAATAAACATTTTACATGAAAATATTTTTTTTACTGTTAAAAGAAGTAAGGGTTAATAGGAAGGAGATCTCTCCCAGACCCTCCTTCTGTTCTTTGAATTTCATCAGACATTTCCTTTCATAAATAACCATCTGGATTCTCTGACTTGGGAGCCTGCCACGAAATCTGTAAATCCTGACTCAGGTGCTGCCTGAACCAGTCAGAGCATGTGAGTGATAAGGGATGGGACTATTCCCATGTATACCCTCCTCCTTAAGGCACTGAGCCCCTGTCCACAGGACACAGTAATTGATTGTTGAAAGGATAATGGAATGGGATCTGTATATCTCATAGTTTATTTTTATTTTTTTTTAAATTTTTATTTTATTTGAATAACATATGTGTGGGTAATTCTTCAACAATAACCCTTACATAGCTTTCCGTTACAAATTTTCCCCCCAACTCCCCACCCCTCCCCTAGATGGCAGGATATCCACTACATGTTAATTATGTTAAAATATTGGCAAATCGAATATATGTATACATATTTCCAAACTTATCATTGGTGTGCAAGAAAAATCTTATCTACACGAACGATATATCAGATAAAGGAAACACAATGTAAGCAAACATCAATCAAGGAGTATGAGAATGTTATGTTGTGGTCCACATTTCGCATCCCTCTCTCTGGGTGTATATGGCTTTCTTCAGTGAACAATTGGAGGTGGTTTGAAACATTTCATTGTTGAAGAGAGCCATGTCCATCAGAATTGATCGTCATATAGTACTGTTGTTGCTGTGTATAATGATCTCCTGGTTCTGCTCATTTCACTCAGCATCAGTTCATGTAAGTCTCTCCAGGCCTCTCTGAAATCATCTTGCTGGTCATTTCTTACAGAACAATAATATTCCATAACATTCATATACCATAATTTATTCAGCCATTCTCCAATTGAAGGGCATCTATTCAATTTCCAGTTTCTAGCCACTACAAAAAGGGCTGCCACAAATAGTTTATTTTTTTTAAAGGGAGTATTGCAGGAAGGAAAATGGTTAACCATTCTTTGAAGGACACTCACTCATCGCCTACTTGCTTCCTGCTCATCCTGCAACTACGCAAGAGTTTAAGAGAATAAGGTTTCCAGAGGTGCTGTCAGAAAAATTTAATCTGTAAGCACAGTGACCACATCACTGCCCCTACTCTATAAATTCCAGAGGCTCCTTATCAGTTCCAGGATCAAATATAAAATACTTTGATTTTCAAAGCCTGACCTAACCTGGCCTCCCTCCATCTTTCCCTTCTATCTTCTTACACCTTATACTCCTCTCCCCCCACCCCCCGTATTTAATACAGTAACACTGACTTTCTTGCCAGTGTCTCCTTATTCCTCAAACAAAACCTTCCATCTCCCACCTCTGGACAATTGCTCTGTCCCTTTTGCCTGAAATGTTCTCCTCTTCACCTCTACCTCCAAACTTCTCAAGCTTCCTTCACCTCCCAGCTAAAATCCTACTTTCTCCAGAAAGCCTTTCTAAATCCTTCTTAATTCCAGTGTCTTCCCTCTGCCAATTATTTCCCATTCATCCTGTAGATAACTTGTTTGTACATAGTTGTGTTTCCTTCCTTGGATTATAATTTCCTGGAGATCAGAGGCTATCTTCTATCTTTCTTTGCATTACTAACCCAATGCTTGGCACATATTAGGTACTTAATAAATGTTTATTGACCAGCAGCATGAATGGTGAGATGTATTTCCTCCTATTAATCTAATAGAAAATTTGGAGGGAAGGTTTGGAAGCAGATGTCAGGAGGATTCAAAGAAGGCTATGTGTCCTTACAATCACTACAGCTTTTATTAATAATAAGACAGAGACTGCACTACAATTTCATTGGTAGAAGGCATTCTCTGGTGAGGAAATTCTATCTGTCAATGAAGGTTAACACTTTTTCTGCAACTTATAGTCTTAAAATGCTGCCCAGGGCTCCGAGAGGTTAAGTGGCTTGTCCAAGGTCACATAGCCAGGATGGCTCAGAAGTTTACCTTGAACCCAGACCAACAGCTCCACACTTTCTATAATAATAACAATAACAATAATATCAATAACAGCATAAGTTGATATAATACTTTCTGGCTGCAAAGTATTATTTATATAGCTTATTTTATTTACATACACAACAGCCCAATTGAATGGGTCATCCTCCAATACTCCAGTGAAAGGGTAAAAATATGGCAATTCCCTCCAATGATGCAGATTTATCCCATCCACCCCTCTCCACCCTGTGAATCCCCACTCTTCTCTATGTCTTCTCATAAGTTTGGCTCAGGAGGTCCATTCAAGCTGTCCGGCCTTCTGGATCACCCATTGTATCCTGCCCTATTTGCATCCTGAGGGTCCTCAGGAGTGGGATTCACAGGATTGATTCACATCAATCAAGTTACTCAGGTTTGGAATTGGAAGATAAGATACTATTAGACAGGAATATGTTGGAACTGATTCAAGAAAGCCTCTTGTTAAATTTTCACTGAGCAATATGTTGGAAATTGGCAAATCCTACAAAATCAGTGTTTGATTTATTATTTTGTTGATTAGACCATTGTTTAGATAAACTTAAGAAAGTGAAGAAGTAAATGTTAATAATGCAAATTATTAACTTAAAAGTGTATCCTACATGCATTTCCCCCCTAGAAAGCCAGTTGTTAAACATTTACCAATTCATCATTGCTGAGGTCATCTACCATTGAACAAAAATAAGTTTACTTAACAATAGCATGAAAAAGATATTCAGCAAAGATAAAGCTCCCTTGTGTCCACACAAGCCACTGTGTTGAGCCCAGTCAAGAGAATATGGCAAGCCTGCCATGGTATAGACTCACTCTCTGCTACTAGGAAGGCTAAGGCTGGGGGATTTCTTGAGGTTTGGAATTCTGAGCTGCCAAAGGTCTAAAGCCATCAGGTGTCCTTATTAGGACTTTTATTAGCACCAGTATGATGAGCTTTGGAAATGGACTGCCTGGAGGCTGTCTAAGGAAGCATGAACCATCTTAGGACAGAATATCAGAGCAGGTGAGAATTTCTACACTGATTAACATTGGGACTGAGCCATAAATGGCCACAGTACTTGTTTCCTAGAAGGAAGAGGAGGAGAAAGAGGAAAACAAAGAAGAACATGAATGGTTTTACATGTGTGTAACTAGGGACCGTCCCCAGCAGACCAAATAATGGGAATATATCAATTCTTTGTCTTTGCATCTCCAGAACCAGCACAATGCCAAGCACAAAATGCATCCTTGTTGGTTATTTTTTTTTAGCTGAACCTTGAAACAGCCCTGTGAAAGAGCTACGATGGGATTAGTCCATTTTAGATGAGGCAACTGGAGGTTCAAAGGTTAATTGCCTTGCCCAAGATCACACAAAGGAAAATTTTGAATATTGGAACTGAATCCAAGTGTCTTCTGTCTCCAAGTCTTTCCTTCCTCCTATGAAATCCCACTGCCTCTAGATCACTAAAAGGAATGAAGTGAAATCTACTTTGCCTAAGATTTCAGTCTCCTTCCTCCTGTAGGCTTTGGTGATCTATTTACACCTTTCTTGTAGTGGAGGGGCTACTTCTGGGTCAAGAAGAGTTTACACTTCTTTTCAGGAGGGCTCATTTACCTCTAGTGACCTCACTGTCCCATATCCTGTTATCAACTGACTCTTTGGCAAATATCCCAGTCATATCTATTCTAAGGCATGAAAGATATGTAGTTCCCCCCACTTTTTTTAAAAGATAGGAGCGCCATTTGTGCCAAAAACCAATTATAATAAGAGAGAGACCATCCCTTTCTCCTTCCTGAACTTAGTAGGAATGGCTGCCAGGTTCCTTGTAATTAGGGAAGTGAGTCAGAGTTACTATCATGTGTTAATAATCTTTGATTGACTGCGGTTTTGAGTCAAATCATCTTGGATCAATGTAGAGGTTCCTCGTATCTGCAATTGGAATGTTTATGCCTGAGGAAATTATAAATGTTTACAATATCTGTGTTGTACTACTAATAACTATATCAATTTCCTAAACTGGGGCCATTCAAGTCTAGTATCCAATTTTTTAAAAAGAAAACCATTTATTAAGTGCCAACTGCATGCAAAGCACCAGAGACACAAAGGGAAAAAAAATGAAAAAGTCCTTTACCTTCAAGGACCACTCCTGAAACAACAAACTCTTCTAGAATAAGGACTGTTTTATTGTTGGCATTATATTACCAGTCCCTAGCATAGTTGCTGACACAAAGTAGATAGTGAATATATTTGTATTGATTGATTATTGATTACCTAGCCCAGTTTGGGAGAGCTAATTATTTGGAAGATTTTTTTTTATCTGCTTATTTACACCTTGGGAATCATAAATTGCTACAAATAAGGGCTTGATTTTTTTGTTTTGTTTTGTTAATTGTCGAGAGTTAGGTAGGTGATGGTGAAAATGTTAATAATGCTGATTAAATTTAAAAGTGTGTCTTACATCCAATTTTTTTTTCAGAATTGAATGTTGAACATTTATCAGTACATGCTCCTGACTTGCTGGGACACTACTGGACTTAAACTCAGGCATACTTAGGTTCAAATATTGCTTTAATCTCCTGCTATTTGTATGACCTAAGCAAGTGATTTAGTCTTTCTGAACCTCAATTTCTTCATTTTTAAAAGAGGGAAAATTACAGTGGCTGCTTCATTAAATTTCTGCTAGGATCAAATTAGATATCTATATAAATGTTTTGTAAACCTTAATACTCTCTGTATGTGTCATTGTTATTCTATGGGGGAGCTTAACATTCTCCTTTCTCTATATAGGGCTTCTATTGAATTTCATTGCTGTCTTAGTTTGCAGAACTTAAGTCTCCCTTTTTTTCCTTAATTTAATAATAATCAACCATCTCTATTTTCCTTTTCATTCTTTCATAATATAAATAGATAGTAGGTAGAATGTTAGGATGGTACTTTGATTTCAAAGTTAGGATATAGGATATCTGGGCTCTATTTCCAGTTCCTGTATGATCATTCTCAGTTGCCTAAGGGAAAAACCACATTTCATTTCCTGCATGAGGACTTGATGGGAAAATCAGTTCAAGACTGGAATGGAGCCCATAGGGCATCCTTGGATATCTCAGATCCATTCTATTAGCCAAACCTTCTCCTTTAGCTTAATCAGTGGAAAAGGCAAGACTGAATGAATAATAGAGATGGTACTGTGCACTTAAAAGGTGACTGACTGGTTTAAGAGCCAAGAGAACTACATTCTAATGAGAGCTGGTCTTGGCTCTGTCTCTTACTACCTATGTGATGTTTAATAAATTACTTAACCTCTCTGGGCTTTTGCCTCTTAGTGTTTAAAATGAAGAGGATGGAGTTGAATAAGTTTTTTTTTTTTTTTTTTTTTTTTTTGCTTTTTGCTGAGGCAATTGGGGTTAAGTGACTTGCCCAGGGTCACACAGCTAGGAAGTATCTGAGACCAGATTTGAACTCAGGTCCTCCTGACTTCAGGGCTGGTGCTCTAACCACTGCGCCACCTAGCTGCCCCAGAATAAGTTTTTTCAATTAAATTTTTAAAATTTCAAATTAGAATTTACTTATTAATAAAATTAAAATTAAATTTCTTGGAGGCAGAAACTATGCATTTTATTTTTCTACATTATACTGAGCATATAACAGGTGTTGTATACATTCGTTTATTCATTGTTGAACTGAACAATTACTTATGAGCCCATAAATATATGCTTTCCAATTCAAATAAAAACAATTCTGAATAATAACTCTAATTGGGAAAATTTTTAAAAATTAAGTGTCCTGAGGAAGAAATGAATATTTCTTTAAGAGCTTTGCTTTTGGGACAGCTAGATGACACAGTGGATAAAGCACCGATCCTAAAATCAGGAGGACCTGAGTTCAAATCTGGCCTCAGATACTTAATACTTCTTAGCTGTGTGACCCTGGGCAAGTCACTTAACCCCAGTAGCCACAGTTTAAAAAAAAAAAAAAAGCTTTGCTTTTATAGCATAGAAATGGCATTGGCTCTGGTGTCAGAGGACCTGAGATCAAATCATGCTTCTGCTACTTTCTATCTGTGTGACCTTGGATGAGTGACTTCATTACTCTTGGCTTCTGTAAAATGAAGGAATTGGACTAAATGGCCTCTGAGGTTCTAGCTCAAAATGTATAAGATCTGATGATGCCATCTCTTCCAAATGCTTAAAGATCTAGAAACCTGCAAGATTTAATGATTTAAATTTGATATGAAATTACAGCAAAAAGAAGGCTGAAAGCAGAGAGAGGGGATAGGAAATGGGAAAACAGAGGCAGATGTGAATTTCAAAAATAGAAAATATGCATACAGTGGGCACTGAATCATCTAAATGACAAAAGATAGATAATCCAGACATCAGACAGGCCTGAGCTGTGGAATCCCTGTCTTGGGTGATTTTGAGAAGCAGGGTCAACAAGCATCTTTTTAGATGATGCTATTGGTTCAGTTCTGCCTGGAAGGACCAAACAACCTCTTGAACTCCTTTCAGCTTTTTGGTTTTTAGATGACGTAGGAGATGAATATCTTTCAAAGTACTGGCATTTATTAAAGGTCAGTCTTAAATTTCTTTTATTGTCATTTATTTTGTTAACTCTAGGCTTCCTTCTTTATGTGAGGATCTTTGTAGTTTTACTGAAGACCCTGAAGGAACATATTATTTTACTTTCTGAATACAGTAAACTGCATGGTCACTAGGGCTATTTTTACACTCACTAAACCTTATTCCAAATAATTCCTCCCATCTACCTCCCTGTTTTTGTTCCCAAGCTGCTGAAGACAATAAGAGATATCATGAAATTTTGTTAACTTGGGCTGCTAAACATTCACATTAATTCAACAGAGTCCTCCCTCCTAAATAGATTCCTTTTCAATCACTTGGCATTTACTTTTTCTTAAAATCACAACTGTTCCAAGACCTTCTTCTCTCTGAGTTCCTAATTCACTTCTTTTCACTATCAGCAGATGACCTTGGCTAAAAGATGGAGGCCATCTCTGTAAAATACATCTGCTCTTTCCTCCTTCCCTTCAGTCTTGGGGGAAAAAAATCTTTAGAACTGTAGTTAGATTTTGTTTCTGGATCAAGTAGCACAAAATAGACCCTCTCCATGGATCTCTCTCTGAATGAAGATGACATTTTCCATCACAAGTTTATTAAAATTGCCTTGAATCACTCCATTGTTGAAAAGAGCCAAGTCCATCACAGTTGATGATATACACAGTTGTTACTGTATACAGTGTTCCCTTGGTTCTGCTCACTTCACTCAGTTCATGTAAATCTTTCCAGGCTTTTCTGAAATCAGCCTTCTCCTCATTTCTTATAGAACAATAATATTCCATTACACTCACATATCATAACTTATTCAGCCATTCCCCAATTGATGGGTATCCATCAGTTCCTTGACACTTCTAAAAGAGCTATAGCTTCCAATTTTAACTGCTGTATTTTCTTTTACTGTTTTTATTGTTAGAAGTGGGATGTTTAAAGTCAGCACATCTGCTCCTGTTCCTTCCAAGAGAGAAGGAGGATGAACTAAAAGGTAAAATCCAATCCGTTTCTGCTTTGGACTTTTTTTTTCAGTTCTCCCTCTGATCTGGGGTGAGGAGATAGAAGTACATGTGTTTTAGAGGATTTGGAGTGAGCCAACCAGCCTTAGATTGAATAGGGATTGCCTGAAAAGGGAGAGGGGAAGATCACAGAAACTCTGGAAGGCATGGAGGAGAAGGAAGAAAGCATTCCATATCAAAAGTAGGGCTTATATGGATTAGGGGAAGGAGACTTCTGAAGGATTATGCGTATATGTGTGCATTGAAATGTTTATATTCCAAAACCTCGATAATATCTTTTTAAGTTATCCTTGTTCTTATCCAACCAGTCCCCAAAGGAGAGTCTTGAAAACATTTCTTCAAGGTTTGATGGTATGTCTTCTCCCAGAAAAAAGCTTTCTGGGAATAGAGATCCAGGTAACCCAGTTCTGTTCTGAGAACTCTCAAAAGTATGGAAAAGGCTCAAACATCACAAGAAACTCTCATGATTTGTTCTGTTGTAATTTTTAACTTAGAAAACTAATACAAGAGATTATCCTGTTTTCAGACAACTGAGTTTTATTAGCTGACCTCAACAGAGTAAAATCTTATAATGTGAAAAATAAAATGTGGTCCACTTGTCTTGGAGAACAATGAAATTGCTGATCAAATCATGTCCCTACATTCTTAAAGATTAAAATGGAAAATCAATAAATGATGAAACTTTGCTATACAAGTCCTTTTCATCTGTCCTGCGATTTTCAGGCTCAGCTTTTATTATTCTCTCCAAGTGGTGCCAACCCAAATAACACACAAAGGCCAGGCAGGCCATGGAAGCAGGAGCAGCTTGTTCCTTGAGAAATAATTTTTCTGAGGTGCAAAAATTGCAAATCCTAATGGAATCTCTGAGTCAGCAGGAGTGGGCTCTGAACTAGGTCAGAGTTTAGAGATAAGGAAGGAATGGCTGAGCAAACAAAGTTTCATGAAAATACTTAATGTAGGTCTTTGCAAAAAGTGGGGAGACAAAGGTAGCAAAGGGAGATTCTTTCCCCAAAGAATCTTCACAATGCCTTTAGACAATCGACCCACCAAGAATTTACAATGGCTAATTGCCAAGGACTGTGTCAAGTGCTGGGAACACAAAGACAAAAATATATCAGCTGCTATCCTCAGGGGACTTCCATTCTATCATGGAAAACAAGTACTCTATAGGAACATATGTGTATAAGAACACTGATATGTATGACAACACACATACATGTGTGTATGATTGTATACATATATACATAGACATATGTATATGAGTATATACACACATGTTTAGCCATTTTAGTTGTGTCTCATTCTTCATGACTTCATTTGGAATTTTCTTGGCAAAGATACTAGAGTGGGTTTGTCATTTCCTTCTTTATTTCATTTTGCATGTGTGGAAATAGAGGCAGAGTTAAGTGACTTGTCTAGGGCCACACAACTGTCTGAAGCCAGATTTGAACTCAGAAAAGTAAGTCTTCCTAACTCTAGGCTTGGCAATTTATCCATTATACCACCTAGCTGTTCAATCTCAAATGTGGCAAAAGGTCTTTAGTGCAGTAGCCCAGGAGTCCTAATGTTTGACCCTATGTTGTTTAACATTTTTATCAATGACTTGATAAAGGCATAAATGTCATGCTCATTCAATATGCAGACAATACAAAGTTGGGAAAAATAATTAATATTGCAAGCATTTCCAAATTATCCCTATTCCATAAAAGCTTTCCTGTAATAAAGCATAATATTAAGCAAAATAACTTCCTCTGAAAGTTCATGCAACATTCCCCATGTGTAGCACCCCCAAATCCCTTTATTTTAAGTGTTTTTTTTAACAAACAGAAATACATTTCCTCTCCCTTCTACCCTACCCCTATTCTACTGAAAAAAAGTGAAAAGAAAAACAAATTTCTTGTAATAAATATTCATAATCAAATAAAACAAATTTTCCCATAGCTTATATGCAAACATGGTATTTATACCTTCAATCTGTTCCTTCTCTGTCAGATATGATCCTTGTTTTTGATCAGTTTATACTTGCTCCTAATTCCTTACTCCTTACTAAATTCTCACAACATATTAAGGACTTCAGATTTAACTGCCATCAGTATTCCCTCCACTGACGCAAATAAGCATCCCTCTACAATTTAATATATGATCTCTAGAAAGTGGTGTAACTGAAAAATTCATTATCTTGTGGACAACATGGTGATAATAGGTCTCTCAGAACTTAGTGAGTCTTGTCCTTGAATGAACATATGGTTCAGGATCACTTTTCTAGCCTGGTACAATTTGCCTGTTAACATTGCCTTCAGGAACCCAAGTTTCTTTCTAATCTATGACAATACATGAGAGTTGGATTTTATGCTCACAAATTTTGCCAAGAACAGAAGTCAAGCTAACTAGATAATAGTAGGCAGACTATACCCTCTACTAAAAATAGGGACAAGTGTCTCTCCGATCCTCCCAAAGATTACTGACAGGGACTCAACAAACACATTGTCATTATCATCACGATCATCACCACTACCCCCTTTACAACGATTATCAAATATTTACAAGTATTATCTTATCTGAGTCTCATGACAATCTTGTGAGATAGTTATCAAAGGCATCATGATCCACATTTTAAAGATGAGGATTTTGAGATCCAAAAAGGTTAAGGGATTTTCCCATGCTCACATACCTACTAAGTGTCAAACAGATTTGAAACATATATCTTCCCCAAAATAAGCCTAACTCCTTATCCTTTACATCATGCTGCTATATCTACCTTCAACCTTTTAAAATACCTTTTTATTTTTCCAAATATGTGCAGAAATAGTTTTCAACATTCATCTTTGCAAGTTTGTGTTCCAAATTTTACTCCCTCCCTCCTGATTCCTTCTTCCCCCAGAGAGCAAGCAATCCAATACAGGATAAAGATGTGAAATTCTTCTAAACATATTTTTATATTCATCATACTGCACAAGAAATATCAGATCAAAAAGGAAAAAAAATGAGAAAGAAAACAACAACAAGCAAACACAAATCACCAAAAAAGGTAAAAATACTATGCTGTGATCCATATTCAGTCTCCATATTTCTCTCTGGATGTGGATGGCTCTTTCCATCCCAAGTCTATTGAAGTAGGCTCAAATCATCTCATTGTTGAAAAGAGTCAAGTCCATCACAGTTGATCATCATATAATCTTGTTGTTGCTGTGTACAATCTTCTCTTGATTGTAGTCACTTCACTTAACATCAGTTCAAGTCCTTAAGTCATGTAAGTCTTTTCTGAAATCAATCTGATGATTATTTCTTATAGAACAATAATATTCCATTACATTCATAAACCATAACTTATTCAGCCATTCCCCAATTGATGTGCATCCACATAATTCCCACTTCCTTGCCACTACCAAAAGAGGTTTTACATACATTTTTGCACATGTGAGTCCTTTTCCCTTTTTTATCTCTTCAGGATACAGACTCAGTTGAGACACTGCTGGATCAAAAGCTGTACACAATTTGATAGCCCTTTGGACATAGTTCCAAACTGCTCTCCAGAATGGTTAAGTCAGTTCACAACTCCATCAAGGAGATGTATTAGTATCCCAATTTTACCACATCCCCCCAACATTTATCCTTATGTCATTATGTATTCCTATTATCTCAGCCAATCTGAGATATCCTCAAATTTTCTAGTCCCCTATGAGGTACCTCAGCCAAATCTAATAACTTGAACACAATACGTATTGCTAGAATTTTCTTATCCCAGCATCACAGAATTATAGTATTTCAGAGTTGGAAGAGACTTCAGTGACTATTTTGTTCAACCCATACCTGACAAGGAATCCTCTTTAAAATACTCTTTACAAGAGGTCATTCATCCATATCTTGAATACCTCCAATGAGGAGAAAATCTGTGGATTTTCCATTTTTGGACAGCTCCAATTGTTAGGAAGTTCTTAATATTAAGCTTAGTTTTGTCTCTTGGCAACTATTGTCCATTGTTCTTAGTTCTTTCCTCTTGAGCCAAACAGATTAGGTATAATACCTTTTCCATGTTATAATTCTTCAAATACTTGAACATAACTATCATATTCTCCCTACTCCTCCTAAGTATAAATATCCATTTTTCCTCCAACTGATCCTCATATGACATAGATTCAAGGTTTTTCACAATCATGGATGCCCCCTCTCTGCATGCTTTCTATTTCTCACTTAACATGGATTTCAACTTTCTGTTCAACATTTGTTTTATCTATTGTAGTATGGAGATTGTTCTCCTTGACAGGGATAAGAATTGAGGACTTCTGCCTTCTCTCTTGTGTCCATTATCTTTATCTCACCTTCCTGGGGAATGGTTCTATCTCTTCTTTTATCTTCCTCTCATTCCAACAAAGAACACTTCAGAGAATTCATTATTTGTGCTAATCAGAACCTACCTATAACTAAATTATCAATGTGTTGATAGAAGTTAATTAAATGCCAATTTGATTAAGAAGTAAGAATTTGGAAGCAATTAAATTGGAATGGCAAAATGAATGAGTTATTCTGCCCAGTGTGTTAAGATTCTATTTAGATGTAAAGGAGTTTTCAAATTCCAAGGGGAAGGAGAAGTGATTTAACATCTTAACAAGGGAAGTGGCAGTGGAGCAGAGTAAACCATCCAGATTGAAACCAGAGAATCATAAAAGAACTTTTCATTGAGCCTTCAGCACTGTGGTAAAGATAACAAAGAAGACTGTGTTTTCCTATTTAAACAAACAGTAGAAGAGGAATCAATTTATGAGGAGTCTTCTGCAAGCACTCCACATGCAAATAAATGAATGAATGGTGAACCTGATTTCAAATCAGTGGCAGAGGGGGGAGGGGAAGGCAAAACAACCATTTCTGATTGTGGAGCTTTCCATCAACCAATCCTGGAAAAGGTGAAACCTTTGGGTCATGGGCTTTGGTCAAATAATAACAAAAGATAGTCACTGGGACTAGAGATGGGAACTCCCTCTTAGAGATTTTGGGCAGGAAACACTGTAAATTTGTAGTGAAGTTTGATAGAAATGTGAGTTCTTGTTATTGTTATGATTGATGCATTTAATTTATATAGTACTGTCACTCATGTACTGCTTCCACTGAAATGGAAACCAGAATTTTCTAAATGCTATTCCTCTTTCAATTCCAAGTCCAAATCTCATTTCCAAGAAGTTTTCTTTAATTCTTCCAGGTCAGATCAGGTCTACAGGCATTTATTAATCTCTTACAATATGGTGAATATCAGACTAAGTGCTAGAAATACAAATATATGCAAAAAGACAAGCCTTTTTGTCAAGGACTTCACATTCTAATAGGATTGGTTGGCTGGTAGTTGTGCTTCATAGAGGAAGAGGACTAAAATGTTAGAATCGAATTGACAATGCATCCAACTGTGGCTGATCAGACTAATACAAGTTCAGAATGATCTGCCACAGGTCAGACACAATGATCCCCACAAACCTTTGGGGTAGCTTCTCTAATTTTACACATCTCACATTTCTTTTGAACTAATTCAATTCTGCTTTGCTCATAGAGCACAGCACCTTCTCTGATGGGAAAGCCATGTTGCGTGGTCCTGTGCCAGTGTCTCCCATGCAATACTATCAATTCTAAAGTTCTTACGAGAGACCTTGAGAGTGTCCTTTTGTCACTTTTTCTGATAGAGCAGGACAAATCAAGAGAGGGAGCTGAAAAGGAGGAGATCCTGGAGAAAGAAAACAGAAGGAATCTGTGAATGTATATAATGGAAACAGTGTTGAGTGTAAGGAATGCAACCTGTAGAGGAATAAAGATATGGCTAGCTTCCATTTCCTCCAGCCCACATTAATTTCTCCCTTTTCTTATGTAATGAAAAGAGTCCTGGATTTAGAGTTAAAGGATCTGACTTCAAATACTGATTCTTCTATTTGCCACCTAGCCTCTCTAGACCTTAAATGTTAAATGAGGGATTTAAATTAGATGGCCTCTAAAATCCTTGCCAATTCTAAACTATGACTCTCAACTAAGATGAGGTGATTCAATGTTGGCGCAGGAGTCCTTCTTCCTCATCCCATGGAGGTAACCTGTTCCATTTCTGGACAACTCCAATTGTTGAGAAATTCTCCCTGACATCAAGCCTATATTTTTCTCTTTGCAACTTTCACTCAGTGTTCTTGGTCCTTTCCTCTTGAGTCAAATAGACTAAATATAGTGCCTTTTCCACATGATAGACTTTCAAATCCTTGAACATAACCATCATATCCTCCCTGCTCTTTACTGAGTATAAATGTATATATATTTCCTTCAAAGGATCCTTGTACAGTATGGATTCAACTCTTGATGTTATTTAGAACCAGAGAGAAAAAGAACCCCACTCAGAATCAAGAGGATCAAGGTTCATGTTCTTCAGACACACATGATTAGATAGTTACATGACTTTAGGAAAATTACTTAACTTTGCCATGTACCAAACAACTTTCTCAGACTATAAGTTTTAGTTAAATTCTGCAGTACAGTAGAAAGAGCATTGGCTTTGGTGTCAAGGGTTATTGTTAAGTCATTTTTTATTTGTGTCTCACTCTTCATGGACCCATTTGGGGTATTCTTGGCAAAGGAACGCTTTGCTATTTCCTTCTCCATCTCATTTTGCAGATAAAGAAACTGAGGCAAACAGGGTGAAAGGGCTTGCCCAGGATCACACAACTAGTAAGTGTCTGAGCCCTGATTTAAACTCATGAAAACGAGTCTTCCTGATTCTAGGCTGGGACTCTGTCCACTGTGCCACTGAGTTCAATTCCTGCCCCTTTCACTTTCTATCATGAGAAGGTGTGATCTTGGAAAAATTACTTTACCTCTTAAATGAAGTTTAATCCTATGATCTCTAAGGTCCCTTCTTATTCTAGATTTGTGATGCTATGGTACTTCTTCCCAAATTCTTTCTATGCTCATCACAAAAATTTGCACATGGCAGGTGCTAAAAAATTATTCATTGATTCCATTTTATCCTTTGAAGAGGAGAAAGAATTTCTTCTCCCCTGCTCAAAATCTTTCACTGGTTCCCTTGCTTCCCTGAGAAAATATTCATTTTTTAGATTAGTGTTATGAGTACATGGGATGGGCACCCACACTGTAGTGCCTCACTCTTCCCAAATGAACTTGTTGGTGCCTCCATAGTCTTTAAGTCCACTTATTTACAATCTGTTCTCACACTAGCTGGTTTACGTTCTTAGCTAAGAACCATAACATGATTACACTCAAATTTTCTTAGGGTCCTAACCTTCTTGAGGGGAAATGCAATCCCCTTACTTATCCTTCAAGATCTAGAGCACCCACTAATTTGTTTCTAATTTATAACCAAGAACTCAGAATAATGGCACTCTTAAATCTTAAACATAACCACTTACCTAGCAATAAAGCAAAAGCAATAATAATGTCATAGGCATTCATATCTTACATAAGTAGATAGATAACAAATGCATCTTACAATAAGAAATAATTAGAGTTGACACATAAACTTGAGTCAGACCTTTCCATTAATGCATTCAATGTCTGGAAGTGAGAATGGGCACGTACTTTACAGAAACCTACCAAAGAGAGATGGCACAATGCATAGAGTATTAGACTTGCAATTAGGATGATTCCTCAGCTACTTACTGGCTGAGTGACACTAAACAAGTCACTAAACTTCTTTTGGTCTCAGTTTTTCTTATCTGTAAAATGGGAGTTATATAGCACTTATATAACAATTATGATCATCAAATGAGAATTAGATGTAAAGCACTTTGCAAATTTTAAAGTACTATATAGATGCTAGTTAATTATTCATATGAGGAAAACTGAGATGCTTGTGGGTCTATATTGTGTTTGACTAACCCCTCATTGGACATGACAAATTGGCCAAACTGGACAATATGCTGAGTGACTTCTCTGATTCTCTGCTTCCAAACTGTTCTCCTGCTCAGCTACATTTTCTCCTTAATAGCAAACTTAGTATCCATCACTTTCAGAATAAAATATAGCTTATGCATTTCTGGAACCCGCATTTCTCCTTTTCCCTTCCTGGGTTTGAACTATTAAATGTCTCTGCAAATAGCCCAAGCTAACATGTATAAGGTGCTGACCATGTGCCAGACACTGTGCTAAGTGCTTTACAAATATTATCTCATTTATATCTCATTATATCATGGTACACATGATATAATGCTTCATTAGGATGTAAGTTTCTTGAGGGTAGGAGCTTCATCTTTGTATTTTTCACACAGTAGGTGCTTAATAGATGCTTGTTTAATAATGGGCACTACTGTGCTCCATTTGCAGATTCCCCATAAAAACAACAACAAATATGGAATATTATTGTTCTATAAGAAATGATCAGCAGAATGATTTCAGAGAGGCTTGGAGAAACTTACATGAACTGATGCTGAGTGAAATAAGCAGAACTAGGAGATCATTGTACATGGCAACAACAAGATTATACGATGATCAATTCTGATGGACGTGGTTCTTTTCAATAATGAGATGATTGAGGCCAGTTCCAATGATCTTGTGATGAAAAGAGCCATCTATACCCAGAGAGAGGACTGTGGAAACTGAATGTGGATCACAACATAGCATTTTCATTTTTTTCTTTTGATCTGATTTTTTTGTGCAGCAAGATAATTGTATAAATATGTATACATATATTGGATTTTGCATATATTTTAACATGTTTAACATATATTGAATTACTTGCTATCTAGGAGAGAGGATGAAGGGCAGGGAGGGGAAAATTGGAATACAACATTTTTCAAGGGTGAATGTTGAAAAATTATCCATGTGTGTGTTTTTAAAATAAAAAGCTTTAATTAAAACAACAACAATAATAACAACAAAATAGGCTGGCTAGGGACAGGATATGAGCAAAGACTTATAAATCTGTATCAGTGAGAGACTGGAGAGTGAGGATTCTGAATTTCCCTCATAGATACCCTGCCCCTTTTGAAATATATTACCTTTGGCATTTGAATCAATCAAAAGATCTTTCAAAAAAGTATTATAAATTTTTGTCCAGATATTCCTTTAAAATCCTCCTCTCCTCCCCTTAACCTTTCCCCCTGCCCACTTTCCTTCCCTTCCCTTCCCCTTCTGCCTGGGTGTTTTTGTTTCCAAGCAAAGAAAGCCCTACCTGTGTGAATAGACCAGACAGTTTTGCTGCCAAGGAATCTAGGGCTTGGCACTGGCATTGGCACTGACAATCAATGCTGCAACCCCAGTCTGCTCTCCCTCTGTATTTATCAAAGGAAATGGAATCCCGGCTGAGATGAGGTGGGTTCTTTCTGTGACTCACTATAGGAAAGCATAGCAATGACTTACCTGCTTGATCAGTTTCTCCCTAACCTCAGCCAGGCTTACTAATTTGGGGAAGTATGGAAAGTGTCTCCTGTGTGACTTTAAAGCAATAACTGAGAACTGAGACCAAATGTCTCCTGTAGTGTAACACTGTGTCAAGAATGGGGTAAATGTCCTGGCCCTTATCATAAATGTCAACAACATTTTTAAACAAAGTTATTTATAAATTAAGTTTTATCTGGGACTGGGTCAGTGGGGATAAAAAGAAAGGATTCTTCAATTTTGTTTCCAGATTAGGACTAACCAATGTCTTTTAACATGATTTTGGTTCTCTGCCCTTGGGTCCATGAAGCAAATGCTTTGGCCAGATTTTGACAATTTAAATATGTCCTGGGAACAGAGACAGGGTTATTACAACAATGGGTTTTTCATTGTGAATTTGATAAACACCAAATAAAACAATCATTTCCACACAACAGAAAAAAAGATTATATATGGAAACTGCAATTTTTTATAATGTTCAGTTTGCTTTCAAATGTACATGTGTATATATGCATAAATATGCATATATTTTAAATATATGTGCATATGTATGAACATACATATATCAATGTGTATATATATAAATGAATATATATGTATATAAATGTACCTTAGAAAGTTGACATTTGTCTATGATTCCTCTTATTCTCTTTGAGCAATTTGTTAAAAAGCTTCAATGGCCCTCTTTAATTAATCAATTAATTTTGAGGTAACCCTATCCTAATCCTACTTGTCTCCCTTCCATACTCTGAGCTGACAGAAAGAAGGAAGGAAGGAAGGAAGGAAGGAAGGAAGGAAGGAAGGAAGGAAGGAAGGAAGGAAGGAAGGAAGGAAGGAAGGAAGGAAGGAAGGAAAAAAGAAAGGAAGGGAGGAAGGGAGGGAAGGACAGAGGGAGGGAGGAAAGAAGGAAGGGAGGAAGGGAGGGAGGGAGGGAGGAAGGAAAGCAGGTAGGCTTTTATAGCAACTATTTTTTTATTAAAACTTTTTATTTGCAAAACATATGTATGGGAAATTTTTCATTGACCCTTGCAAAGCTTTCTGTTACAAATTTTCTCCCCCTAGCCCTCACCCCTCCCCTAGATGGCAGGAAGTCTACTATATGTTGACTATGTTAAAATACTTGACAAATCAAATATATGTATACATATTTTTACATTTTATTGTGCAAGAAAAGTCAGATCTACAAGAAAATAAAATCTGAGAAGGGAAACATAATGCAAGCAAACATCAATAGAGAGCATGAAAATGTTTATAGCAACTATTAAAAACAAATTCTCTCATTGACCATGTTATAAAATTAGTGTCTTCTTCTGCATCCTTATCCTGATTCTATCTCTATAAGGAAGTGGTTTGCATCCTTCATCATCCCTTCTCTAGAATCATGCATGGTCATTACCTTGATCAGAGTCTTTAAGTCCTTCAAGGTTGTTTTTCCTTATTGTTATTGAAAATATTGTTCTCCTGATTCTGCTCACTTCACTCTACATCAATTCACGCATGTCTTCCCAAGTTTCTCTGAAAGCATCCTTTAGAGTGGTTGGCTGATGCTGTGGATAGAGTGCCAAGCCTGGAGTGAAGAAGTCTCATCTTGGTTTCAAATCTGGCCTCAGATACTTACTAGCTGGGTGATCTTATAAAATCTCAAATGGGATCATGAAGAGTAATGTTGTAACATTACTGAAAACAACTGTTTGGGGGTCAAACTTGGTTTTTGACTGAAAAAAAAAATGACTGAACAAATCCTTTTAGTCCTTTCTTTTGGCACAGTTACATTTCATTAAAATATACCATAATTTGGTCAGCTATACTCCGACTGATGAACCCTCACAAAAGTGTGTAAAAGGGCCTTAGACTCCTAAGCTACAGTATGAGGAAGGGACAGGCAGCCTGGTACACTGTCCCTAACTCAACTTGACCCATTCCTATCTTTTAGGAACTTCAGTCATTCTGAATTGAAAGATCTAATTCTGCAATATTCTGATCCTGCCATATACAAGACATAGAGTTATCAGAAGCACACAACTCCCAGAGAAATTGTCCTAGCAGCTGCCCATGCCAACTGATTTTAGTACAATGCTGTGAGAACTAAAGGAAAGCCACCAGTATATTGGGTTGTTCTCCTGGGGATAATTCATTGGTGATATGGAAAGGAGTCTCATAGCATAAAGTGAAGATAAATTGTTATTGGTGCCATTCATGAGAATATTCACATGAACAAAAGCACAGATCTATGGAAATGCCTAAGAAGAAAATAATACACTTCAGGGAATCATAATAACACTATTACTAAACCATTCTAGCAATCATTTGCACCAATTAGCAATGAACTGGACTGTATTATCACATATTTTGACTTGATGAAATTTTTTTTTTGCTTTTTTGCTGAGGCAATTGAAGTTAAGTGACTTGCCCAGGGTCACACAGCTAGGGAATGTTAAGTGTCTGAGACCAGTTTTGAACTCAGGTCCTCCTGACTTCAGGGCTGGTGCTAATTTGATGAAATTCTTAAAGAAAATATTATTTCTGAGCATCCATCTTTTGGTCTCTTCCTCTAGCCATTAATATAAATGTAAAAGAATATTTTTTTCTAAATTTCATCCATGACATGAATCCATGACAATGAACTCAGAAGAGATGCATACAATTTCCAAAAATGTTGGGCATCCATTAGTCTTGAAAAAAAGTTTCTAGCTCTTCTAATTGTCAACATGGCAGACAAAGGATAAGATCATTCTTTGTCTACCTGGAGCTTTCATACTTGACATACTGTTATTATCCATTCTTCCTCTCAACCCAACTTGTATATATTTGAATTTATTAACTTTATATTTATATCACATATATGACCATACACATATGCATATATTATATACTTACACATAAATATATGTGTATTTGTGTGTGCGTATATGTAAATACACATATTTTATATGTCTATATTGTGTATATATACACACACATATATATAATGTGTGTTATATATATATCCTATATATATGTATGTGTGTATATGAATGGATGGATGAATAGATAAATAGATAAATAGATGAGTGGATGGATGGATGGATGGATAGACAGATAAATAGATGGAGGGATAGGTAGATGAATGGATAGATAGATGAATAGATGGATGGATGGATGGATGGATGGATGGATGGATGGATGGACAGATAGATGGATAGATAGATAGCAAGTAGATGACTCAGTGGATAGAGTATCAAGCCTGGAGTCAGGAAAGCCTGAGTTCAAATTTGGCTTCAAAATACTTTACTAACTGTGTGATGCTACTCAAGTCATTTAACCTCTGCTTTCCTTAATCTGGTAGAGAAGGAAATGGCATACTACTCAAGCTTCTTTACCAAAAAAATGGGTCACAAGGAATCAGACATTTTATATATACACTTAGGAGGGTAAGCTACTTCCCCCAACCATAGAGCCACAGAGTCACAGGAGTAAACTATAGAGGTAAAATTTAAACCCAAGACTTCTAGTTATAGAGTCGGTACTCGTTTCTTTGTGCTCTGAGGGAGACCAAATGCAACTATAATCAAAAAGTTTAATAGAAACATTTCCCACATTTGCCATAAAAAAGAATTTCCTACAAAAACTCTCTGGGCCTGTAGTATCAAACACAAGAAGAAACATGCAGAACCCAGACGAGATATTAATGTCAGAGATGCACATTGAGAATTTCTCTGCCTCAGCTTTCAGACTAATAGTCAAAGATTCATTAGCATTTATGAGCTGTAAATTAGCATTTAGAGGAAACCAACCCTGACTTCTGTGGTTTGGAAGGAGAGGCCACCGTAGACTTAAGTGTTTATACAAATAGTTTGGGGTTTGGTCACTTCCCCAGACTGTCAGAAGAAATAGTCATTCTTTTCATTGGGAAAAATGATCCCATTCCACAGTCTTGTGGTCTCTCAGTGTGAATCTTCCTTCCATCTGAGACTATCTCACTATTAATCGCTTATCTCAAGGGTTACTTTCTACATGACGTCCTTTCTCAGCCTTTGCCTGTTGTGAGTGGTTCACTTCCCCTTGCCCTCCAAGTTCTCCAAAAACAAAAACAATAACAAAAACAAAAACCCTTTGTATCAAGAACACATAGTGAATTTAATGCTGAACTTGGAATCAGGAAGACCTGAGTTTAAATTCAGCTTCAGACACTTAACTAATTTTGTGATTCTGAGCACTTAATCTTGTTTGCCTCAGTTTCCTCAACTGTAAAATGAACTGGAGAAGGAAATGGCAAACACTCTAGTATCTTTGCCAAAAAAAAGCCCAACCTCCCCAAAAAAACCCAAACCCAAATGGGGAACAGGAAGAGTCAAATGTGACTGAAATGTCTGAACAACAAATATGACCCTGATATAGCTTGGTGAGCCTGCTGGATAGAGCACTGAACCTGTGATCAGGAAGAGCTGAGTTCCAATTTGCCTAGCTATGTAACCCTGAACAAATCACTTAACTCCTCTCCATATCATTTGGTTTACTCCTCATCTGTAAAATAGGAATAATAATAGCACCTTCCTCATAGGATTGTTGTGAGGATCAAATAAACCAGTAGAAAACTGTTATTATCATTATTATTTCAAATATTCAAATATAATAATTATTATTATTATTATCATTATTGTAAAAAGAGTTTAGCACATGGACATTCTGAGTTGGCTTACTCTATGGTTAGAACAACTTTTTTCTATTGACTGTGAGGGCCCAAACTTTTACGTCTTAAAACTATCTGGAAAAAAAGCCAAACTATTTAACAAAGCATGGTTCCCCTTTCCTCAGGCATTCAGGGGTGAAGGAAGAATTCACTTATCTCAGGGAGGACCTGAGGATTCCCCCATCCCCATCACCTTAGGTCATGACAAACCATTAGACTCCTGGAGCCCAGGTTTTGACATTCATCCTGGAATTCTAGGTTCCAAGATCCTATGGCTCTAGATCTCATTAGAGATTCTAATCCCTGCACTGAAAAAGCCAAATCTAATAGACCAAAGAACCAACCCTATCTCTGGGGCCACAAGACATTTCTCCTATGGATACCTCCATCTTGGGTGATCTGAACATACACCAAATCCCATTCCATTTTTGTGTACTTTTCTTCAACAGAATGTAAGTTCCCATAGAGCAGGGACTTATTTCATTATCTCTTTGTATATTCAGCATTCCTTTTTCCTGCCTCCCTTCTTTCCTTCCTTTTCTTTCTTTCTTCCTCTCTTCTCCTTCCTTCCTTCCTTCCTTCCTTCCTTTCTTCCTTTCTTCCCCCCTCCCTCACTCCCTCCTTCCCTCCTTCTCTCCTTTCTTTCTTTCTTTCTTTCTTTCTTTCTTTCTTTCTTTCTTTCTT
>JAJPUD010002467.1:178252-238856 GCA_023553655.1 Myrmecobius fasciatus | reverse complement strand
AGAAGAAGAAGAAGAAGAAGAAGAAGAAGAAGAAGAAGAAGAAGAAGGAGAAGGAGAAGGAAAAGGAGAAGAATTGGAGAAGAAGGAGGAGGAGGAGGAGAAGAAGAAGAAGAAAAATAAGAAGAAGAAGAAAGAGAAGAAGAAGCAGGAAGAGTAGGAGGAAGAGGAGGAGGGGGAGGAGGAGGAGGAGAAGGAGAAAGAGGAGGAAGAGAAGAGATAAGTATTATTATTGTCTCTTCTTTACAGTTGAGGAACCTGTGTCTGAAATATTTTAAAAGACTTTCCTAAGGATATACTATGAAGAAAAGTCTCAGTCAACTTTCCAGGTTTAAAACACTAAGATTCTATGTCTTTATAGCCAAGGTTGCTGCATCTGAGCAGCAAATGATGGAATGGCTCCAAAAGTCTTCTATACTTATGTTTCAAGAGTGTTCCCTTCTAGAGAGTGGTGTTATTCCAACAGGTTCTTCTCCAGTGATTCATCATGGGATGGAGGTGACCCTAGGTTCTGCAAGGTCAAACAGCTGGAACTCAAGCTCTGGCAGTCTCCACCAAGCTGGGAAGTCTGAATGGTTTTCCAGAAAGAAACTGTTTCTCTCTCCTCTGCAGACCAGTCAAACTAAATTTGAAGAAGTTCATCACCAGGTGGCCACAGAAACTTTTGACTGTAGCACCTCTAGATAATTGTACACAAAATCCTAAAGGATCCTTGAAAGGAAGAACTCCACAGTGCTCCTTGAAGTTCTGAAGTGTGTCTTCCAGTGCTTAGCACAGGGCTACACACACAGGAATTACTTAGTTAGCATCTATTAAACTGAGCTACATTTTAAAAATAGATTTTCACCCAGTTGGAAAGATTTGGGTGTTATCCTGTTTTTTGAACTGGATAACCTCTAAAGATTTCTCATACTGCTGTCAGATACTGTACTATATTTATGATTGTTACTCCTTTGCTCTATAGTTTTCAGCAGCTCCCTATTACCTACATAAAGATGTTTCATCTCCTTTCCCTGTCATTTAAAGCCATACACAGTCAGGTACCATGAAGCCTTTCTATCTTTAATATTATACTATATATCTTATAATATTATAACATGTACTATTCCCCACAAGTATCCTATCTATTTGCTCAACACTGGCTGTCATATATGTCCTACCCTATTCTATTATAATTGTTATTGTCTTTATATAAAATTTTTATGTTTATAAAAATCCCATTTTTTGGCCCATCACTGAGGATAGTTTCTTATTTTTTGCTTATTTCTCTAAGTACTCCTCTCCTTCCATTTGAAAGTCTCACTCCTGCCCAAATTTCACTGATAAATGACTTAGCTCACTTCAGGATTGAACTTTCCAGTTGTCAAGGCCAGAGTTTCAAATATAGCCAGAGAAATATCTGTGATTTTCTTCCTGAGACTCACCTTTTCAGACTTTAAATATATTCACCTTAATGATCTAAGTAAAGAGGCCAAGAGTCTCTTCCTTGATTACCCAATCTCTCCTCTCTCCCAGACAGACAGCCAAATCTGGACAACAGGGGTCAGAAAGTCACTCAACAGCTGTGAGATGATTGAGTCAGGCAGGAGATGAAAGAAGGGCTAATTCCTGGCCCCAGTGCCAAGACCCACCACTATATGAATCCTGGGAACAAGATTATCTTGCCAACTATGAGCCACCCTTACTGGAGCAGAAAAATTTTGAACTGTATTTTTTTGAATAAAATTTGGTAGAGACTAATTAAATATCCTGTCATGTTTGCACCACAAAAATGATATACCAATATTCTGAAAAAGATATATTTAATCAAAGAATAATCATTTATTAAGCACCAACTCTCTTTCAGATTCTGGAGATACAATGACCAAAATGAAACATTCACTACCCTCAAGAACTTACATTCTGTCATCAAGAGATAAAATACACATATGTATATATGTACACATATGTATATATGTATATACACCTAAATATAATAAGTACAAGGTAATTTTAGAGAGAGCCACTAGTGACAGGGAAATCTAAGAACTAATTTCTTTTTTATATAATTTTTTAAATTAGCAAATATGTATTTTCATTCCTTTCCTGGAAAAAAAAGAAAAACAAAACCCTTATAATACATATGCCTAATCAAGCAAAATAAATCCAATATTGGTCGTAAATGTTTCTTATGCTGCTTATTTAGAACATTATCTCTTTGTCAGGAGCTAAGAACTACTTTTTAATTGAGTCCTTCTCTGAATTCCTAGAATCCCCATTAATTTGGTTCAATGAATCCACAAACAAACCAGTATTTATTTTGTGTCTGTGACAGGCAAATGTTTTGTGTTGTGAAGAGCTGAGAAATAATTAAGTATTTGTCCTCAAGGAGTTTATATTCCACTTGAAGATACAACTTAAATATAGATACAAAATAATATAAATGCAAGTAATACCCAAAGATACAAAAACAATCTAATTTCAGCAGGAATAACCAGGGCTCTACCTTATCTTCCTTCCACAAAGGTAGAGAACGGTTTATCCAAGGGCCAAGAGGAATTGTAACATAGGGAGGATGTCCAGATTCCCTGGACACTCAATTCCAATTACTAGAGAGACATAGAAATATGGCTAATCCCAAACCTCAGATAGTTCCCAAATCCTTTCTATTTGGGGTTAGAATGTATTTGTGTACTTACACTTAATCATTTAAATTCCAAGACTACACTTGTGAATATTTTGGATATTATGAATATTTTTATTGTGAATATCTTAACATTTATGTTACTCAAGATTTGACTTCAGAGATGCTGAGCAGTTTTGGCTTTCTGATATCTTCACAGCTCTTCTTTGCAAACTAACACATGCTGGGAACAGACATTTTACTTCTAGGACTGAGAAAAAGTACCAGCCTAAATAGTTGCCTTTTTTCAAAATGTTTTCTCAGATAGGGACAATGAAGAATGTGTGGGATATCAAAGTTCTTTTATGGACTAGTTTGCTCTGTGGTACAATGACTGGATTTCTAGAATCTGAAGGATTTTGAAAGTTCTGTATATGAGTCCTAATTGAATCATGATTGCTTTTTTGTTGGGGGATAAGAAACCTAATACTTCATTTCAAGTATTTGAAGGACTCTCTCTGGAAGAATCACAGAGTTTGAGAATTGGAAGGGACCTCAGCCATCACCTAGTCCAACCCATCTTGGAATGACCTCCATGTTATTCACAGGAAGTAGTAATTCTGCCTGTACTTGGAGATCTACAAAAATCAGAATTTGTCACCCTCCTTTGTAGTTAGCCCCTTCCTCTTTGAGATGATTCTCAGTGTTGGCTTCTATCCATTTTGTGATTTCATCCATTAGTCCTGGTACTGATCTCTAGGGCCAAACTGAACAAATTTAATCCCTCTCCTTCATCACAATCCTTTAAATACTTGAAGATAACTACCATGTCATCCCTCAGTCTTCTCAAGATAAACATAACCAGTTCCTTTAATTAATCCTCATTTGTCATGGACTGTTATATGGATTAGATGTATTTTATGGCTCTAAAGAACAGAACCATGAGTAGTGGGTAGAAATAAAGATGGGTCTATTTCAGTTGGATGTAAGATTCATTAATGGTTAGCATTATAGAAATGGAATGGCCTGCTCAATAAATATGGGGTGTTCCTTCACTTCTAATCTTCAAGAAAAAGTTATTTGTGACAACACAACCATTTGTTGTCTGTGCTATAAAACAGGGATCCTGCCACCCCAGAAGTCCAAAAGGTCCATGGATAGATTTTAGGGGATCCTTGAATTTGGATGGAAAAATAGTTATATCTTTATTTTCACAAAACTTTAATTGATACTTAGCATTTTTATTAGGAGTGTAGATAACAAATATTTTTTCTGAGAAGCCTTCCTTTAGGCTTCACTAAACTATCAAAGGGGTCTGTGACATGAAATAAGTTAAAACTCTTACTATGGAAGGTACTTAGGTTCTTCACCTGGGGTCCATGAAAATGTAAAAAAAATTGATACTGCATTTTAATAAAATTGGTTTCCTTCATAAACCCATGAATTTTATTGTATGCATTTGAATACATAATTTTTAGAATAATAGACTTTATAGGCTTCATCACCAGTACTATGGGGTTATATGACAAAAAAAATAGTTAAGAACCCTTTTACTAGATGATATCTGAGGTTAGCATAGCATTTGGCAATTAAAAATTTGCTATCTTGACTTTAGATCCCTTTCTACTGAGGTTCAGAATTAGAATTTTGTATTCTTAATTTTTTTTTGAATTCAGTAATTTTTATTTAATTTTTATTTTAAATTTTTCAGTTGCACATGTACATTCATTTTTTTTACAGATTTTCATATGCATCATCAGCAGAAAAAAAAAATCAGAACAAAAGGGAAAAAACACAAGAAAGAAAAAAACAGAAGAAAAAAAGTGAAAATAGTATGCTTCTATCTACACTAAGTTTCCACAATGCTCTCTTCTTTATTTTTAATATTTTAATAATCGTTCCCTAACTACATGTTAAAACAATATTTTTAACATTTTAAAAAAGTTTTGAGTTTCGCATTTTATCCTTCCCTCCCTCTCTTCCTTCCCCCTCCCTGAGATGATAAGAATTTTGTATTCTTTAGAAGAAGAGTTAATCTTCAGTATTATAAATTTCCTGTGGGAATGTGGATCATTCTTCCAAAGCATCCTTGTTTATTTCAATAACTTTTAAAATATTCTGGTAATCTTGTTATTTGAAAAATTGGATTCCAAGCTTGAATCTTCATTCTCATAAATATTTCTATCACCATCTGGTTTAAGGGAAGTGGTAACATTTATTAGCTTCTTGGTACTTCCCTTCCATCCCTAATATTCTAAGATTTAGGTTGTTTGCAAATGAGGAATAAATAAAATGAGCTGTCATTATACAAGGTAATTAAGTAGAGTAGCTAACTTTCAGTAGGGAGCTATATGGCTCAGTATTAAGAAGGGCTCAAGGAGATCTGAGTTCAAATTTGGCCTCAGATACTTACTAGATTTGTGACCCTATGCAAATCATTAGTCATTTAATTTTTGTCTTTTATCTTTTCCTCAATCATCAAATAGGGCTAATCATAGCACCTACTTCCTAGGTTGTTGTAAGGATTAAATGAGATAATATTTGCCAAGTACTTAGTATAATGCCTGTAGACAATAAATGCTTGTTTTTCACCAGAGGGAGATGTCCATAAAACAAGTACCTGGCCATACTGTTACTAAAGAGGAAAGGACATTTTAAATCAATTGTTGACTTCTAATATTGTCTCCAAAAAAATAAATTTTTAAAGCATAAGCCACTGTGAAACCTACTTTTTTATTTAAAAAATTATGTTCTTTCTAGAGTTAGCCTATGATTTTCCATTTGTAACTTGAATTTAAACCTCCTTGTTATGGAAATACAAACTAGTGTCACTAATGAATAATTGCCAAGCTACTTGGGTTCCAAAACTATCTATTTTCCCAACCCTAGAGCTCAAGATAGGTCAAGGTTAAGAGCCTAATGGAGCTTCCATACATAAACTTAAGGACTGAGACTATTCCCAGTGGGAAAGTCAATGCTTCCACCAATGGAAAGATAAGACCGGAGGCAGATTTGTTACATCTCTTTAGCCACGTGTGTTTCAGGAAAGAAAAAGTATTTCAATTTTCCCTATCTTGAACTAATATATCAGAATGAAAATAGATTAGAGGGCTTTTTAATTCTTTATTAGCCTTAGTTCATTGCCAGATGAAACACTAGAAAAGCAACCAATTCTACCACTTTGATAGAACAGATGGTGATAGAAAGCATCTGTCGGAATAAAGATTCAAGTTTGCATTCAATTTTCCAAACCATGAGATTATCAGAGCACCCCAAATGTTACTAAAATGAGCAGGATTTCCAGGAAGAATAACACTCACTCCCACAAGGAATTCCTCACATAGACAGTAATGTTTTCCTGAAGGACACAAAATTCTCATCAGGTTCGTGCCTGGCAATTCTTGAGTTTGTGTTTCTATCTCTTCTCATTTCACTCTTAGTTTATTCCCAGAATTTGGCATTGTCTCTCCCCTCAGCTTTGTCACCTCATCAGTCCCCACAAGCTCATAGAAGTTAAGGTTATATCAGATCTTCCAGACATACCCTGTCAGTTTTACAGATGGGAAACTGAGACCTAGAAAAATGGCATAATTTGTCCAAGGTCACAAAACTAGGAAGTATCAGAACCAAGATTTAACCCATTTCCTCCAACTCTTAAGTCTGGAGATCTCTAAGAGCAGGGGACCACATTTGAATCTAGAGGACCTAGTTTTCAGGCCTGGGATTTCCTCTTACTACTTTTATTAATTTGGACAAGCTGCTTTGCTTATAGTTTCTTCATTTATAAAATAACAAAGTTGAGCTTAATGATGTCTAACCCCTTTCTACTTTTATAACTATTGTGAGGAGGGAGGAAATAAAGGGAAGGAAAGATTTAGACCTTGAACTTTTAAAAAATGAATGTTAAAATTGTTTTTACATGTAATTGGAAAACATAAAAATATCTTTAAAACTCCTTATTGATTAAACTGAGGAGCAGAATAAATCTTTATGTACTGAAGAAATTCTGTCACTGCTAAAATGTAAATTCTGCCTCATCCCCAGTAAAATATTAGAAAGAATCTCTTGCTCTTTAATAACTTTGATGGTTATAATAATGATGACTAGAAGTTATATAACATTTTAAAGTTTGTAAAGCTCTCTGTCTCTGATTCTGTCTCTGATTCTGATTCTGTCTCTGCCTCTGTCTCTCTGTCTGTCTGTCTGTCTCTCTCTTTCTGTCTCCTTTTCTCTTTGCCCATTTCTTCGTCGGTCTCTCTGTCTCCTCTCTCTGCCCATCTCCTTGTCTGTCTCTCTGTCTCCTCTCTCTGCCCATCTCTTTATTTCTGCTTCTGTCTCTAAATATATGTGAGTATGTGTGTGTTTGTGTATGCATGTGTAAATTTGATTCTCACAACAACCCTATGAAGTAGGTGCTATTATTGCCTTCATTTTGCTTAGGAAGAAATTGAGACAGAGATTAAGTGACTTGCTTATGGTCATACAGCTATTAATTTTCTGAGGTCAGGATCTGAATATGACTTCAAGTTCAGTGTTCTACTCATTATACTTGCCACCTTGCTGCCAAAATAAACTAAAGTTCAGTTTTCTCCTACCTTCACCCTTAAAAGAAAGGGTCACTTGAGATATATAAAACTGTTGTTTTGGCTATATCAGCTTCATCATGACCCCCACTCCAAAGCACCCAATTTTAGAGGCAAGGTGTCCAGACTCTGATGCCTGATAAGAGGCCAACAAAAATAGCCAAGTAACACATATATGCATAAGTGCTATTTTAGTGACTTCGTGATTATTCCATTTCTTGCTATTTTCATAAAAATAATTCTTTAAAACAGTAAAGCTCAAAAAAGATCTTGTTGTGATAGAATACTATTATGCTATAAGAAATAAAGAGCAAGATGGTTTCAGAAAAATCTGAAAACATTTATATGAACTGATTCAGAGTAAAGTAAGCAGAACTAGGAGAACAATGTACATAATAACAGCAATATTATATGATGATCAGCTATGAATGATTTAGCTATTTATTCTCAGCAATACAATGATCCAAGACAATTCTAAAGAACTCATAATGAGGGGGCAGCTAGGTGGTGCAGTGAATACAGAACCAGCCCTGAAGTCAGGAGGACCTGGGTTCAAATTTGGCCTCAGACACTAAACACTTCCTAGTTGTGTGACCCTGGGCAAGTCACTTAATCCCAATTGCCTCAGCCAAAAAAACAAACAAAAAAAAATCATAATGAAAAATGCTGTTTCCAGAATAAGAATGAATGGAACCTGAACACATATTGAAACATATTATTTTTCATTTTATTTTGACATGGGTTTTTTGGGGGGAGGTTAGGGGCATTTCATAGCATGAGTAATATAGAAATATGTTTTGTACAATTGCACATGTGTTACCAATATCAAATTGCTTGACAACTCAGGGACACAGGAATAGAGAGAGGAAAATTTGAAATTCATTTTTTAAAATGTTAAAAATTGTTTTTACTTGTAATTAGAAAATTATTTTTAAAAACCAGCAAAGTTCCTGCTAATGGATTTGGTTTTGGTTACATATTTCTCATTGGTTTGATTTTTAAATTCAAGTGAAACATCAGAATTGCTGGTTCATTTTGGAAAAAAATGAAATCTCTTTTTTGATCAACTCTACAACATAGCAAAACAGCTCTTAAGTGGTATGTGAGCTACATGACTTTATATTTTCATAACTAAGTTTAGTGCCTTGCACATAATATATGCTTAAGAAATTTTTGTTGAATTGAATTAAGTTGAATTGGTTACTGTGACAATAACCCTGCTCAGGATAGGAAGAAGACAACTGCTCAAGTTCTGGGCAAAAGTGATCAATCTTTCATAGAAGGATCATCACCAGAATGGCAACAAAGCGAGCAGGGATAGCTATTATTCTGAATAAGAGTTAGGATTCAAAAAGATTTTGACAGGCTAGAAAAATGGACTGAATCTAATAAGGTGAAATGTAATAGGGATGAATGTAATCTTACCTTGGGTTCAAAAGATCAACTTCACAAAGATAAAGCAAGAAAAGCATGACTTGACAAACTGAAAAAAAATACATAGGCTCATGGATTTTAGAGGACTTATGGAGTCCTCATTTAATAGATAAGGAAGCTGAGGACTTGAGAAATAAAATGACTTACCCAGGGTCATACAATTTATATGAAGTAGGATTCAAAAGCATATGATTCTGCCTCTCATATGAGAGTTTTAGCAGATTGAAAAACCACAAATGAATCAACAAAGTTACATGGTAGCCAAGAAAGGTCAGTATCTATTAAGAAAAAGTATAACAATAAGAATTAGGTAGATGCTGCTGCTGTTATGCTATGAGATAGATGGATAGATAGATGGATGGATAGATAGATAGATATGTGAACTTGTGTTCACTGTGTGCCAAGCATTGGGAATATAAACACAAGCAAAATGAAAGACAGTTTCTGTCCTCAAGAAACTAACATTTTTGCACAAAGAAAACCAAAGCAGCCAAGATTAGAAGGGAAGCAGAAAGCTGAGATAAACTTTTTATGGTCAGTGTTTCTGATAAAAGTTTCATTTCTAAAATATATAGAACTGAGTAAAATTTATAAGAAAATATGTCATTCCTCAATTGATAAATGGTTAAAGGATATGAAAAGACAATTTTCAGATTCCAGATGAAATTAAAGCAATCTATAGTCACATGAAAATGCTCTAAATCATTATTGATTAAAGAAGTACAAATTAAGACACTGAGGTACCATTTCATGCCTTTCAGATTAGCTAAGATGACAAGAAAAATAATGATAAATGTCAGAGGAGACTCATGAAAATTAAGAAACTAATTCATTATTGGTGGAGTTGTGAAATGTTCCAATCATTTTGGAGAGCAATTTGGAATTATGTCCAAAGGATTATAAAATTGTTCATGCCTTTTTGATCCAGCAATCTCTCTATTGGAACTGCATTCCAAAAAGATCATAAAAGAGATCATATGGATTCCACATGAGCAAAAATATTTGTAGCAGCTCTTTTTGTAGTGGCAAGGAACTGAAAATTGAGTAGATGTCCCTTGGTTGGGGAATGGCCAGATAAGTTATAGCATATGAATATAATGTAATATGATTGCTCTACAATAAATGATGAACAAGGTGATTTCAAAAAGGCCTAGAAAGACCTATATGAACTAATGCTGAATGAAATGAACAGAATCAGGAAAATATTGTATGAAATGCAATGTAAGATTATGTGATGATCAACTGTGATGGATTTAGCTCTTTTCGACAGTGCAGTGATTCAAAACAATTTCAATTGACAGGATAGAAAATTACACTCTCAGAAAGAGAACTGTGAAGATTGAATATGGATGAAAGCATAGTATTTTCACCTTTTTTGTCTTTCTCGTGGTTTTTTCCCCTTTGGTCTGATTTTTCTTGAATAACATATGGAAATGTGTTTAAAAGGACTGCACATATTTAGTCTATATCAGATTGTTTGCTATCTTGGGGAGAAGGGAGTTATGGGAATGAGGGATAAAAATTAAAACACAAAATCTTTTACAAAAATGAATGCTGAAAACTATCTTTACATGTATTTGGAAAATAAAATACTATTGAGAAAAAAATGCAATCTAGTATTAATTCAAAGTCACTTTAAATCAAATTTTGCAATATTTGAACTCCTATTCTTCCAAACTAGTTGTACTTGTATCTGCACATATTGTCTTTTTAAGCCCAGCTGGGAGCAGTTACTCTTTTACATCTAACTTTATATTCTCAAAGTTTGGCTCATATTAAGTACTTCATCAAAGCCCCTTGATTTCTAATTCCAAGCCTAGCATTCTATCCATTGTATCACACCCTCTTTCTAATTTTCAAGCCAACATTTTAGCAGCATAGAGTGAGGAAGCTGCCTATAAGACATGGGGGTAGGGAAGGTAATTGAGTAGAGAATACTTCCCTATTCAGAACTGACTCCCATTGGCCTCATTTTTTTCCCACTACTATTCCAAAGCCAGATGAAAAATTTCCCTTTAGTAATCACTGCTATGATCTTCAATGACTCTCTGTTTAAAGTGTAAGTACATGAATAATGCACATTTGTTGCTTAATTGATTCTAAATATAGTGCTTGTACCTGAGCATTGAATTCCCACTGGAATTTCTCAGACCTCAAAAATATTTCTAAACGACATCTTTAAATTACAAACTACTTGAACTACTTGTCTACATGCCTAAGATATGAATCTCTGCATTGAAGGCTTCATGATACAGATTTGGCTCAATTTCAGGCCAACCTTGGTTATTTCCAAGAGTCCATGCTTTTGACCGATTACTCAAAGGAGTAATCACACAAAGACTGGAGGCTATGTCTCCCACATCCTGCTATCTCCACATTGCCTAGGCAGACAGTCATGGTTCTGCCATCTTAATGATGTGATCTACTCCTGCAGACTGGGATTCACTTATCCCCCCCAAAAAAAAAACGAGAGGGAAAGGATATAGAATTAATTCAGATTTCCTTCTGGTTACATTGGGATTAAAGGGGTAATGGTGGTATATGAATGGAGAATTGATGTTGGAGTCTTGGACACAAGTTCTGTTTCTGACATGATGATTTGTGTGATCCTGGGGGATTAATTTAATTTCTAATTCCTCAGATAAGTTTTTAATACTATAGGTTACAGATGGGAAACTGGTCTACTTTGGAAACTTGTCACTACAGTAAGAATTTCCCTCACTGATAAAATCACAGACACAGACTTCTTCCCTCTCTGAGGCCTATAAATGTTGGGACTTTAGAAATGTTAGTGCTCATATCTCCTTTCTCTTCCTTGGAGATTTTCCTAGAGCATCAGGTTTGACTTCTCCCTGAGTTTTTGAGCCACTCAGATTCAGAATTTGGTTGCCCAGAAAATGCAGATTTCAAAGAAATCTCAAACCCAGAGAAGTTGGAAAGTTGCTTCTGTTGTCCTTTCCTTTGCTCTCTGGTTTTAGAGTATAACTTCACAATCTCCTTCCTTGTATCTGCCTTTTGGATTCTCTAATTTCCCTCAGTGTTCACTCAGCACAGAAGCCATCTTTTACATGAACAAAACTTTTTCTAATGTCCCAGAGAGAGTGTCCTCTCTCCCAAAACTACCTTGCATTTATTTTGCATATGGTCTATATATAAGTATGCTTCTCTTCATAATAACTCTCTTCTGAGACTATAAACTTTTTGATAGAACTCCAGACTTGGAGACAAAGATAGCTGAGTTTGATCCCACCTCAGACCAGTAGTTGTGTGACTAGGCAAGGGAATCAGCTTTTTCATTTATAAAATGAGGGGATTGAACTTGATGGCTTCTTATTTTTCTTAGAGTTTTAAATTGCTGGTTCTATGACTGTCTCATTTTTGTCTTTGGATCCTTAAAATTTATTGCAGTGTCTGTCACATAGGGTTAGTGATTGGACCTCTTATTGTATTGACACAGGGAATTCACAAAGGAAGGTACTTCTTTTATCCATGCTGATCAGCACCTTCTCTGAAAGGACAGCTCTCTAGTAAGGGAACAGGAAACTAGGCAAAGCACTAAAAGGTTATGTTACTTGCCCAGGGTCATACAAGTAGTGTCAAAGGCAGGATGTAAGCATAGATTTTGAGTCTAGCTATAAAGTGAATGAGACGTATTGCTTGGGACAGAGTAAGTGCTTATCAAATATTTGTTGATTGACCACAACCAGAGCTCAAACCTCTATTCTTCCATGTGTACAGGAACAAAGTATGGGTATTAATTAAAGGATTAGGGAGAATAGGACATATTTGTGAGAAGAGATTCATTCCACAGGAAAACAGACACAGTGAGGAAAAATACCCCAGTTCCACTTCAAATTTTGGTGCAAGGCACAGAAAGGAGTTATTCCAGAAAACCTGACCTAGCTCTGTGAGATGGCTCCATGGGAACCTAGTTGATTCTGTGGCAGACTAAAGAATCTTAGTCTGATGTGCTAATTAATCAATAAGTCTTTTGCCTTTTAGTAATTAATTTAACAATTAATACTTTTCAGTATTTATTAAATCACTACTATGTGCCAGCTATTGAAGATATTAAAGCTAACTTGAAATAATCCCTGCCATTAGGAGTTCACATCAATCAATCAAATGATTGCTATCTATTGTCAATAAATATTTACTAATTGCTAACTATGTAAGACAAGAATTAAATAATGTTTGCTTTTGAAGATGTTACAGTTTCTCCAAAGAGGAGAGAGATCATATGTACACAAGAAAGTATATACAAAACTAATACAAGGTAATTTCCAGATAGATACTCAAAAATATTCATATAGGAAGTAACTGGGATAGATGCTAGAAACCCCAGCCAAATCCCAAGAGTTTCTGGAATCAATGAGGGCTTTCCTCAGGACTTCCCTTCTCTACAACTGATGTGGAGCCAGATTATGGCATCTGGATCTATTTTGAAATAAACAAATTTTGAAGTTATGAACTGAATGCAGAACTGAGGAAATATGTTTTTAGATTTCTAGAGAATGAAAGTAAAAATGTGATATATTAACTGGAGGGAAATGGAAGAATGGCAAAAGGAATGGAGGAAATTAAGAAAGAGGTAGGAAGAAAGAGAAATATTACAAAAGATAAAAATGGTTGCAATAAAAAGTATTAGGATTTAAAACCATAAATTCAGTTTTGGCAGAAATCACTTCTATTTATTACAGTTGGAAGTACTAGCTAGATTCCATTCTGGGCACAACAACTAGATGCTGCAGTGAATAGAATGCCAGGCCTGGAGTTAGGAATATCTGAGTTCAAATCCAACCCTGGATACTTACTAACTGTAGGACTCTGTAACTTGGATAAAGATCTAGATGGCACGTGTCAAAAATTCAAAGAATTGTTTATTGGATGTCAGATTCAAAATGATGTCAGCCATTTAGAAAGCTGGGCTAATGCTAATAAGATTTGGGGGAAAAGGATTGGGGGAAAAGACTAGATTCATCCATTTATTACCTTGCATACTATGGTTACTTGAAAATATTAAATGATACTAACAAAAAAAGGGGAAAATTCATTCCAGGATGATGAATACAGACTATCTGGTAAAAGAATCTATCAAACTTTCAGGAAGTTAGCTTCTGAATTCTTTCCTGAATCCTAATCAAAGCTTCTTGGTAACTTCCTAAAGTTATCATCACTCACTTTACCTGCATCTTAATTTGCTATTTAAAATAATTTTTGTTCACCTCCCCCCATCAAATTCCAATAGCAGGTGTTTTAAATATATAATGTCATTCTAATATGAAAATGTTTACATGATTGCACATGTATACACTTTATCGAATGATTTACTATCTCAGGGAAGGGAAAGAGGAAGGAGGGAAGGAAGGATAAAATTTGGAACTCAACATTTTTTTAATGTTAAAAATTGTTTTAACATGTAATTGAGGGGAAATTATATATATATATAATATATGCATGTGTGTGTATTTTAAATGTAGGCTCATATATCTATACTACCAGAAGCATACCTGCCGATAACCAAATGTTTGATCTTCAATATCCACAATGTGTGGAAAGACAATCATGCATTTATTTATTAAAAATATCAGTTAATTTGTATATGCTGCATTTTGGGATAAAAATCATGATGAATATGACATCTTAGTACAGTTCCATGTCAATCCATTGGGAAATTTGTTATATTCTATGGCATTCATGATAAGATCATTAAGTTGGATACAGAGTTGTATTTTTATCCAAAGCTTCCAAATGTGCATGTGAGGATAAGTGGTGGGGATAACTGTAATGGAGAGATTTCTTAAACCTCTTGATGATTAAAGCATTTTTGGTAACTCCCACATTTTTCATATATGAGTCTTCAATCACAGCAAGTAATGGAATTGCATGAGATCATCAGTCTAAAAAATGCAGTGAACGTGATATTCCCCACATCTTTTCACTGAATCCGTTGAGAATGTAACAATCCTAAAATCAGCAATCCACTAATCAACAATTTATGGAGCACCTACACCAGTTAGGATGCCATATTAAATCCTATGGTATATACATCATGGGGGAGAAAACATGGTCCCTACACTCAAGGAACTTACATTCTATTTGGGAAAAAATATCTCCCTATTTAAAAAAAAAGCAACATATGGCAAGTTCCAGATAACTACAAAAGTAAGTATTTTAGGGATTCGATAGGAAGGTGTGATTGTAATGAGTTGGAGTCATCAGTGGAGAGAAGGCCCAGTTCTTGATCTGGGCCTTGGGAAAATTTTATATGACCTAGTTCTACAAAAAAATAAAAAATAAAAAATGTTGGGGGACAGCAAAAAGTCAGAGAGTCACAGCTGGCATCTGATCCACTCATACATGAATAGTCTGGCCTCTATTTAAGGCAAGAGTGGGGAACATCCAGTCCAAGGGCCATGAAATTATTTTTAAGGCAACTGCAAGCGATGATGAGCTGATAACTATGTACAACAACCTTCCAGTGCTCAAGTTTTTAAACTTGGTAATTTTGTAGGACCTGAAAATGATGTTATAAATATCCAAATGGTCCTTAGCAGAAAAAAGGTTCCTGGCCCTTGACTTAAAGCTTGCAGAGGGAACCTACTTAATTTTGGAAAATCTTAAAAATAATATATTTTCTTTTTGTCTAGATTCTTGCTTTTATTGTCAACTAAGTGGCTCAGTGCAGAGAGTATTGGGCTTGGAGTGAGGGACTGAGTTCAAATCTGATCTCAGACACTTGCTAGTTGTGTGACTTTGGGCAAATTATTTGACCTCTATTTGCTTCATTTTCTCCATCTATAAAATGAGAATAATAGTATCACTACTTCCCAGGATGCTATGAGGATCAAATGAGATAATGTTTCATTTATTTTCATTTCATGAATTTTATTGTATTATATAATATATAATATATTATTATATCATATATAATAATTATTATTGGTTTTGGCATAGGAATGTCATTATATATATATATATATATATTTATTAAAGCTTTTTATTTGCATAACATATGTATGGGTAGTTCCTCAACATTGATCCTTACAAAGCTTTCCATTACAAATTTTCCCCCTAGTCCCTTCCCCTCCCCTAGATGGCAGGAAGTCCACTACATATTAATTATATTAAAATACTTGACAAGTTGAATATATGTATACATATTACCATATTTATCTTGCTGTGCAAGAACAATTGTATCTACATGAACAAAAAATATCTAAGCAAGGAAACACAATGCAAGCAAAAATCGATAGAGACCATGAAAATGTTATGTTGTGGTCCACATTTCATATCCCTGTCTCTGGGTGTATATGGCCTTCTTCACTGAACAATTGGAACTGGTTTGAGACAATTCTTTGTTGCAGAGAGCCATGTCCATCAGAATTGATCATCATATAATATTGTTGTTGCCATGTATAATGATCTCCTGGTTCTGCTCGTTTCACTCAGCATCTAGGAATGTCATTTTACCAATGAAACTCTGAGTCTTAGAGAGTTGCCTCTAATACTGATGGGTTAAGTGACTTCCCCAGATTCCTATTTTAGAAACAATACTTGGACCTAGAGTTTCTCAGACTGCATGACCAGTTCTCTAACTATCATATCAGATGGTTTCTTCAACAACAAAAACAACAATGACAATAATAACAACTTACATTTACATATAGCTCTTTGAGATTTATAAAGTGATAAACATATACATATTATAAATATACATATTATAATGTGTATATATATTTACACAAATATACATATATATAGAGAGAACTCTACAAACCTTAAAGTGCTATTTATGTAAGCTAATATATTTGTATGTGTATTTTTTTTTCATTTGAGCCTCACAATAATAAGGTAGATAGGACTATTATCTTCATTTTATAGAAGAGGAAATGAAGAGTCAGAGAGTTTGTTACTTGGCCAGAATCATTAGCAAGAAAATATATGAAGTAGGATTTGAATCCAAAAGGAATTTCAAGTCTAATAGTCTATCACTATGACATGCGGCCTCTAATTGTTAGGAAAGTTACTCTTACATCTGCCCTTTTACAACTGTATCCCAGAATTTGAGAATTAGAAGGAACTTTAGCTGCCATCTAGATCAACCCAAGTAGGAAAAGAATCCCTCAATAAATCCCACAACTTCTACCCATTGCTCCCAGTTCCTCCTTTTGGGATTAAACAATCTAATTCCTCCTCCCATATGACAGTCTTTCAAACTTGAAGACAGCTGGCATGGCTCTCCCTCCTCCAGAGCTCTTCTTGGGCTAAACATCACAAATGCATTGAATAGATAGAGAAGGTGTGTTCAGAGAAGTAAAAGAAGAACCAGGATAGTGGGTAATAAGAATATTAATTAATAGATGGTTGAACTTTTAGATGAAAAGTGTTATGCCATGTAATTATGTGATTTTAAACAAGTTTTGAAATTTTGAACTTAAGCACTGAAAAAGTATTTCCATAGAACACAAAAGAGGAGTGTTTATAGGATAAAAAATCTTTCCTACTATTTGTGTATATTACTTTAAAAACTAGCTCACTTTTTTGTGCATCCTTCTGAATCTCTCTGTCTTCTGTGAATTAAAGATATATCTACATTTATCTATAGCTATGGATTTAGATTTATTTCAGTGGCCTGATCCTTAAAATCAATATTATTAATCCTCCCTATTGTCTTCAATCACTGTCATCAATTATTTTTTAAAAAGAGAGAGAAAGGAAAAACTCTTGTAATGAGTAAAAACAATCAAACAAAATGAATCCACACAGAAGGCACATCCACAAAGGTGGATCTCTTTCTACATCTTGAGTTCATCACCTTCTCTGTCAGGAAGTGAGCAGCATGAACACATCATAGCAAATCTGAGGATGCAATTCCTGAAAATGGTGTTTTAAGTCACAATGTTGTTTGTCCTCATATCTAATGTTTTCCTGCTGTTTCTCACTTCTTTGTGCCAGTTCAAACAGCGGAGGATTCTCTATCGTCATCTCTTTCATCATTTCTTATGGCACCGTAATATTGGAATTTAGTCACATACCACAATTTATTCAACCAAGAAATACTTTAAATTAAAACTTTGCTGACTTGTCATTTTTTATAGACAACCTTCCTAAAACCATACAATCATAAGAAATTATCAGATCTGTACTTTGCTTTCCATTTTGACCTCATTACTTCTCTTTAAGGATAGATTTGAGATTTGTCACCCTGAAGGAATAGGTTGGGAAACCTTTGAATGGGGGTGGGGGAGAGAGAGTGAGAGACAGAGAGAAAGAGAGAGAGACACACAGACAGACAGAGACAGAGAGACAGAGACAGACAGAGAGACAGAGACAGACAGACAGAGAAAGAGAGAGAGAGAATCTTGGACCCTGATAGGATAATTCAATCAGAGGAGATTAACAATTCTCCAGAATGCCAAGAAATGAGTCCAGTCAGGAGATATGGAAGGCAGGTTCCAGAAAAGAAGTCTTTGTTATGAAATTAGGGCATCTGTATCTACTTAAAAACTTTAGTTCTCTCCCCTTGCAAAAACTCCCGGCCCTATTAGGCTGAGTCAGACCTGGACTTACATGCTTGCATAAACCAAAGTCTCTCAAGGCTTTTGTAAATGGACTCTGAGATGGGATGCTTCTTTCTTCTTAAACGGATTATGGAAAATAAATACTTCAACTGGAATTCTCTTTTTGTCCAAACTTTTATCTACCCACAGAGACAAGAGGTACCCTCACTCCCTCTGGATCTTGGTGAGGCTATTTAAAACAGGCCTCTGCTGGTAATTACATATATGACCTTCTCTTTGATTTAGCCAATGGATTTAAACAGAAACTCTCTCTTGAAACTTTGCCCCATGGTATAGGCATGGTACAGTCAGGGAAAGGTCCAGCTCTGGAATCCTGGAGACCAGGATCCAAATGGCACTTGTTCCCTTTGTGATCTTGGAGAGGTCTCTGAGCCTCAGTTTCCTCATCTGTAAATGAAGGGCTTGTATTAGATGACCTATGAGATGATAAATTAAAATAGATTCAGAGCTGAAAGCAATTGTTCCTTGAGGAATTTACAGTCTCACATGAAATGGTTAAATTAGAATAGGAGCTGCAATTAGTGGAAAGAGAATTTGGCTTCAAATCTAACTATGGGAGAAGGGAAGATATCTGCCCAAGTTGCTGCAATTTAAATGTTTCAGATGCACATGTGTATCTGAATATACACACCTATACACACAAACACATAAATACATGCACATGTGTGTATATGTGTGCAGCTACACACCCACACAGAGATGTACACACATATACACATACATGTGATATATATGTGTTGTATAGACACACCTTCATATACATAGATATACATGCACATATGCATGAGCATGCATGTACACATATACCACATAGCTATGCATGCACTGCAAATACACATATGCACATATATGTGTGTTATGTGCATGTGTGTATCTGTACATATATGCGCTACATGTGTTTGTGTGTTTGTGTATGTGCATAGCTATACGTGTCTATACATATATGCAGACATACACACATATGTGAGCCTGTGTGTTTATGTATATAGGTATATGTACCCACACAGCTATACATACATAGACACATATACCTGCACACATGTACATATATACCTGTATATATTTATGTGTGTGCATGCATATCTGCACACATGTACAGACAGGCATGCATGCACACACATGTGTATATAAACCCATCTATCCATGTATATAGACACATACAGTAATATGCATGTATGCATGTGTTTATACGTATCTATACCTTTAGGCATGTGTACATGCATATATGTGTATATATGCATATATGTATGTGGATGTGTGTGTATATATGTATTTATTCCTTTTTGTATTTCAAAGCACATTTCATTTATTACTCCTTTGGAATTTCAAGACACCCCCAAGAAGGTAGATAAGGAAGACATTGACCTCCATAGACAAACAAATCGTCTGGAGTCCCTCTGAGTTAACATCTTGCTCACATCCTCCCACTGACTAATAGGGCTAGGATCTAATTCTTTTGTCTCTTAAATAAATATTTTTCCCACTTTATCACTGGCCCCTTCCTAAGAGATAACCCAGTTGTGCCATCAGAATGAAAGTAATTCCATAGATTTGAAAATTGGTTCATTCATTCAACAACCATTTATTAAACATCTACTATATTCCAGGCACTGTGGTAAGCAATGAGGTTATAAAGACAAAATTGGGAGCAGACTCTGCCCTCAAAAAGCATTTATTTTACTGGGGGAGGGGAGAGGGGTCTTAAGTGAGGAGGGGCAGGTAGGCAGGTGAGACTATGAGATTGGGAAGCCCGGCTAGAGGGAGTTCAGGGTGGACTCCTGATCCCTTCTGTCATCATTTGCCAAGAGGAGACTCCCACTTTCTCCTCTTCTACCATACCCTATCTGTAGGTATCCTTTTTTTAATGGATAGAAAGATGGGTGGAATCAGGAAGAACTCATTTGTCAGAGATATACTAGCTATATGACCCTAGGTAAATTTTCTCAGTGTCCTCAACTTTAAAATAGAAATAAAAATAACCTCTATCTTGTAGATTTATTGCAAGGATCAAATGAAACAATATTTGTGAAGAACTTACCATAGCACCTGGCACCTAATAAGTACTTAATATAAATGCTTGTTTCCTTCCTTCCTTTGTTCAGATAGATCACTTCCATATATATTCTATGTCCTGAAGAGGAAAGTAGTGAGTGGAAGAGAGATAGTCTTTGACTTTTGTGATTATTTCTTCCATAATCTGAAAGAGGGGGGGGGTCACAAGAAGACAGAAGGGACCTAAGAGGTCATGTAGTCCAACATTCTCATTTTACAGATAAAACCTGAGACTATGAGTTTTTCAAGGTAGAAAAGGACAGAAGCAGAATTCCTCCCCTGGAGTACTGATTCTAAATTTAACAACTTCCATGTCATTGATGCCCTCTATTTTTCCTTTTTTTTTTTTTTTGTAAATTGGAAATTCTCAAGAAACTTGATTAGTAACTGCCCTGGGGGTGTGTGGTTTTTTAAGCATATTAATGTTTATTTTAAGCAATAAATGTTCATTGAACCAGTGAAATAAATGAACAAAGGAAGATATGAAAAATGATAATAACGTGAATGTGGTAGAATACTATTGTGATGTAAGTAATAATGAAGGGGAAGTTTTCAGAAAAAAAAAAAAACCCGAGAAGATTTGTATGAACTGATGCAAAGTGAAGTGAGCAGAATTACAAGAATAATCTGCACAATAACAAAAATATTGTAAAGATAATTACTTTGAAAGACTTATGAACTCTGATCAGTATAACCACTGTTCCAAAGAGCTCATAATGAAACAGCTATTCACCTCCCGATGGAGAAATGATGAACTGAGCAAGCAAATTTAAACATATTTTCTTCTATTTCTTTCTTTTTCTTGCTTTTTAAAAAATATGAATAATGCATAAATTTATTTTGGATGACTTGTATGAAATATATATGTATAAGTGCTATCTACATATATATATATATATATATATATATATATATATATATATATATATATAAAATAAAATCTATTCTTACCTTCTCAATGGTTGGGGGATACATGTAACAAAAGTTTATTGTTTGATATGCAATCCTTTTTTGTTCTTCATACATTAGAATGTGTGTGTTGATTAGTAAAATTTAAAAGAAAAAAATAAATTAAAAAATTATTAGAGTTGACAGGCTAAACCAAGAATGAAAATATAGTAGGAATTTTAGCCCCTGGAGCAGATTTACTAGTGATGAGGGAGGCATGAGGCACTCCTTAGGATCACATGAGGAGAGACAGAGAGTCTGAGATACTACCTCATGTCATGGAAGTGAAGACAGAGACCTCCAAGCTTTCTTTCTCTGAGTAGGAGGAAGATCACAAGGATCCTTCATGGCAGTCTGCCCAATTGGCTTCAGCCGTACAGGAAATGTGGACAATCATCACCAGAAGGTCTATCTGGTCTCTATGGTCCCACAGTTTGACTCACAACTTACCTCTAATTTCCCAATTCTCAAAGACGGAGGGAAAGAGAAACTGCAAGAAGGCCCAGGAGCAAGGCAAAGCTAAATGACCATAAAACTTCCAATTTCAGGAAGAAGTTAAAAACTCATCTTTATTCCATGGCAGTATACCCTAGGGCAGAGCTCTGATGGCCTCATTCTAGTTGGAGAAGCTCTGGTCATCTTTAGTGTAATTTAGAAGAGGTGACCCATTAAGAAGTAAGCCTGAGTGCTACAGCTTCAGAAAAAATGAGAAAGCCAGTGAGACTTCCTTGCCTTAATTAATGCAACTCTTGCTATAAGCCCACGACAATGCTAGGAGTTAGAAGGGAGGGATAGAAAAGAGATTGGTCTGAAATCTTATAAAGCTTTAACAATCTGTGGAAGAGAGTGAAACAGGAAATAAATGAAGGCAGAAAATACTTAGGGAAATCCAGGAGGGTAAAAGGGGGCAATTAAGCTTTTCCAATTAATGTGATGATTTGGCCATTTCCCTATTTCAGTTTGAGGATACACAACTGAGACTAGGAAAGTGCCACTTGCTGATTCACCTTCCTTATTTCCTGGGTCACTGGTATATTCCCAGATACCACCCAGTTTCGTGCTGTGTTTGTTTAACAACTATATCGGTTCAATTAGGACTCCACATTTTAGGGAGTACACTAGAATGTCTAGAGAGCAGCTAGGTGGTTCAGTGGATAGAGCACCAGTCGTAGAGTCAGGACCTGAATTTCAAATCCAGCCTTACACGTTAAGTAGCTGGATGAACCTGAGCAACTTGCTTAACCCTACTTGCCTCAGTCTCCTCATCTGCAAAGTGATCTGGAGAAGGAAATGGCAAACCACTTCAGTATCTTTGCTAAGAAAAGTAAAATTAAGGTCATAAACTGATTAACAAAACAAAAAATTAAAAAAATATAAAGAGGAAAATAACCAGAATGGTGAAATAATTTCACAAAGGTCACACATGAAGTTTCTAGTTGAATCCAGTTTTGCAGATGCTTAGTCAAAATATTTTCTCTGCTGGTAACAGAGAACCAGCAGAGTTGGTAACATTTTTTCCCTGGGGATATTAAGATTAGAACTAAGCAGCAGATAAGCCAGTTTGCCACTTATGTGTGGGAGTCATTCATTCATGGATTCAGGAACTCATTCATCCATTCATTCATCCATGATCTTGCTTGATGAGCATCAGTTGAAAAAACTAGGAATGTTTAGCCTCAGAGAGAAAAGACTTAGAGGGATGATGATTTCTCCTCTCAAGGATACTCATTATTTTTCTCCCCAAGTCTCCTTTCTAACTTTTCTATTTCTGTCTTCTGGGCACAGTTTTGTAACTTGAAAGTTATCCTCAATGTTTCCCTCTCCCTCATTCACCACACATATTCAATCAGTTGTCAAATCTTATTAATTCCTTGAGCAGCCATTTCTTTCTCTCCTTTAGCAGGTACCACCTTAATTCAGAAGCTCGTCACTTCTTACCTGAACTATTACAATAGATTTCTAGTTGAATTCTCTGTTTCTAGTCCTCTCCTCTCCAATTCATCCTTAATACACCTACCAAATACACTCCCTTAAAAAGCACAGGTCTGACATTGTTACTTTCCTGCTCAAGAAATCTGGTGACTTCCTATTACTTTTAGGATAAAATAGATACTTCTCTGCCTAAAAATCATTTACAATCTGGCTCCAGCTTAACTCTCCAAACATATTAGACATTCCATCTTTATACAGCCTGGTCCCCTTCCTGGAATGTATTCTCTCTTCACTTTTACTTCTTGAGATCTCTAATTCTCTCCATGATTCAACCAACAACCCCCTTTTTTTTCCATTAAGATTCTCCCAATCCCTCTCCAACTATAATCTCCTTTTTCCAGTTAACATAGTTTTAATGTAAATAATACGAATCTCCCCAATAGAATGCAAGCTCCTTGGAGGGCAGGAATTAGATTGGTTTTTGCATCCCCTGTGCCTAGCAGATTGTCCTGAACGATACCAATGCTTAATAAATGGCAGCTAACTAGAACTGAATAGGATTGATGTATGTAAAAATTTATAAGATAGTGGTATTAGACTTTTTTTGCCAGGTCCAAGAGAACAAGGTTGGGGGAAGTCATGGCTGATAGTTACAAAAAAAAAAGCAAGCTCAGGCTTGACTTGAGAAGAATTTCTAAAAATTTGAGTTATCAAAGTGTGAAATGAACTGCTTTGGAAGGCAGTAGCTTCCCCTTCCACTTAAGCACAGGCTGGCTGACCATTTGTCATGTATGTTGGGAAGTATGGGGTGTTCAGGGAGAGCTAGCAACTCTGGTATGATGGCTTGCTGAGCTCTTTTCAGGGATGCTCATCCACCTTTGGAGTCTACCTGGCATTCAACCTGTGGCTCCAAGAAGCAGCAGCATGCACCTTGACCACACCCTGTCAAACTGTCTTGCCAAAAGAATTAAATCGGGTTTAGTCAATGGGTCAAACTCATTGGTGAGTTAAGGGATGTCTACCCCAAGCATATGAAGCACATTCCCCTGGTGAAATATGTGAATGAGAACAATTTGTTCCAACTGCCATGAAAGCAAATGAAGCAGATGTAATGGAGTACTTAGAGCTTGGTCATATATCAGAGATGCTAAGGTCATCCACTGCATCCCAGGCCATCTTGGCCCAGTCATTTTGACTTTTATCTTGTCCCTGGACTTTGATGACTCAAGGAAGAGAGAATGAAGCTTATGACTTTGTGCAGCTTTGCTTCCTTTAAATCCAATCACCTCATTATTGGTCCTCTTCAAATACAAAGGACGAACAACAAGATGTTGTAGAGTGGATTCCTACTCCAGTTAAGGGTTGAATCAGAAGGCCTCTGAAATTCTTTCCAGCTCTGACATTCTATGATTCGCTGAACAATAAATGGAGAGCAAGTGAGAGGAGGAAGCATGGAAATGAGAGAAATGATTCATGGAGGATCCCTATTCAAACTCTAATCACCATGAGTCAGTTGATCATTACTTTATAAGGGATAATGAGCATTAGTAATTATTTTAACAGATTCATCAACTAATACATATCTAGTCAATCACCTAATAAGAATAAATAATATATTAATCCATATGTTGTATGTCATATTGGAATATAAATTCTAATAGAAGGGTCTTATAATAAGTCTCAGACTTTAATGTAAGGTTCATCACTTGTTTATCAGCTATGAAGCTCACTTGAGCAACCACAAGAATGCTGACAAAGATATTTTTTGCTCAAATTCCATGTCCAAACTAAACATGGATGGTAGCATGGTATGAAAAGTCTCTCTGATATGTTTTTGGAGCATATATATAACTTGTATCATCTCCTCCTGCCTAACCCAAGGAGAAGCACATCTATCTTATGACCACCTAGTTAGTTGTTTCATCAAATTCATGTCACTGCTGATATGTCATTTTTGGCCCTCAAGAGTAAAATCAAACAGTGAGATTGCATATTTTACCATGCTTCTATTGCATATTTGAGTGTCAAACTTTATAAATACAAGGCCCTAGAAGAAGAGGGCATCTCAGATTATGAGGAAAATCTTAAGTCCACTTCATTAGAAGGGACCATGGACCCTTTCATATATATATATATACACACACATATATATATATACATATATTTTATTAAAGGCTTTTTATTCACAAAATATATGAGTTATTTTTCTACATTGACCTTTGCAAAACTTTTTTTTTGTTCCAAGCTTTTCCCCTCCTTCCCCGCACCCCCACCCCTAGATGACAGGTAATCTAATAAATGCTAAATATGTTAAATTATATGACAAATCCAATATATGTATACATATCTATACAGTTATCTTACTGCACAAGAAACATCAGATCTAGAAAGAGAGAAAAAAACAACCTAAGAAGGAAAACAAAATTCAGGGAAATATTCACAAAAAGCGTTAAAATGCCATGTTGTGGTCTGTACTCAGTTCCCACAGGCCTCTCTCTGGATGTATATGACTATCTTCATCACTGAACAATAGGAACTGGTTTGAATTACATCATTGTTGAAGAGAACCATGTCCATCAGTTTATGCAAGTCTCTCCAGGCCTCTCTGAAATCATCCTGCTGGTTGTTTCTTACAGATCAATAACATTCCATGACATTCATATACCATAATTGATTCAGCCATTCTCCAATTGATGGGCATCCACTCAGTTTCCAGTTTCTTGCCACTACAAAAAGGGCTACCACAAACATTTTTGCACATATTGGGGACCCTTTCCTTCCTTTAAGATCTCTTTGGGATATAGGCCCAATAGAAACACTGCTGGGTCAAAGGGTATGCACAGTTTGATAGCTTTTTGAGCATAGTTCCAAATTGCTCTCCAGAATGGTTGGATCCATTCACACATGGACCCTTTAATAAAGTGTCATTGGCTCAGAATTCTGCCTCTGTCTCTTAATGTAGATTGGACAATTTTAATCTCCACAGAAAAATATTTTCATTCTGCCCTGTTAAGCTTCATGACTGACTTTTTCATGTGGCAAGTGTTAGCTTCATGTCTTATAGACATATTAAACTCAACATGTCCAAAACTGAACTTATTATCTTTGCCCCAAACTCTCCCCTTTTCATTCCTCCCCCATTGTTGTCAAAGCTACCACTATCTTTCCAGTTATGCAGACTCACAATCGAGGTGTTTTCCAGGACTTTTCTCTCATAATCCTCCTTCCCCCCATAACTAATCATTTGTTGAATTTTGTATTTTCCACCTTCCTATTACTTACATAGTCTCTTCTGTTCTCTGCCATCACTCTAGGGCAGACAGACATTGCAAATGCCTGCTGTTTGTTGTTGTATATTGTTGTGGATCTCTGTGTCTCAAGTCTCTCTCTGATCCATTCTCTGCTCATTTGTCAAACTGATCTCAAAAATTTAAGTCTGACCATATCATCTTCCTATTCAGTAAACTCTGGTGGCTCCCTAAACTTCCAGAATCAAATGTAAAATACCTGGTTTGGTTTTCAAATTCCTTCCTAACCCAACTCATTCCTACCTTTCCTAGTCTTCTTAAACCTTAGTCTCCTTCAGATACACTGACATCCAGAGACAGTGACCTCCTTTGCCGTGTCTCAAACAAAATTTCTACTGCTTCTTGACTCTCATCATTTTCATTGGTTATCCCCGTGATTTTCTTTCCTTCCTATCTCCTCAAACTTCCTTAAAGTTTTAGCTAAAGTTCCATCTTCTATAGGCAGCCTTTCCCAGTGCCCCTTAATGTTAATACCTTTTTTCTGTTAGTTATTTTCCAATTTGTATGTATTTTGTTTGTCTATAATTGATTGCATATTGTGTTTCCCATTAGATGGTAAACTCCTTCAGGGCAGGGACTATTTTGCCTTTCTTTGTACTCTCAGCCCTTAGCACAGTACATAGTAGGTATTTAATAAATGCTTGTTGACCAACAGGCCTGGGTTCAAATCCCATTCTGCTGTGTGACCTTAGGCAATTTATATATCTGGGCCCACTCATCTGTAAAATGAAGGGGTTGGATTAAATGGCTTCTGTGGTCCTTTATAGTTTCAAATCTATTCTTCTTTGTAGTAGAGGTGAGGAAGGAGAGCATTCAGGAATGAGGTCAAAGGTTTAGAGGATGGCAATGAAGGACTTCCCAAAAGGCACAAATCCTATCAGAGAAAAATAGCCCCAAAGCCAAGGTTGCTCAATCTCCTAAGAACTGGATTATAAATTGCTAACATTTTTAGCCTGTTTAATCACCGCCCCACCCACCAAAAAACAGATCCAATTTGGGGAGAATTGCAACCTTCCTATTGAACTCATTAGAACTCCTTATAAGGAGTGGGCAAACAAATCCAACTGCCTCTTATCTTGGTGAACTTCCCAAATATTACCTGTTAATATGGATTACTCACCTGTTGAAAAAACTTTCATCAGTTTCTGGTGCTTATCTGTCTAGAACAATCCTCTTGATGGGTGCAATTCCTCATGGGATGTGTGACTCCCTTGAGATAACCTTGGCTGGAAAGCTTCTGAATCACCTTTCTTGCTTCTTAACAAGTTAAAACCAATTTGTTAAGTGGGTTTTTTTTTTAAAAATAAAACAGATGCTCTACCGCTTAAGAAATATTTAAATCACAAATGACTCCTAGGTCTTTATTAACAAATAACATAGCAATCCAATATCCCTATTATACTTTCCTGGGAGATAAATAATCTAGAGAGAATTGGGATATTGCTGAGCCAGATGTTTAATTTTACTTCTATCCTGCACTATCTGAACAACTTGCAGATGTGGGTGTCTTGCACTTTCTCAACTAGGGTATCTTTCTGTTGATGGTCCTTTTCTCTCCTACAAGAGCTTGTTGTGGAAATCACTGTATCCTGGGCAACTAGGACAGGGATCCATGAGATCCCATCTTCCAATATCTGGATCAAGAACACAGTCTGTGAGATTACAAGTTAGGAGAAGAAAGCTCCCTATTCCTCTCTAGCTCTCCAATTCAGCTCTATACTTTTGGGTGACTTGGCAAAATATATTCTCTCCCCCTGTCTCCACCTAGAATTCTCAATGCCATGTTTAAGACAGGAGGACCTGAGTTCAAATGTGACCTCAGATATTTAACACTTCCTAGCTGTATGACCCAATGGACTCGGGAAAAAAAAAAAAAAAAAGACATCATTACTCCTTGATCTCTGGGGAAAAGACCACTCAGCTACCACAGGTAGCCCCAAAGTCCTGAATCCTTGAGGCAACATTCATAACCTGGTCAGGAGGCTTACATTATATTCAGTCCAACACTTAGCTTGTCAAAATCTTTTGGGATTCAGATAATCATTAAATGTTATTTATCCTTCCAGTTTGGTGTCAGGAGCAAATTTGATAAGCATAATGTCTATGCCTTCCTTTAATTAAAATCATTAGTTTAAAAATCTCTCATTTCTTTTCAGTCCTAAAAATAGTATTCTATGATCCCTTTCTATTACCACACCCAGGAATTCCCAACAAGCCAAGAAGCAAAGAGAAAATTTACAGTTCTCCTAAAACATTTATTTTCCAGTACAGGAAAAATAAATCTCTCCCATTCCTAGAAACCCAATTAATGGAACAGTTTGTCCAGGTTTTATGAAGCACAATACATGTTACCTTCTCTTTTCTCTCTCCTATCATCCCCAACTTCAAAAAAAAATCCCTTTACCTCTCTGCTTGCCAGATGCTGAATTGCAAATCAGGCACGGCAGTACTTACAGGATACATCAGTTGTAAGAGGCCTCTTTACTGCCCTTGTCAATCAGAAAACTGCTTCCTCTCTCCCTTCCACCTGAAAAAGCATCAGCATATATAGGAATCATGGTATATCTTACATTTAAAGATTTATGTGCTGTGCATGTGTGTGTGTGAAAAAGAGACAGACAGAAACAGACATAGAATGGAGTATGTGACACTTTATTCTTCAGAATTCCATCTCAATGAACTAACATATTAATGATGACTCTCCTGAATCCTTATCCGTAGAAATGATCATTCCCTTCTCTTTCTGTCACATTCAGACTGGACTATTGCAATGGCCTCCTAATTAATCTCCTTGCCTCCAATTAACCCTCCACACAATTCACAAAATGGCATCATTACTGGCATGTAGGTCTGACCAGGAATCATCCTTTGCTCAAGAAATTTCAGGACATTGCTTTTAGAACAAAACTACAAACTTTGCCATTGGGTCTTCAAAGCCATTCACAGGAGATCTTGAGCCTTTTCTGAGTTTCACTTATTTTACATGAGAAGGTTCCATCTGACTCCCTCCTTCTTCCTCTTTCCAAAGAGCCTAAAGGCAATTTAATTAAGCACTCTAGTCCAGAAACCTGGGCTTTTACTTAGCACCTACAAACATTTTCTGAGTCAGAAAGAGGCTCAATTCCCTTTTTAGGTCTGTTGGCAGCATTTTCCATTTCCAAGAAGGAAATTCCACAATATTTGGAGCCTACTTTTTCTTTAGTGGGTGGCCATCTGGCCACATCTGGCCATATTGGATGGAGGTCATTTGACGAAAAGAACATTGTGAAATGTGGGTAGCTCTTTGCCACTCCAGATTTATTTCTTGCTTTCCTATTCAACTCCTTTTATATTCAAGATCCTCATATTCTATTTCCACTAGAGTTACTCCTTCTCCCTCCAAATTTTAACCACACAAAAAATAAGGTTATTACTTGATATCAAGCAAATTATTTTCTCCTACATTTGCATTTTTAGCTATTTTATGATATTATAGAATTCAAAATGGGCTGAACTGGGAGTCGTTGGCTTTTAAATGTACCTTAACAAATATTCCCTTGTCTTTTATGATTCCAGCAGCCCCCAAAATTTGGGAACTAGAATCACAAAATCTTGGAAGCTATATTGTTAGAGCCATACTTGAATAAAAATCTTTTATCCATAGACAGTTTTTCAAATACTTGAAAACAGGTCTCATGTACCCTCTGTAATGGGAGAAATATCTCCTCTATAAGTTCCTATGGTACATAACTGCTGTCCAAATAGATTTACTACAATACAATAATTTAAATTTAAATATAAAATCTAGGTTTTATTATTATGTTCAAGCATAGGTTCAGACTTCACAGAAAACCTGAATTATCATTTTCCTAAAAAGCAGGTCTGATCCTGACACCTCCCTGACTCCCACTAAATAAACTCCAATGGCTTCTTACTGCCATTAAGAGCAAAAACAAAATACTCTATTTGACATTTGAATTCCTTTGTAACCTTACTCTCTCCTACCTTTGCAGTCTTTTTTATACTATACTCCCTGAAACGTATATTTTTTTTAATCAAACAGAGTTAAATGATTGCCCAAGATCACACAGTCAGTGTCTGAGACCAGGTTTGAATTTGAGCCCTCCTGACTCCAGGATTGGTGTCCCATATTCTATGGGATTTATAACCAAGCTTCTTAAAGGCAAAATTTCATCAGAGTAACAGAGAAATAATTCTTTTACATAATTCCATCTTATAAACTCATTTTAGGCCAGAAAACTTAAAAGAGAGGATAGACCCATAATCCCATGCTTCCTTCAATGTCATAAAAATTCAACAAACTCAAAGAGTCATAATCTCATACATTTCCTAATGAAACAAAATCTGTAGGTAAACTAAAACAAGCTATAGATTAAACTACATTTAGAGGAATCTCAAAAAGACTAATTAAGGAGGACACCAAGGATTCAGGCATAGTTGAGACTTTCCCTCAGATTTCTTATCTAAAGTGTTTTAAAATCTTTAACTAAATTTTCACTTCCCATGGGACAAGTTTTGGTCAGGTAAGGTTAACAGAAGACAGATTTTTTTCAATTCAATAAATATTTATTCTCATGTAAAATAAGTGAAGCTCAGAAAAGGCTCAATACCTCCTGTGAACAGCTTTGAAGACTCAATGGCAAAGTTTGTAGTTTTGTTCTAAAAGCAATGTCCTGAAATTTCTTGAGCAAAGGATGATTCCTGGTCAGACCTACATGTTAGTAATGATGCCATTTTGGAAATTGTGTGGAGGGTTAATAGGAGAGGTGCAGAACTGTAGGCAAAGAGATTAATTAGGAGGCTATTGCAATAGTCCAGTCTAAATGTGACAGAAAGAAAAGGGAATGATCATATTCAATAAATAAATATTATTTCAATTCAATAAATAAATACTCAGTACTTACTATATGTTAGGTACTTTGCTAAGTGCTAGGGATTCAAAAAAGAAGCAAAAGACATTTCTTGCCCTCAAGGAACTTAACAATCTAACAGAAGAAGCAATATACAAACCAATATATGTGAAGCTATACAAAGAATAAATGGGAATATATGAAAGGGACTGGAATTAAGAGGGGTTGGGAAAGGCTTCCTATAGGAGGTGAGATTTTAGTTGGGACTTAAAAGGAAGCCACAGGAGTCAATAATCAGGAGGGAGAAGGGAAAGGATTCCAGTCATGGGTGTCAGAGAAAATGCCACAATCCAAGAGATAGAATGTCATATTTGTTGAACAACCAGGAGGCCAGTGACAATGGATCAAAAAGTACATATCAAAATCTAACATCAGTCTAAGAATCTGGAGGACTCAAATTCAAATCTAGCCTCAGACACTGACTAGCTGTATGACCTGGACAAGTCACTTAATCCTGTTTACCTAAAAAAAATTAAGTGTCAGAAAGTATAGGATAAGAAGTCTGGAAAGGTAGGAAAGGGCAAGGTTATGAAGGACTTCAAATGGCAAACAGATTTTGTATTAGCTTCTGGAGGCAGTAGAAAGCCATCAGAGTTTATTGACTGGGGGAAAGGGAGGTGTCGGGATCAGACCTGCTTTTTAGGAAAACCATTTTAGTGGTTAAATGGAAATTGGATTGGAGTTGGCAGACCCACTCCAGGCATGAGGTGATGAAGGCTTATACCAGAATGGTGACAGTGTCAGAGGAGAGAAGGGGTTGTATTTGGAAGATGTTGGCAAGAGATTGAAGGATGACTGGGAGAATAGTGTTGCCCATTTAATTAATCAAGAATTGCAGGAAAAAATATAAGGAAATAAAAATTCCTAAGTTTCCATTATATATCCTGAATCCATTACCTCCTGAGTCAGTGTGAATAGTCTGGATAGTTGCAAAGAGAAAGGGTTATGCTGAGGGATAGTAGTTTGGAAGTGGCAATTAACTGTTACCTTTAGATTTGAGCAATTATGAAATGTTCTACAACCCTTACTTAATAGCACAGTGCCCAATAGCTCACTGGGATTTTAGTTGTGAGAGTACTGGGGTCATTATGGTGAAATGAGTAATGTTGTAAGTCATAAAGCATTCAACTAAAAAGAGACAAAAAGGCTGAAGTTCTACTTTTTTGGAAGCTAGATTAAGGTAGAGTTGAAATCCTACTCTTATGATGAACAGGAAGTTTATTTTTGTTCCTCAGCTCCCACATTCCTTTTCCAGATTTTCTGTTCTCTCTTTCAATGACTCCTCTTCCCTTGAGTCCTCCTGTCTGGCAGGAGAGAAAACTGATAAATTAATGTGCAATAAAATGTTACTAGCAGTGGGTTTTCTCCCTCCTAAGAATATTTGTACTTCAAAAGCAGATCCACAGCCATAGGCCAAACAATACTTAATCCATAGGAATGGTTTTATAATGGTGGATTTTCAAGCACTACAGCACCAAGAAGGTTGGCAGAGATTTTTTTGGAAGGAGAATTCACACCACTGTTAGCCAGGCTTAAGCTACTTTTCTTCCTTCTTTCTTTCCTTCCTTCCTTCTTTCCTTCATTCTTTGCTTCCCTCTTTGCTTTCCTCCCCCTTTTTTCCCTTTCCTTCCTTTCTTCTTTCTTTTCTTCTTAGCTTCCCTTTTTCTTCCTTTTCCTTTCTTTCCCTTCTTTTCCCTTCCTTTTCCCCTTTTTTTCATAAAACAATGGAATCAATGATTTGGATAAAGACAGAGAAGGCATACATAATGCCAAAATTGGAAGACAGAACTAGTAGACTGAGTGACCAAATCAAATCCCCAAGTAACTTGATAGTTTGGTGTAATAAATAGAATAAAACAAGAAAAAAAATTAGGGGGGAACAAAACCTATGATTTTATTGGGTCTAGGAACCTCTAGACATATAGGCATTTTCTCTGCCACTTAAGAGTCTTAAATAGTTGCTAGGAGAACTGCAAAATATTACTTGCCCAAAGTCAAATAGCCAGTATATAACAAAATCAGTACTAGAATATGGATCATTCAGAGTCCTAACACTCTACATTACATACTACATTTCTTTTAGGATGAGCAGAGACTCAGAGAAGTAAAATGGTAAACAGAAGAGGTGAAATGTCAGCTGAAGTCATCTGACTCCAGATATAGTATTTTCCCTCCTCATCATATTCTCTATTATTAAAAAATTCTTCTACATATTAAGCTAAAGTCTGGCTTCCTTATAACTTTCACCCATTGGCCCTAGGTCTTCTCTTTGGAAGGAGGGAGAAAATAGGAAGAAAAGTCCAAGTTTCTACTACATGGCAATCCTCTCTATGTCTGATAAAAGCAACCATGAAGGCTTCTTTTATCTGGCTAGTCCTTACCTGGACTTTGAATTGAACCTCCTGAGCCATGATTTTGACTCTATTTTGTTTGGACTATGTGTCCTCCTACAATGTGCTCTGATAGGAAAGACTGAAATGAAATTTAATAGGCACAATGTAAAGTACCAAAGTTAGGTTTAAAAAATCTCCTGCTTTAAATTCTGGATAAGAGAGACATGTCTGTGAAAAGATGGGAAAGGAAGGAAAGTTAGGGTGAGCAAAGGGTACCACCCACCTTGTATGTAGCAGTAATAATAGAACCTTCAAGGTTTGCAAAGTACTTTTAGTATATTCTCTTATTTGATCCTCATAGGGAGCCTGTGAGGTCAGTGCTATCATTTGGCCCATTTTACAAATAGGGGATCTGAAGCTGAGGGAGATTAAATGATTTGCTCAATTATAAAGCTAGTAATTGTCTGAGACAGGGTTGGAACTCAACCTAACTTCCAAGACCAGCATTCCAATCATTATGCCAGCTAACAGGGCTTAATTCATGCTTATTGATTCAACTAGAAAAAATCTGGTGTTTAGGTTGCCTTAATTGAAGAATAGAATATTTAGGACGTATAGACAGGGCTTTGGACCTACAGTCAGGAAGACTCATCTTCCTGAATTTAAGTTTGACTGAAGATACTATCTATGTGATCCTGGGCAAGTCACTTAATTCTGCCTCAGTTTCCTCACTTGTTAAATGAGCTGGAGAAGGAAATGGCAAACCACTCCAGTATTTCTGCCAAGAAAACCCCAAAATGGGATCATAAAGACTGAAAACAATGAACAACAAACAGAAAATAGCATTTTAAAAAGAGATGAAAAATCTGTCTTCTCAAAACACATTGGAGGAGGAATATTTCTAGTTCTTCTTATTCTTCTTTACCTCAGCTCCAGAGGAAAAACTGAAGGCTAATGGATGAAAGTTACAAGAAGCCAGATTTTGGCTTAGTATATGGAAGAACTTTCTGATAATAAATGGAGAAAGAAAGTGCTGAAATGGAAAGAATACTGGATTTGAAGTCAGAGGAACTCAGGCCAAATCTAGATTCTTCTATTTGGTCTAGGCAAATTCCTTCACCTCCATCAGCCTCAGTTTCCTCATCTGTAAAATGGGGACATTAGACTAAATGAACTCTGACATCTTTTCCAACCCTAATTCTGAGCCTATGAATTAAAGCACCCCTAACAGAAAAGATTTCTTTAGTACGTAGTGGTTCCTCATTACTACAAGACTTCAGGCAGAGAGACTTATTGTGAATATTGTTGAGGCTGTTTGTGTTTTGGACTGAGAGGTAGAATGACCTTTAAGAATCTTCAGACTCTGAGAATCTAAAACAAACATACACAAAAATAAGCCACATCTGGAATTTATTTGGAGGATGGCTTAGAGCTTAATTCTTTTTCCTAGTAACTTTAATGTATCAAGGGAGAGTCAGGCTTGGAAATGTTCTGGAAAAGAATAATGAGTATACTCCCACAGCATCCAAAGCCCAGGGCTTTAGAGCAAGGCATCCTAAAGACACTCTTACACATATACAACTGCCTCAGAACTCCATCCTGTAGCCAAGCTCCCAGTGAGCTTTCTTCATGTTTACCAAATACAGGCTTCCTCCTCATCCCTCCTTTAACAGATGTGTCTGATTTCACTCCCCTGAACTTAAAACCCCAATGGCCTCTGCTTAATTGTACAGGGCTCTCTCTAGGCCTGTCAGGGAGAACAGTTCATTCCTTCCATAACAACAAAGTTCATGGGTAAATCCACCTTGATTTGACATTGAGATGAAGTCACATGCTTTGTTCTCTAAAGGAAAAAGCTATTTGAGGGGAAAAAAGACATCTCACTTCCTCCTTCCTCATTCTAAGCCTTTCTGTAAACCCTACATGTACTACCCTAATCTTTGTGTCTGCTTTCAGAGTATTAAATGTATATCTCCCAATGACTTTTCCAAGAGAAATTTTGTAAGGAAAATCTGGTATTCCTTTCCCAACCTTATTTTTGAATAGACAAACTTCAAGATAGGGAATTGTGACCTCAGAAGAGTTACCCTTGTGAAAATAAACACTGCTTTGTCCTCTACATGTTCTGGACAAAGATGTAATCCAGTGGAATACCCATCACAAGTGAGCCTTTAGTAATTGTCTGCCAAGGCTCTAAAATTCCTTCCTTCAAGAACATAAATGTGTCGAGAGGGAGAGTGAATTCAATCTGCTGAATCATTTCAATTCATTTTCAGTAAGAGCTTATTAAGCACTTGCTAGGTACCAGGCACTGTCATGGAATCTAGAGATTTTTTCTGACTTTTGCCCAAAACTTGAACTGAGCTTAAATCTTTCTATAGAATTTTCAAATATCTAACTCATTTTCCCCTTCCCAGCTTTCTAATCTTCATGCTTTTCAATACTTCCCAATTGGGTCTGGCTGCTGAAAAATTCCCAACAAAACAGAATTGTATTTGCCCTCAAAAAGCTTATATTCTACTTGTATGGGGGAAAGGGGAGAGGGGTCATAGGAGGGAGAATAGAATGTGTGCCTAGATTGGTAAATTAAAGATAATCTAGGGAGAGAGGAAGAGCTTTCACATTTAGGAAGATTGGGAATGACTCCCCAAAAATGACCTCCCCAAAAGAGCAGGGCTTGAGTTGGGACTTGAATTAGGAATGAGCAGAGTCAGAAGTGAGCAGTGTTCCAGGTATGTGATCCCCCCAGGTAGGGGATGGAAGGCAGAGTTCCTGTATTATCAAGAGGCCAATTTGACTGGAACATAGAGTCTGTGATGGAGAACGATGTATATTAAGGCATTCTTTTGGCTTCTTCATCTTGTGACCATCAGCTATTTTAACTCAATAGATCTCCCCACCACAATTGCCTGTCTCTGCCACAATCTCTGTCTCTTATGTTTAATCCCTTTTTACCTATAAGTTCCTTCCCTATATGTGGGATGAAGTGATGAAGATGACTAAAATAAACAGAGGGAACAAGGCCTACCATTGACAAACAAGACACAGTTTTCATAATGGTTTAAATCCTAATTAATGAGGATTTAACCTGTCCAACTCTAAGATTCTGTGATTTTTCACTAACATTTAGATCATAGTTCTAAGTCTGCAATGAACAAGCTACATGATCTTGAGCATGCTATTGAAATCCCTTTCTTCCTCAGTCTGTTTTTCTATAAAGTCGAGGACACTGGACTAAAAATTGGCTAAGATCCCTTTCCACTTCAGATGGTTGGAAAATTCTATCACAAATGCTCTTGGATACATAAAGCATAATTAAAATTTTAAAAATATTGGAAAAGTCATCAAGATGACATCTAGTTCATCCCCCAGCCTTCAGGCAAGACCATCTTCAAATCAACCTGGAAACATATGTCTTTTCTAGTCCCCTTTTCAACTGCAGTTTTGCATGAATAGAAAATGCCTTTCTCTTTCCCCTGGGCAAATTGGTACTGATAAAATCAGCAATGGTCCTAGCATCTGTCCAAAACTTGAACTGAACTTGAACCCTTCTACAGAATTTTAAAATATTTAACTCACTTTTTTCCCTCCCAACTGCCTAATCTTTGCTCTGTACTTTCCAGATTAATTGAGTCTGAATGGTTAGAAATTTCATAAAGCTCTTAAATAACTTCATTGAATGGCTTCTTTGGGAAAGAGAATAACACAATGAAAAAAAAAATGTCTGCTCTGGAATCAGAGAACCTGGATTTAAATCTTAACTGATTGACCTTGGATCCAGAAAGCAAAATATAGACCATGAAATTACAAAGCCAAAACAGAGTCATGATAAAGTCTTTTTGAAAGAAGACTTCTATGTGACAGGGATGAGATTAAATAGCATGCAGAGTAGCCTGAGCAAAAACAAAGGCAGATGGTGGAAGACTGAATTAAAAGATCCATAGGTGAAATGGTCTGGTGAAATGGAGAGTGTGTAAAAGAAAGAGTAATAGGAAATTAGTTTGGGAAGATTATTTCTAATCAGGCTGGGATGGATTTAAAAATCAAATTGAGTAATTTTCATTTTTCTTAGAGATAACAAAAAGGCACTAAAATATTCTTAAACCAGAGAATGATGTGATCTCACCTAAGCTTTAGAAAAATGATTTTGACAGTTCCTGGAGCATAAATTGGAGAAAGAACATGGATGCAGGGAATTATGATTTGAGCCTAAACCATGGTGAGGGCCATGTGAGTACAGAAAAGAGACTAGGTCATGAGAAATGCTGCTAATAGAACTGACTAGACTTGGCAAATAAATATATATGGGGGAATAAGGGAGGATGATTAATTGAAAATGACTCCAGGATCATGAGTCATTCTGGGTAACTTCAAATGATGGTGGTGCCCTAGACATAAATAGGAAACTTTGAAAGAGGAGGATTAAACGGTAAGATAATGAGTTCCATTTTTATAAATTGAATTTGAGTTACCTATGAAACATTGAAGTAGAGCTGTCTAGCTAGCAGTTTGTGATATTCGACTGGAGCTCAGTAGAGAGATTAGCACTGGATTTATCAACTCATAAGTCATCTTTGTAGGGATGACAATTGAAACTACTAAAGCTGATAAAATCATAGAGAACACAGAGGGAGAAGAGAAACAATAACTTGGCAAATATTTATCAAATACCTTATCTGTACCAGGCACTGGATACCAGAGATTCAAAGATAAAAATAAAATGATATCTGTCCTCAAAAAGTTTACCTTTCCTTGGCTATTCCAAGACAAAACAATAATCTATGCAAAAGCATGGAGGTGGGAGATGAAATGTTATAGTCAAGGGACAGCAATTGGGTCAGTTTAGTTGAAATTTAGAGAAAAGAAAGGAAATCATGAAATAAACCTAGAAAGGTAGGCTGGAATCAGATTGCAAAAAAAAATTAAATGTCAAATAAAGTTTTAATTTTTAACCTAGAAGCAATGAGTCATTAGAGCTTTTTTAGAGAGCAATTAGGTGAGACAGCAGACAGAGTGCCAGGCCTGAAGTCAGAAAGACTCACCTTCCTGAGATTAAATCTGACTTCAGATATTTAGAAACTGAATGACCCTGGATAAACCACTTAATCCAGTTTGCCTCAGTTTCCTCATCTGTAAAATGAACTGGAGAAGGAAATGACAAATCAGTCCAGCATCTTTGCCAAGAAAACCCCGAATAGAGACACAAAGAATCTGAATTGGAACAACCACTGCAATAACAAACAAAACACTTCTTAAACAGGGAAGTAACGTTAGCCTTTAGAAAAACCCACAATTATAAAGTGTAATGTGAATGATGGCCCAGCAAAGGATAATGAGGAATGGGTTCAGAAGTAGAACAACTGCAGGGAAGGATTCAAAGAGATACAAGAAAGATGATGCTGAGAAAAGATCATCAGCTCTAGCAGATTTGGTGATTCCAAGATCATTGGTAACTTTGGGGAAAGCACTTTCAGTTAGGTATGGATTGTGAAGTGAATTGGGAGGTAAGGAGGTAAAACAGTATAGATTGGTACATAAAGGGAGAGTAGCTATGGGATAATAGCTTGTGGGGGTAAAATGGTCCCATAAAGGATGTTTAAGGGGGAAGAGGAGAATTGGACATGTTTATAGGCAGCGGGGAGAGAACTTATAGGTAAGAAGAGATTAAACATAAAAGACAGAGAGGGATAACAGACAAGGAGAGGGATAGAGAAAGAGAAAGAAAGACCAACAGGCAGACCAACAGAGACAGAGAAAAGAAAGAAGAAAAAAGGCAGAGAAAGAGAGAGAACATCTGCTAGAATGCTCTCACTTTACTAATAGCAGAGCAACTGATAAATTCCCAGCTTGCTTTATTTTTATTCTTGTATTTTTCATTATTTATCATTATCACTTATTATTTATTTGTTTTTCTTCAGAATGTGGAGGAAATAATGATGGGAATGACAATCCCTGGAAATGACTCTGAAAAATAAGGTAGAATCTGGATGGCAAGATAGGAATAACAAATACTTTGTGAAGAGCTTATGTTAAGAGTTCTTGATAACCAAGAAAGGGAAATCCAAGATTGGTGTAAACTGTAATCACTTTCTTTGCTGTCTCTCCTCTCATTGAATTCTCAAGTCTTTGCAATCTGGCTTTTAACTTCATCACTCCAAGAAAACTGTTCTTTCTATAGTTACCAGGATCTCTTAATTGCCAAGTGTTGGCAATTAAGTTCTCTCTTTGTTGTCCTAATTTTTGACCTTTCTGCTTCATTGGACATTATTGACCAGTCTCTCTTAATGATTATATAAACTTTACATTAAAGCTGCATATTTTATATGTACTTGTCTCCCCCATTAGAAGGTGATCTTTTTGTGAGTAGTAATTGTTTCACCCAATGTATTTGTATAGGCAGTACCTGAAACAGTATTGGCACAATTGATTGGCTGACTTATTAATTGATTAATTGATAACCATAGATTTTAGAAGAGCAAAAAAAGGATTGTTGTTGTTCTTCAGTCATGTCCAAATCTTTGTGACCTCATTTGGGGTTTGCCTAGCAAATATACTAGGATTGTTTGCCATTTCTTTCTGCAGCTTATTTTATGGATGAGGAAACTTAAGCAAACAGGATTAAGTGAATTGCCCAGGATCACATAGTTAGTAATTATCTGAGGCAGGATTTCAGATCAATTAATCCCAACTCCAAACCCAGGGTTTTGTCTACTTCATTGTCTTGGAACTAAATTCAGCTTTAATATGATGAATCCCCAGGAAAGAAGGCCACCAAATTACCTAAAGAGGACAAACTGGCCCAGGTCCAAAACAGAGCAAGTCAAGATGGAGGAGAAAAGGTAGAAAGTTGCCTGTGTTCCCCCCAGTATCTCTCAAAACAACTTGAAATCAAGCCTCAAAAGAAATTCTGTAGTGACAGAACCCACAAAAGGATGGATTAAACAACAATAACAACAACAACAAAGCCCTGACCATAGAAAAGCTACTATGGTTACAAGATCAAAACATAAATTCAGAAAAGGACAACAAAGTCAAAACACCTACATACAAAGCATAAAAGGGAAATAAAAATTGGTCTCAAGCACATCCTGGAAGATCTCAGAAAGGATTTAAAAAAACAAATAACAGAGACAGAAGAAAAATTGGGAAAAGAAATGGTAGTTATGTAAAAAAAAAGCCATAAAAAGAGTTAACAGGTTAGTAAAGAAAGCACAAAAGTCAACTGAAGAAAACAGCTCCTTAAAAACTAGAAGTGACTAAGTGGAAAAGGAGATATAAAAGCTAATTGAAAAAAATAATTCCTTAAAAATTAGAATTGGGCAATTAGAAGCTAATCATTCCATGAGACATCAAGAATCAATCAAACAAAACAAAGCAGGTCAAAGCTCCCAAGCCAATCAATAATAGGATTGGGATTACAGCCTCCACATTCTGAGCCTGGCAAAGACAGAGAGAACTAGTCTTTTAAAAAATAGTAACTCAGATGAATTCTTAGACAATATGTTTGACAAATTTTCAAATGATTCAAAACTAGCAGAGAGAGCTAACATGTTGCATGGTAGACTGGAAGCAAAACCATGTATGGCTCTACAATTCCATGATCCTGTCTTGTTCTTATTATTACTTATTCAAAGGGCTGTCATACAAAAGACTCATGTTCATTTTGCTTGGCCCCATGGGATGGAAGTGGGAAAGTATATAAATTGCCCAGGTGCAGATTTAGATTCAATATAAGGAGAAATGTTCTAACAATAATTGCCTTTGCTCCCATTCTGGGTGTACATATCCACTACATTGATGCTGGATTTGATTGGATGACTGCTTAGTCCACTGCAGCTCAGAACTTCTTGGACTCAAGCAATTTACCAACCTCAGTGACACCCCCCAACCCCCCCCCCTCCACCCCAACTCCTGCCCAGAAGCAGAAATTATAGGAGTGTGTCACTGAGCCTGACTTGCCTGAGTCACTTATAAAAAATGCTGATCAGAAGAGCATAGCAAAATGGAACGGGCTGTTCAAAGAGGTGGTCAGTTCCCTATCAGTGGACATTCCTGTGCTGATATGAATTAGACTAGATAATCTCTGAGTTTACCTCCAATTCAGTGATTATGTGATTTTTTTTCCAGATTTTTCTGTGGTTTGTCTTCCCTCACAGGAAGACAAAAATTGCTTTACAACTATTTATGGCATGACGGCTACTCATGCTTGGAAACATGATGTTCTTCAAGAAGGAGGGAGGAGAACAACATGAGGCATCAAGTTACATCCAGATGTTTGTGCAGAGATTATAATAACAATAACAATAATAATAATATTTATATTACTTTAAGATTTGCAAAGTACTTTGCATTTATTTTCTCATTTGATCTTTGCAATAGCCCTGTGAGGCAGGTACCATTATTATCACTGTTTTCTAGATGAGGAAACTAAGATTTATAGAGGTTGTGACTTGCCTAGGGTCACACAGCTAGGTGTGTCTGAGGCAAGATTTGAACTCAAGACATGCTGCCTCCAAGTCCAGCACTCTATCTACCACTAAACTTAGCTCCATGCTCTCCTTGTACCTGGGCTGCATCTCTCACCTAAGTCATTGATGCTTCTCTGGGAGGGCTAATTCAAATCTGAAAAAGGAACAGCTTTAGGCTTTGGGGCAGAACCCTTACTATGTGTTCATTTGTTTGGTAATGTGCTAATCAAGCATTCATTAAGCACTGGCTCTTTATCAGGGACTGGGTTAATACTCTGGGTTTACAAAGACAAAGATGAAACAGGCCCTGCCCTCAAGGGGCTTAGAGTGTAATGCCAGAGCAACTGAGGCAAGACAGAGATTGGTTTTTAATTTTTTAATTGTGAAGAGTTTAGGTTAGCCAGCCAGGATGGGATTCATGTCCAAAAATTATTCCAGCCCGAAGTGACTAAATCAGGGACCTTTTATACAATTTTATAAGGGAAACAAAGGCAGATAAGGGGGATGAGGACACTGGGTGAATGGACAAGCCATAATTCCAGGAAAGGATCATAACGTAGTCCTGACAGGATAAGGGTCAAGATAAGGTGGTCAAGGGCAGGAGACAGTGAGGTGAGGGTCAATACTCAAACAGAGTGGGGATTATCCTTGCAAGGATCCAGATAATGCACCTGGAGTTTATGATACAATGGAATATAAAGTGGCCAGAGTTTCAAGGTTTTTCCTGACTCAATTCTCCCAGTCTAATGGCAAGGAAAAAAGTGGGGAGGGCAGGCCAAGTATAATCATTTTATTCAGGGCATAGCAATTCAGGGCATAATAACAGTCAAACCTAGGTTACACTGTATGCATACATAAGTATATGTAGAAAATGTTCAAGGGAAACACAAGATAATTTTGAAAAAGAACATATTAGCAACTGGGAAAAATAGGCTTAGCATAGTGCTTGGAATATAGTGGGCGCTTCATATAATGTTTATTGATTGACTGAAAGTGTATTTGAACTGTCTTAACTAGAAATTCCAAGAAGCAACTGTGAAGAAAGAGGATATTCCAGGGATGGGAAACCCTGGCAAAAGTATGTTGGAGTCAGCTTGAACTGATCTGATTGTTAAATTTGCAGTGTGAAAATCTCCATCTCAGAAATTAGCTACAAAATTTGGCTTTTTATCTACTGCACAGCTTAATAAAATGATAGAGGAAAAAACTAATAATGCTGATTAAACTTAAAGCATATTTAATGCATACTTTTTCTCCCTGAAGAGCCAGTTGTTAAACTTCCACAATCAGCTAAATGTCAAGGCACAAAACTAGGAAGCGAGGTATCATGCATGTGGAACAGAGAAGACTTGCAGAATAGAAGGAGGAGAGTAATATACCAGATGACTAGAAAGAGAAGAAGGGCCCTTTCTGGCATTCTATCACCTCCTGAAATATGATGTATATCATTTTGGTAAGGCAATTAAGAGAAGCTAATCTGCCCTCCCATCATCATTGGCTCTACCTAATGAATGGGGTCAGAGTAGGTTGATAGAACCCAACAGGCTATTTCTTCCCCAATGTCTATTTGACCTTGTTACTATCCTGCCTTTAGTGCACCAGTAATGGTAGGATGGCACAATGGCTTTGTAGTCAGAGGACCCAAGTTCAAATCTTGCCTCCTCTACTTTCAGACTGTGTGAACTTGAAGCAAATCATTTCACGTCTCACTAAATTTTCTCAGTTGTAAAGTGAAGTTATCTCTGAATCACTTCAAAGGTTACTTCCTCTTTAAATCTATGTATCTAAAATTTCTGGAGAGAAAAAAAAAGAAGAAAAAACAATTCATACATTCTTTACCTATTTTCCCATTTTGGTAAAATGAGCATCCTACATTCCCCTTCTGGGCTCAACACCCTATCTGTTCACACAAGGTATCTTGGCCAAAGCTGTATGTTTGCTTTTGGAATGGTCTATTCTGGGAAATCTTTTATACCCCACAAGAAAAAGAAAGGAATTTAGAACAATGAAGCCAAAGAACTGGGTGGATGTGGGAAGGAGGTAAGGTCAAAGGATAATACACAAAACTTGCATTTCTCAGGTGTAGTTGGGACCTACCCACTAGTCTCAAGTTTTTTGGTAAACAGGTTTCATTTTCCTGATGAATTATCTTCACAGCTTTTAGAGGAGGAAAGCTTAGCCAGATTCTCTCTTTCTACTCCACCTCCCATGTTCTTTGCTGATTTCTACATTCTAACCTTGCAAAAGAGGAAGAAAAGACTGTGGGTTATTGGGAAATTGCAAATTGAAAGAAGTTTGTCTAAGTAATACCTAGTATTTAGAAAAAAAGTTCATCTTATTCAAATTATTCAGGAAAACTACCTAATGGAAGATTTCTTAACCAAATAAGGGAAAAGAATCATAAAAGATAAAATAAGCAATTTTAATTATATAAAGTTTAAATGACATGAACAAAAATCAGTGAAGATGGAATGAGAAACTGTTGAATGATGAAAGTATTTACATCAAATATTTTTTGTTTTGTTTTGTTTTTTAATTATTTTTTATTAAAGTTTTTATTTCCAAAACATATGCATAGGTAATTTTTCAACACTGACCCTTGCAAAGCTTTCTGTTACAAATTTTTCCCTCTTACCCCCCCACCCCCTTCCCTGGATGGCAGGAAGTGTGATACATGTTAATTATGTTAAAATACTTGACAAATCAAATATGTGTACATATATTTATACAGTTATCTTGCTGTACAAGGAAAAATGGATCTATAAGAAAAAAAATCTGAAAAGGGAAACATAATGCAAGCAAACATCAATAGAGAACATGAAAATGTTATGTTGTGGTCCACATTTATAGCTCTCTGGGTGTATATGGCTTTCTTCATCACTGAACAACTGGAACTAGTTTGAAATATCTCATTGTTGAAGAGAACCATGTCCTTCAGAATTGATCATTGTTATAGTTTTATTGTTGCCGTGTACAATGATCTCCTGGTTCTGCTGATTTCACTCAGCATCAGTTCATGCAAGTCTCTCCAAGCTTCTCTGAAATCACCTTGTTGGTCGTTCCTTACATAGCAAAAATATTCCATGACATTTATATACCATAATTTATTCAGCCATTCTCCAATTGATGGGCATCCACTCAGTTTCCAGTTTCTTGCCACTACAAAAAGGGCTACCACAAACATTTTTGCACATTTCGGGGACCCTTTCCTTCCTTTAAGATCTCTTTGGGATATAGGCCCAATAGAAACACTGCTGGGTCAAAGGATATGCACAGTTTGATAGCTTTTTGAGCGTAGTTCCAAATTGCTCTCCAGAATGGTTGGATCCGTTTACAGTTCCACCAACAATGTATCTATCAGTGTCCCAGTTTTCCCACATCCCCTCCAACATTCATCATTATCTTTTCCTGTCATCTTAGCCAATCTGACAGTGTGTAGTGGTATCTCAGAGTTGTCTTAATTTGCATTACTCTGATCAATAGTGTACATCAAATATTTTTTATAAAGTCTGACAACTAAGATATGTAGGGAATTGACATAGATATATGACCCAGACCCTTTCCTTAATCACTAAGTGGTCATGGACATGAACTAAACCTTTTGGAAAGAAGAATTTGAAACATTTTATTTTAAAATCTAAAAACATGCTCCAAATCACTAATAGCAAGAGAATTGAAAATTAAAGTAACTCAGAGATTTCATCTCACAGCATTTTTGTCAAAGATGACAAAAATGGGAATGGTCAGTATTGGAAGGGTCATGAAAAGATAAGTCTTACTAAAACATTTTGGTGGGGTTATGTCCAGTTATTCATTTAGAATTATGCAAGAAACTCGATTAAACTGTTCTTGCCTCTTGACCCAGGGATCTACTACTGACCATTCCCCCCAAAAGTCAGAGACAAAAACAAAGGTTGAGCAGATACCAAATGATTTATAGAAATTTTTCATAATAACAAAGACTTTTACCTTTGTAAAGTGGATGACCATCCATTGGCTGAGAAAACTATAGTACAGGTATTATTGAATATCAAATGAAGACTATAGGGAATTCAGGGAAACATGGGAAGATTTATATGAACTGATATAAAGTGAAATGAGTAGACCCAAGAGAACAAAATACCCAAAGACTATACCAACATAAATGAAAAAAAAATTGAAATCTAACTGGAAAAAAGGTCCTAGTGAATAGATAAACCTATCATCTTCCTCATGACAGAGAAGGGCATTTGTTTTATTTTCTTTGCTACAAGTGATAATTGCATCTTAGGTGGAAGAGCCAAAGATAGGAGTATTTACAGAAATGACTGTGATAAAAAGAAAAAACAAATGACATGAAAATTTTTAAGACAAAAATGTCATATAAAACTTTTTAAAGGGGGACTTTAAAAATGTTCTGTTTCAAAATAGATAACCATTAGTTGAGAAATGGCCAACCAGATTGTGGTATATGAATATCATGGAATATTGCTGTGTTATAAGAAATAATAAATAAGAAGATTCTTACAGTCTGGGAAAGATATAGAAAGCATTAACACAAGCACAGAAAGACATAAACTAATCCAAAGTTAAGTAAGCAGAACCAGGAAAACAATATGTACAAAACCCTCAACATTCTAAGTAGAAAGAATAAAAATGAAATAAATTATATGTTCTATAGTTACTGACCAAGGTGGGCCCTGTGACTACTTCCATTCTTTGCAGAAGTGAAGGACAATGGGTGTGGAATGTTAAGTATACTTTTGATGTATTGATCAATCCTATTGAATTGATTTTTTCTGGATTTTTTTATTCTTTGGTACAAGGAATAGATTTCTAGATATGAAGTTAATGTGAAAACAAAAGTTATGAATCATTTTTATGTTGTTCCCTTACTCACCTCATTATCCCTTATATAGCAATCAATCACTTATTTATTCATTGCATCTTCATGCTTGCCTATGATGGTGAAAGATGTATCATAAAGCTAATGGAAAAAGAAAAAAGTGGTTGAACTCAGTTGGGAAGATAGTTGATGAGAAGCTGTCTATGGAGGGGTTGGCTGATTCTGAATTCAATCATTCTTTTCAATCACTTTAAATTGGTATTTGAAAACCAGGGATGTATTTAAGCAGCAAGAGCAATGATGAACTTCAAAAGTCAGATATTGTTGATTCTGTGAACTTCATGATCTAGCATCTTTAGGATATTTATCCTTCCAAATGTACCTGGTTGTTGAAAACCCTCAAAAGGAGAAAAAAGTGCTTCATAGTTATGTACATTAGCCTATAAACCCATCTAATTTCTCAGACTTCAGTTCAGTTCAATTCAGAGTTCAGACTGAACCATCTCCAAAAATAGCTTATAAACTTAGAATGAACTTTTGTTAATTCTATAGTCTCCAAACCAAAATTCTGTGTAACTGGAATGAATTCATCTCCATGAGCTTCACTGGAAACTCCCTCCACTCCTCATCCAAAATCTGGGATTTTGATATTAAGAGAGCCTAATGTTCCAAAGAGAAAAATTCTTAAAGGCTGATTTAAAGCCTAGTGCCCAGAATTTTGAAATTAAAAAATTTCTGCTATGTGGTCACTTTCAATGACTTTCAGAAATGCTTTTTGTTGAGTTCTTTCAATTATATCTAACTCTTCATGACTCTTTTTGGGATTTTCTTGGCAAAGGTATTGCAGTGGTTTACCAGTTTCTTCTTTAGTTCATTTTACAAATGAGGAATTTGAGTCAGCAGAGTCAAATGACTTGGCTAGGGTCACATAGCTAGCATGTGACTGAGGCCAGATTTTAACTGGAGTCCTAACTCCAAGGTCAGCACCTAGCTGTCCTTCAGAAATGCCTCGGCAGATTTTAAATAATTTCTCAATAAACACCCTTCCCTTCTCACCTCCATTAACTAGTATCTATGTAGTAAAATATCATTTTCTTCCATTCCATTAAATTCAATTTAGCATGTATTAATTCCATGGGCTGGACATCATTCTGAGCACTGACAATACAAATACAAAAGCAGCACAGTCCCTGTAATCAAGAAACTTAATATTCTTATATTCATGGCCAGATTTCGATGATGTTTATGAGAGTTGGTGTAGAATGGTAACTTTGGAGACACAAAGACCTGAGTTCAAATCCTACCTCAGAACATTCCAGTCACTTTAACCTCTCTGTGCCTCAGTTATTTATAAAATTAAGGACTTGGATATGATGACCTCTAAGATCTCTATCAGTTTTAAATTTATGATACTATTTAAAGATGATGTTGGGGATGGGAAAGGAATGGATTTTGTTAACAAAGCTTAAAATTGTGGTTGTTGATATATATGTTAAAGAACTCTTTGGAGGAAGATAGAGATGAGTCTAAGTCAGCACTTCCTATTTAGTGATTGAAGAACCTTGAGGGTTCACAATGATGGTTGAAGGAGACCATGCTAAAACTTTCTTAATGGTGGCTTAAGCACTAAATAATTGTTCAGTGATGTTACAAATAAATGTTTTTTTTCTATATAACAGCAAGATTGTTCATGTTTGAAATATTTTGTATCAATCTGAAACAGTTATAATTATGTACACAAAGACTTTGGTGTTTGTGTAGTGATTACATTGAACTCTGGCCACTTCTAAGAGCAATACATTCTTACAATTTCTCAACCTGTTATCAAGTTGTTTTTAAATTACCACAAGGACTTGACATTTGAGAGTATATCAGTTCTCAATGTATGGTCAGACATATATACATACATATCCATACTGTATAATATATACTGCATCAGAATGGATCTCTTATTCCTTCTTGTTCTTCCATAATTGTACCTCATCTCCTATGTAATCACATGATCAAGATATATAATGGAATATATAGATCAAGATATAGAATGGCCTTGGAAGATCATGAATCTTCCTTTACTAAAAGTCTTCAAGCAGAAGATAATCCCTCATCAAGTGTGTTTTAGTGGGGCATCATTTTTTGACTATGGATTGGACTTTTGTTGTTATCTTTGTTCAGTCATTTTCAATTGTATCTGTCTCTTTGTGATCCCATTTGGGGTTTTCTTGAAAAAGATACAGGGAATGGTTTGGCATTTCCTACTCCAGCTCATTTTACAGATGAGGAAACTGAATCAAATAGGGATAAATTATTTGTCCAGGGTCACATAGCGAGTAAGTGTCTGAGGTGAGATTTGAATTCAGGAAGATGAGTCTTCTTGACTCCTGACACCACTTAGCTACTGTCTGTGGGTTTGGTTAGATAGCTACAGAAATCCTTTCCAATTCTATCATGCCATGAACTCACAGACTTAGAAGACATCTTGATTCATCATTCAGCTGATTCCTTTCAAAGAAAGTAATCAAGACACTAAAAAAGGTGAAAGAGCATTTTTATATAAGAGAGTTGATCACCATAGCATTAATGATTACCAATATATTAATATATGGCATAGTCTAGACTTATTATCTCACCCCCTAATATCAGCTAACAGATTTTATGACTCAATAACCTAGAAGTAGGCTCTCTCAGTCATCAATCACTTCCTACTATATTATCAACCTATTTCCAACAGTTCTTGAGCCTCCTTACAACTGATAACTAGTCAGATTTTTTTTTGTTTTGTTTTATTGATGATTTTTTAAAACTATCACCATTTTCTAACTTTTACCTTCTTTTGCATCCAGCGTCCTCCTTTATGGCAGTTCAGGAAAAAAAAACCCACAATCAGCCACACCTGAAAATGTATGACTAATTCTACATGTTACTCAGCTACCTCTCTGATAAGAAGAGAGATAGCCTAGTCTTTTCCACCCTCCACAAGCAAAGGAGAAATTTAGAAAAATTTGGTTCGAAAGATTGGAAAGATTAAGTCATAATTATGCAAGTGGATCCAAAACATGTGAACCAGTTCTATATTATAATAAATGCTAGAATCTGCATAGCACTTTAAGATTTGCAAAGTGTTTTACAAATATAAACTTATTTTGTTCCTTCAATAAGTCTGGGAGATAAGGGCTATTATGATCTCCATTTTAAAGTTTAGAAAACTGAAGCAAACCTGGCTAAGTGATTTACCAAGGGTCACAGGATAAGTAAGCATATGAGATTGGGTTTGAATGCTTCCTGATTCTTGACTCTGGACCAGGTCTGGCTCTATCCACTATATTATCTAGGTATGTTGTTGATTAATACTATGCTCCTAGGTCTTATAAATTGTCTTCCTGCTCCTGAGAGTTCCTCTTAGAGTTGGATCATGCTTTCAAGTTTTTAAAAAGAGCTTTTGTATGTATCGTCCTATATGGTTCTGACAATAATCCTGTGAGGCAGGTAGAGTTGGTGCTATCCTTGTGGGACACTTGAGCAGAAGAGGAAAAGGGGAAAAATTCATCATTGAGAAAGGAGTCATATCCAACAAAGAGTTCTATGTCTAGAAGGTATCTTGAAGTTCATCTGGTCCAACTACTTAGCTCACAGATAAGGAAACTGAGGCTGAATGATGTCCCTTATTTTGAGGTGGCTGTTATAGTCCTGTTTATACAAGATGTTCACAATAATATTAACCAATTGGGAATATATAATATTGGGAATATGCTACCTCCTGCCCTCCACTCATTTTTAAAAATTTCACCTAAAGTCCCCTTTAATCATTTCAGTCATATTCAATTCTTTATGATGCTATTTGGGGTTTTATTGACAAAGATACTGGAGCAGTTTGCCATTTCTTCCTGCAGCTCATTTTACAGATGAGGAAACTGAGGCAAGCAGGATTAAGTGACTTGCCCAGGGATCACAGAGCTAATGAATGTCTGAGACCAGATTTGAATTCAGGGAAATGAGTTTTCCTGATGCCAGGACTGGTGTTGTCTCCACTGAACTACCTATGTTACCAAAGCCTTCCATATTTATTCCCACTCACACAGATCTCCCTAGATAAAAATATAAACTCCTTGAGAACAGGGATTATTTCATTTTTATTTCTGAATGCTTAAGACCTAGCACAGTGCTAGGAAACAAGCATTTTAATTGTCTATTGTGTGCTAAGGGCCTTACAAATATAATTATCCTGGGAAGTTATTAGGTATTATTATTATCCTCTTTTTACAGAAACTGAGGCAGACAACATTTAAGGGACATTCATACAATCTGAGGGCTAGATTTGAAATCAGATCTTTCTGATTCTAAATCCAAGGCTCTATTTACTGCCATTTAGCAGCTAATTGAATTCTTATAACAATGTTCACACAGTTCAGCATTTGATTTATGTATCAATCACAAGTCGCTACATGTGTGTAGCTTTGTATCACTTTCTTAAGGAGAACAACTATGTTATGTGATCTTCTGTGTTTCTCAATGAGCATAACACAAACACAAAGAGAGTTCTTAGTAAATATTATCACTGATCCAGACTTTATTCTGAACTCTGCTATTTATGTAGCTATGTAGTTTGGGCAAGTCATTTTTCCTCTCTGAATCTCAATTACATCATCTATCAAATAAAGAAGTGCCTCAGATAACCAAGAAAGTCCCTTTCAGTTCTATATATATTATATAATGGTCCTAAGACTACCATAGCAGACATACTGTCTTGACCAGATCCAATCCATTTAAAGACTCTACCTTCACTTTCCAGTTTTAGATCAGAGGTCAGAGAGATCATCTCTCATTGTCCCTATCTGGAAAGTCCACTGACTCTCCTTTACTTTCTATTGCCCTGATCAGGCAGGTCCCAGTTTGACTCACTTAGGTTTTAGACAATGGAGACATTTCCAATTGTCTTTGTTGTAATACTTTTTTAAAACTACTCTCACATTTCCTGTTCATTGACTAGTCATGAAGACAGATTGCCAAAGTAATTGAAAGAACCTGATTATCATTTTGTTTTACTATCTTATCAAGGATAGTTGTACATAGAAAAGAAACTAGAAAACACATCTTTTTTGTATATTTAAAGGACATTAGTAAGAAAATATTTTTAGTAATAGCTAGGAAGATGAAAGATTATGAATTAAGAGAGAGATCATAGATTAAAAATTAAAAGGAAGCTTCAAAGATAGAATTTGATTCCCCCCTTTTACAGTTGAGAAAACAAATAAAGGTTAAATGGTCTGTTCAGGATAATAAGCTAGTAATCAAACAACCAACTAACCAATCAACCAAGCTAGTAAGTGTCAGAAGTGAATTTGAAACCAGGTCTTCCTGGTTCCAATTCCAAAACTCCATCAAGGAGACCACATTGCCCTCAGAACCAGGGAAGAAGAGTAAGAAGGAAATAGTGAGTTCTTGAAATTAATTACCTTTGGGTTGTAGTCAACTCTTTTAGGCAATGAAATATCTTGTGTTGAACTCAATATTTATAGAAGAATGGTCTGATTTGACCCAGCAGTGTTTCTACTGGGCCTATATCCCAAAGAGATTTTAAAGGAGGGAAAGGGACCCACATGTACAAAAATGTTTGTGGCAGCCCTTTTTATAGTGGCAAGAAACTGGAAATTGAAAGGTTGCCCATCAATTGGAGAATGGCTGAATAAATTATGGTATATAAATGTTATGGAATATTATTGTTCTGTAAGAAACGACCAATAGGATGATTTTAGAGAGGCCTGGAGAGATTTGCATGAACTGATGCTGAGTGAAATCAGCAGAACCAGGAGATCATTATACACAGCAACAAGACTATACGATGATCAATTCTGATGGACATGGTTCTCTTCAACAATGATGTGATTCAAACCAGTTCCTATTGTTCAGCGATGAAGATAGTCATGTACATCCAGAGAGAGGCCTGAGGGAACTGAGTGTGGAACACAACATAGCATTTTAACGTTCTGTGAATATTTCCATGCATTTTGTTTTCCTTCTTAGGTTGTTTTTTTTTTTCTTCTCTCTTTCTAGATCTGATGTTTCTTGCGCAGTAAGATAACTGTATAGATATATATACATATATTGGATTTGTCATATAATTTATCATATTTAGCATATATTAGATTACCTGTCATCTAGGGGTGGGGGTGGGGAGAAGGAGGGGAAAAGCTTGGAACAAAAAAAAAGTTTTTTGCTAAGGTCAATGTAGAAAAATCACTCATATGTTTTGTAAATAAAAAGCTTTTAATTAAAAAAAAAAAGAAGAATGGTCTGCTACATCACCACTCAACTATTGAATTAATTTAGTGACACTGGCCATGCTGCTGGTTCTTCACACAAGACACTCCTAAATTATAAATAATTCCCATGCCTGGAATGCCTTCTCCTTGTCCCTACCTCCTGGATTCCTGGATATCCTTCACATCCCAAATAAAATCCCACCTTCTATAAGCCTGAGACTTATCTCTTAATACTCTGAGACTATCACCTATTTCTCTCCCTCCCTCTCTCTCTCTCTCTCTCTCTCTCTCTCTCTCTCTCTCTCTCTCTTCTATTTGTGTGTCTATGTGTTCGTCTATTTCTGTTTCTCTTTTCTCTCTTTTTCCTGCTGTATCTCTTTCTCTCTGTGTATGTCTCTCTTTCTCTCTCTTTCCTTCTTTATTTCTCTCCCTCTCTTTCTCTCCCCTGCCCCCCTCCCAGTATATGTGTGCATATATATAGATAGATAGATAGGTATTTATGCATGTGTATGTATAGATACACATGGTATGTATTTTTGTATATACATGTTTGTGTGAAAATATACATACATATATGTACACATATATATTTGTATAGATAATATATATATAGATGTAAATATAGCTATAGATAATTGTTTGCATGTTTTATTCTCCAATAGACTGAACTCTTTGAAAGCAGGAACTAGGTTTTTGTTTTGGTTTGGTTTTTGCCTTACACTGTTAGCACCATAAGTGCCTAGGACACAGTAGGTGCTTAATAAATGTCTGTTAATTTTACATGACTATATTAGGGATTTTTAAAAGTTAAGTAAACTTCCAAATGTAATTAACAGATAACTGAATAGGAATTTTGCATTCTGTGTGAATCTAGTTAATCCATGTAAAAATCAGCATTTCATGAAACCACAAACTCCTGCCACTTCCAAAGTAATTCAAGGGAAAATGAGTGAGCTCAACTCAGTCTGTATTATCATATATTTTATCAATTATTATAATAAAGAGTTATTGACATAAATAAAAAAACTAGGAAGAAGATTATTACTAAAGGCATCTCAGAAATGGTGATTTTGAACTTCAGTTATTTACTAATATTTGGTATATGATTTGATTGCTCAAGGACCACAGTATTACAGCATGCTTGTACACTAAGATTATACAATACAGCATTCATCTGAGTTCTATGAATTTTTTTCCTGTCTCACTTACAGTTGGCTCCCTCATATGAGCCTTTTTTGTAGTCCAGAAAAAATAGAACCATAAAATATTAAAATGGGAAGAGATCAGCTTTTTTTGAATATTTGGAATTATATGACTGGCATATAGTAGGTGCTTAATAAATGCTTGTTGATTTATAGCAAGGATTCCTAATCTTTTTTGGCCTCCATACCCTTTGGTTTTTAGTAAAAATTTTCCATATTCCTTATTTAACATGAAATATGAAAGGAAATACATATACACATAATAAAGAGAATAAAAACAATAATTTTAGAAGTAAAATATTTGGTAGACAATGTTTTGATATAATCAAATTGTAAGATATGTATCAGAAAAGAGTCAAAGAAACTTGATCATGTTCCTTATCAACCAATAGTTTTAGATTCTATGTAGATTTCTTATTTTAATAGAGAATAGGACTACTAAGAATTCTGATTTACCTACTTGTTAGGGAGCACATTCAATGGGAATGGTGGAATATGCTTCTTCAATAGGATAAAAGAATTACTGACCCAATGGTCTGCCTTGACAAGCTTCTCATATACCCCTGTACATTTACACCAGGTAGAGAACCAATGGCTTAATGATCATTCAATCCCATCCCATTCTTTTACAAATGAGGAAACTGAGACCCAGAAAAAAAAAAAAAAAGACTTTGTAGAACTGGGGTTTTAACCAGATCTTCAAATTACTGGTCTAGATTACCTTGAATAGTGCTAAGCAATTTTCCAAAACTTCATGTTATTTCTTTTGGTATCTGTTAGCTTTCTCTATTTTTTTTTAGAATTTAGAAAATACCAGATGGTATAATTTCTCCTATAATCTTCTGTTTTGTTTCTTAGACCTCATTGAGAAGACAATCAGACTAATACTAGTTTCATGTATTCTCCAGTCCAAGCAAATTGAGTTTTTTATTTCTATTTTTTAAATATTCCTCATATATAACAATTCATCTTTGCACACACATGGAATGTAGTTTCTTCCTCTCTGTCTTGAAATCCCTAACTTACTTCAGAATTCAGCTTAAACCACTTCCCATATGAAGCCTCCCAGTCACCAATGCCTTCCTTTGTCCCCTACCAAATTATCTCTTTATTTATTTTGTAAACACACACACACACACACACACACACACACACACACATACACACACACACACACACACACCTCTCTACCTGTTGTCTTCCTTTCTAGAATGTGACCTTTCTCAAGACAGGGACTATCATTTTTATTTTTATATCCTCAGCACCTAGCACAGACCTAATTTAGTAAGTGCTTCTTGATTGATTTTTTCCAAAATTTCAGGCTTTTTTCAAATGACCCATTCCCCCTTTCCAAGATAGACACAATAAATTTATTCCCCCCCCCATTTCATATATTTATTTATAACTTTTTTTATTTTTAATTCCAAATGGTCTCCCTCCTTCCCAATTCTCCCCAACCCATTCAGAAGGCAATGCAATATGAATTATACATGGGAAGTAATGCAAAACATATTTCCATATTAGCTATGTTGCAAAATAAAATAAAAAACAAGGAGCATAAATAAAGTGAAAAAAGTATACTTCAATCTGCACTCAGGATTCATCATTTCTCTGTAGATGAATTGAATCTTTCATCATGGGTCCTTTGGAATTGTCTTAGATGAGAGCTTTCAATTTTTTTTTTCTACTTACAACCACTTTTTGCTCAAGAAATGTTTATGTGGGTGCAGCTAGGTGACGCAGTGGATAGAGCATCAGCCCTGAAGTCAGGATGACCTGGGTTCAAATCTGGTCTCAGACCCTTAACATTCCCTAGCTGTGTGACCCTGGGCAAGTCACTTAACCTCAATTGCCTCAGCAAAAAGCAAAAATAAATAAATAAATGTTTATGTGACCTAAGGCATATAGGTATATAAAATAGCTATATAGATCAAATATTACCGATAATAAATCATAATTTCACAAACTCCACATTCAATTACAAGACCTCAAATAGGGTCATGACCCACAGTTTGAGAAGATGAATCTTAGGTTATTATCTTGATCAGAGTAACTAAGTCTTCTATAGTTGATCATCATTACAATTTTGTTGTTATTGTGGATAGTGTCCTCCTGGTTCTGCTCACTTCATTTTGCATCAATTCATATAAATCTTCCTAGATTTTTCTGAATCCATTCTGTTCATAATTTCTTATAGCACAATAGCATTCCATACTACAGTTTGTTTAATCGTTTATGAAATGATGGGCATTCCCTTAATTTCCAATTCTTTGCTATCACAAACATGTTCGTTCAAACAGTTCCTTTTCCATTTTCTTTTATTTCTTTGGGTTACAAATTCTAGTAACCAAATTTCTGAGTCAAAAGACATGCATAGTTTTTATAGCCCTTTGGACGTAGCTCCAAATTATTCTCCAGAATTGTTGGTCAGTTTACAATTCTACCAACAGTGCATTCCTATACCTATTTTCCCACACCCACTCTAAAATTTGTCATTTTCCCTTTTCTGTCACATTAGCCACTCTGAGAGATGTGCACTTAATGTGCAGTTTTCTAATCAATAGTGATTTAGAGCATTTTTTCATAAGAATATTGATAGCTTTGATTTCTTCTGTAAACTGCCTATTTATATCCTTTGACCATTTATCAATTGGGAAATTACTTTTATTCTTGGCTTAGTTCCCTACATATTTGAGAAATGAGGCCTTCATCAGAGAAATTTGATATAAATTTCTTGCTTTCCTTCTGATTTTGGCTACATTGGTTTTGTTTTTTTAATTTTATATAATCAGAATCATCCATTTTAGTTCCCATGATCCTTTCTATTTCTTTTTTGGTCACAAACTCTTTCTTTACCAATAGATTTGACAAGAACATTTTTCTTTGATTCCCTAATTTACTTAGGATATTATTCGTTATGACAAAATCATTTAGCCATTTTGATCTTATTTTGTCATATGGTATGAGATGTTAGTCTCTGTCTAGTTTCTAAAGAACTCCTTTGTACTATTCCTAGCAATTTTTGTCAAATGGTGAATTCTTGCCCCTAAAGCTTGGAACTTTGTGTTTGATTATCAAACACTAGATTTTTAAAAAATTTTATTTGTATAACATATGTGTGGGTAATTCCTCAACATTAACCCTTACAAAGCTTTCTGTTACAAAATTTTTCCCCCCAACTCCCCACCCCTCCCCTAGATGGCAGGATATCCACTACATGTTAATTATGTTAAAATACTTGACAAATCGAATATGTGTATACATATTTCCAAACTTATCATTGTTGTGCAAGAAAAATCTTATCTACATAAAAGACATATCAGATAAAGGAAACACAATGTAAGCAAACATCAATTAAGAGTATGAGAATGTTATGTTGTGGTCCACATTTCATATCCCTCTCTCTGGGTGTATATGGCTTCCTTCAGAACTTTATATGGTAATTCAAATGGCCAATTCCTGTTAGCACATCTTCTGCCTTCTCACATCCCTGACTGTCCTAGGGTGTGGAATCAGTCTCCTGACTCCATGGCTCAGCCCTTCCTGCTCTTTCCAAAGCTGTTTTCTGTAAGTTTATTCCAATGTTGGTTGATGTGAGGTTTTTATGGTGTATGATGACTCATGGGACAGAGTGAATAAGTGAATAAAAAAGACCTAAGTTGTATCACTCTGGATGAAAGGCAAAAGAGCCCAATTTCCTGTTAAAATTTAATCACCTACCTACCTCCCCCACTCCTGGACTTGGCATTTCTAATATTGTCACTTTTACGAGCTATCTTTCCTGGGTGTGTCTAGTTTTAACTCATATATCTCTCACTGATATGGAAGCAGCCACCAACTATGGCTCCTCTAGAAACACTGTTGTCAACCCTAACAGGGCATCTAGCTCTTGTTCAGATCTCTCTCTAGAAGTTTGGTTGCCTTTTCTCAGGAGACTTTTTGTTTACTTTTCATCTCTCTACTCTCAATTGAATGTTGTCTTCTCCCAGTCTAAGCTCTTCTGTGACATGATCAATGGGGAAGACAAAGAGAGACAGACAGACAGACAGAGACAGACAGACAGAGAAACAGAGACAGAGACAGAGAGACAAAGAGTCAGAGAGAGGAGAGGTATCTTTTCCCTTCAAGTATTTCCCTCTCAGGGACACCAAATCAAAAGATTTTTCCTGAGTGACCAGTCAAATAATAAACATTTATCAAACATATACTATGTGCCATGCACTATGTTTAATGTTGAGGATATTAAAAAAGGCAAAAGATAGTCCTATTTCTTAAGGAGTCCATAATCTAATGGAGGAGGAAATATGCAAACAGCATGTACAATTACTCAATGAATATTTATAAATGTCTACTACATACCAGGCACTGTGCTAACCACTGGGGATTCAAAACAGACCCAAAAGATTTAGTCCCTGCCCTCAAGGAGCCTGAAATCTAATGGACATTATTTATTTCAATCCAGTGACCCAAAGCCCCCTATTATCTCAGTCACCTCTCCATTTGGCTTATGTACCAGCCATTATCCTCACTCCTCTGCCCCCAAGAAAAAGAATCCACTCAGAAAAAAAGATTTTCAAGAAGTTCTTGGACAGAGCTTTGAAGAAAACCAGGGACTCAGTGGGTCAGAGGTAAGGAAGGAAGGCGTTCCATGCACACAAATGGGAAATGCAATATGTGGGGAGAACAGCAAGAAAATCAGTTTGTCTTATTAAGTAAAAAACATATCATTCTCCATCTTGAATTATAGTTCTCTGACTCCCCTTGTGAACTATTAAATCCACACATAATAGACACAATAGTTATTGGTTGATTGATTGACTAAAGAGACCAGATCTTTCTTATATTGGTTCCTCTCCTAAACTGAGTACTTTGTTCACTGTAGAAGTTTAAGAAATATTTATTGATGAATTTGAATTTAAATACCATATATGAACAGATTTGACCTTTAAAAACATTTTCAAATTATCTTTCTCATTTTGGCCTTAGCATTCTAAATCTTTTCCCATCATGGATATGGAGATGAAAATTACCTTAGTGACCATTCAATCCACTTATTTTACTGATGAAGAAACTGAGACCAGAGATATATGTAACTTGCCAAACGTCACACAGGCAGTGAACCAGGAATTCTGACCTTAGCGCAATCACAGAGCTCCTTTCCACTGCACCAAGTACCTATAAATGGGAAGAAGCTCCCACTCAGAATTAAATAAATATCTCCATAGCCATATATGAATTAGGAATCCACATCCCTCTTGGTGTGTTCACCCCCTCTGTTTATCTTTGTTTAATTGATGTGTTAATTGACTGAGTAGCAATTCAACAAATCCACCTAAAGATTTCCTCATACTTTACTGGAAAAGTAAATAAGCCAGGAATTAAATAGTTTTTGATGACTTGGATAAGTAGAGATCTAATCGGGGGAATGAAACCTCTCCTTTCTATTACATCAGCCTGAATTCCATTTTCAAAGAACATAGGTAACACAGTTTGGAACTTGGGTCAATTGTTCCAAAGAAACTCCAGAGCTAGAATTTATGAATAAGTTAAATGTCACAGACTTTTTTTCTGTTGTAAGTTTCACTGCCTATGCTAAAAACAGACATAAAGCTAAGTCAAGGTCCGTTAACAAATTTAGAATGGTGAAGGACCTTAGAAATCATCTTGCTTATCTCCTATATTTTACAAATGCAGAACCTGAGGCTCAAACATTTGATGGGACCATTGCCCAAGTGCATACAGCAAGTTCAGAGACAGAACCTGAACTCAGACCTTTCTTACTTTAAAGCAGGTCCTTTAACCACTGTCATGCTGCTTAACTGTGAATAGACTACAGGAGTTCAGAGAAAGGATGTTCATTTACATTGTTATTTTTCAGGTCTATGTTTTCTGGGAATGGACTAGAAAGAGAAGAAAGCATCCTCAGATCTACCCATCCTGCCTCAAATTCTGCTGATTTCCAATCCAGTTGCCTTTCAGACATCTAGAGCTGAATGTCCAGTAGACATTTGAAACTCAACATTTCCATTTTTTTAATTTTTTTATAAAGCTTTTTATTTACAAAACATATGAGTGACTTTTCTACATTGACCTTTGTAAAAACTTTTTTTCCCAAGCTTTTCCCCTCCTTCCCCCCACCCCCCACCCCTAGATGACAGGTAATCTAATA
>JAJPUD010002467.1:152964-177852 GCA_023553655.1 Myrmecobius fasciatus | reverse complement strand
GGCCCAGTAGAAACACTGCTGGGTCAAATGGTATGCACAGTTTGATAACTTTTTGAGCATAGCTCCAAATTGCCCTCCAGAATGGTTGGATCCGTTCACATTTCCACCAACAATGTATCAGTGTCCCAGTTTTCCCACATCCCCTCCAACATTCATCATTATCATTTCCTGTCATTTTAGCCAATCTGGCAGGTGTGTAGTATTATCTCAGAGTCATCTTAATTTGCATTTCTCTGATCAATAGTGACTTGGAGCACCTTTTCATGTGACCAGAAATGAAACTCAACATTTTCAAAACAGAATTCATTCTCTTTCTCCCTAAGCCCTACCCTTACCCCAACTCCTACCTTCCCAATAGCCATAGAGGGCAACATCATCCTCCCATTTTCTCATGTTTAAAATATAGAAGTTGTGCAGGATTCCTCACCATTTCTTAGTTCCCCTATTCAAGCTGTTGCCAAGGTCTATAGATTATCTATATTATCTATCCTCCTTCTCCCCTCTGAAATTTTTCTTGTTACTATTCAGTCGTATCTGACTCTTTGTAACCCATTTTGAAATTTTCTTGGCAAAGATACTGGAGTGATTTGCTATATCTTTCTCTGACTCATTTTACAGATGAGGAAACTGAGGCAAACAAAGTTAAATGACTTAGGGTCACACACCTAGTGTCTGAGGCTGAATTTGAATTCAGGAAGAGAGTCTTCCTGACCCCCAGACTCAGCACTCTATCTTTTATGCCCCCTAGCTTTCTCTCTGACATTACTATCACTCTAGTCTAGACCCTCATTACTTCACACTTAGATTAATTCAATAGCCAGCTGATGGCTCTGCCTGTCTCAAGCCATTCTGATCCATCCTCCATTCAGGGACCTAAGTGACTTTCCAAAATGTTTCCTCTCTATTCAATAAACTTCAGTGGCTTCCCATTGCTAACAGGAGCAAAACCAAAATGCATTGTATTAAAAACTCTTCATAATCTAACCCTCCTACCTTTCCAGTCTTCTTAAACCTTACTCCCTTATTTGTACTCTTCAGTCCAGTGAGTCTGGTCTCCTGGTTGTTCCACAAACAAAACACTCCATCTTCTGGTTTCTGACATTCTCTCTGGCTATCCCTTATTCCTAGAATGGATCTCCCTCTTCAATTCCACCTACTGACTTCTTTGACTTCCTTTAGGTTCCAAATAAAATCCCATCTTCTACAGGAAATCATCCTCAACAGTTCTTAATTCAGTGCTTTTTGTCTATAATTATCCCCATTTTCCTGTATTATTTATTATTTAGTTGCATGTTGTCTTTCCCATTCTACTGTAAGCTCTTTGAGGGGCAGAAACTGTATTTTGCCTTTTTAAAAATTCCTAACACTTAGTATATTGTAATATTGTCTGGCACATATTAAATATTTAATGATTAAATTGGACTTAGGAGTGAAGGGAAGTAATGAGAGAAGAAAAAGATGAAAGAAGTTAGAAATAATAAGAGTTTGGACTTGAACCCAAGTCTACTGATTTTAAAGTGAATGTTCTTTTCACCCTTCCAAGATCTGTTATGGTAACAGTCAACAGCTTGAGCTCAAACTCAGTAAAAATGTGTAAACTAACCCGAGTCTAATAATAGCAAAAAATGAAACAAATCTGATTTATTGTTTTAATGAATACTTTATATACCTTAGCTCTTGGATTCATCCCTCTGCCTCAAGTCTCTTTCCACTTCAATCCATCTTCCACTCAACTATCAAAGTGATCCTCTGACTGTGTCACTGCCCACCCATCACCTCCAGAACCAAATAAAAAATCCTCTGACATTCAAAGCCCTGCCTTCCCACCCCCACAGTCTTCTTATATCTTACTTCTTTCCCACAGACTCTGAAAGCCAATGATAATGACCTCTTCACTAATACTTGACAATGACAGTCCTTCGTCTGTCTTTTCATTTCCTTTGGCTGTACCCCATGCCTGCAAAACTCTCCCTTCTTTTTTTTTCCTTTCCTAGCTTCCCTGACTTCCTTCAAGGCCCAGCTAAAATTCTACCTTCTACAGGAAATCTTTCCAGATCTCCCTTAATGTTAGTGGCTTCTTTTTCTTGATTATTTCCAATTTATTATATATGTACATATATATATATATATTGTTTGTACATTGATGTTTGCATATTGTCTATGTGCAAACTATGTGCTATGGACTATGTGCTCCTTGAGATTAGGGACTATATTTTTGCCCTTTTTTGTATCCCTGGTGTTTAACTCAGTGTTATAATAGGAGCTTAATAAATGCTTGCTTACTTGACTGCTGCCCTGTCGACTGATGCTGATGATTTTTTTAACAAAGAGAAGGCCCAAAGGACTATAATCTATTAGTACAAGGAGGATGTCCATGAAGAAAATCAAGGTTTGTTTTAAGGATTCTAGTTAATACTAAAAATGATAATGGGAACTTTGGAGGATCATAATAATCACAATAGTCTGGGCAAAACTATGGTTTCAGGTGTGAAATTTAAGATGTTTTTAAATATTGTCTAAAAACACCTTGAATAGGCTCTTTATAGTACTGTAGTATAGTAGTTTGGACAATGGCCATTTTACACTGGGAGCATTAAATTGAATGGCATCAAGAAAATGAAGGGGAGCAGGAAAGGGACTATGATGTTTTAGTCAAAAATAGAATTGGTTGTACACAAATAGAAATCTTGGCATGGTGACTAGAGTCAGTTTTGGAGGCATAAAGACCTGTTTTCAAATCTAGCTTCTGATACAACCTGGCTGTGTGATCCTGAACTGGTCACTTAACTCTTCAATGCCCCAGCCAGCTCTTTAAGATCTTTAACTTTCAGAGCAGATATTGATTTGCTTCAGTAGAGTTCACCACAATGAAATAACAAGTATGGTGCAAAAAATGAAAACACAATGCTTATGATAATATAAATGGCTAAAAGAAGGCTAAAAGAAGCCTGAACTCTGAGTAGTTGAAAAGTCATCAATATTCTTGTAGAACAAAATCAGAAATACACCTTTTCATCCCTCCTCAAATCTCCTATGGCTTTGCCTCTCTGTGCTTTCAGTGGAGAACCTTGCCTCCTATTTACAGAAAAAAAATTAACATTATATACCATGAGCTTCCTCTTATTTGTCACTCTTAAAGTATCACCGATACCTTTCTACTTTTATCTCCTCTTTCCCCTGTCTAACAGGATGAAGTAGCCTTGTGCAGGTGGAGGCTAATCTCTCCACCTGCACAAGGGACCCTATTTTGTCCTTTCTCCTTCAACAGGTTGCTCCCTTTGTCATTCCCACTCTCACTTATTTTCAGTCTTTTTCTGTCTCCTTCCCTACTACCTACAACATGCCTGTATCTCTCCTATCCTGAAAAAACTCTTCCCTTGATCCTTCTATTCCTGCTATTGACTTATTTCTCTTCTGCTTCCTTGAAAAGGTTATCCATTTTCTCTTCTCACTCATTTCTTAACCCCTTATAATATGTTTTCTGACCTTATGATTCTATTGAAACTGCTCTGTTATGATCTTTCAGCTGCCAAATCCAATTGCGTTTTCTCAATCCTTATTCTTTTTTTGTGGTCTTTGATTCTATTAGCACCTATTTTCCTTGATACTCTTTTCTTTCTAAGTTTTTGGTACACCACTCTCTCCTGGTTTTCTTCCTACCTACCAGTCTCTTTTACTGGTTTGTCATTCAGGTCATGTTCTCTAACCATTGATATCCTACAGGGTTTTTTCATGATGCACAAAACAGAAGGCATCAATAAAACCTTATTTTTAAAAACAGTGATATAAAAGTGTAATGATCAAGCATGGCCCCAAAGAAGAAATATGAGAAAGTACCTTTTCCCCTCAACTCTTTTGCAGAACTAAAGGACTATGGGTGTAGAACACTACATTTGTTTTTTAAACTTTATATTTCTTTCTTCCTTTATTATAAAGGATGACCCCCCCTGGGTTCAGATAAATTAATGTAAATGGGGAAAATGGATGTAGATACTATTAAATAAGATACTAAATTTTTTTAAATGTTCCCAGATAATCCACAAGTGATTCTTTGGGATGGAACTATTTTCAGTTATCAAAAAACATTTAATGTATACTTAATGTGTATTAGGCATTTTTCTGGAACCTATGAATACAAAACCAAAAGTGAAGTTAGCACCATATCTCAAGGAACTTATTACATTCTATTGGAGGGAAATAACATGCATCAGAATATCAATATAAAATAAATACAAATTAATTTTCAATAGGGAGAACACTAATAACCAGACCAAATTATATTAATTCTTTGAGACAACAGTACACATCCTAGATTTTTTAATATATCCATCCAGGATACCTAGTAGTATGCTAAGCACACAGTAAATAAATAAATAATTATTCTCATCAATGAAGTGTGAACTTGGTCAAAACATAGAAATATCTTTGTTATACTGAGCTGGAAGTTATGAAGGATTTTTTTCTACTTTTGTACCTCTGTTCAGATTAGTTCCTCAAAGGGTTGAATAAACACTAACAACCTTTGGTCATGGCTCAGGGTTGAAAAAAATATTGACAGGGTTATTTGCTGAGGACCTGTCTCTTTCAGGTAGATGCTCAAAAGGCAGCTGCTAATGATTCAGACAGAGCTTTGGAGCTGAAAGGAATTATATAGTTTATGTGTATTTTTCAGGGACTCACAGCCATAGCATAGCCATTATTAATCCCAACTCTACTGTCTCGTGAATTGTACTCTTTCCAGTGAGCTGTGACAACTACTTCTCTCTGCTTATCAACCCTGCTTTTCACTCCTTCTTTTCCCAGGTTTCAGAGGCAATGAATGGTCCTTAAACACACTGGATCCTGGAGACCAATAGATTGGATTGTATTAGACCTCTCTATCAGCACAAGTTTAAGGCAGCAACATTCTTGAGAGGGTTCAGATCTTACCTCTGGAAGCTAAAGTGTAAATGCTTATTAAGAAAAGACCGAGATAGATCTTGAAACCTTTTCATAGTGACTCTAGAATTGATCTTCATAAAAAAGAGCTGGCAGGAGCTCAGAGTGCCCCAATAAGTTATCCAAGCCCACCTCCCCATTTTACAAGAAGAAAGTAACTCAGAGAGTTAAGTAAATTGCCCATAATCACATAGATAGGAAGTGGCAAAGTTGCTGGATATCAGGTCCTGGGACCTAATCCATGGTTCTTATATCTTTGATCTCTTTGAGATGATGGGGAAGTGGTGAGGAGAAGGGAAAACAAAAACACAAAAAAAATGTTTTTGAAAAGTTTTTCCTCTTTTTTCCATCTGTGATTAGGGACTTCTCTGTACAAGATAAGATCTACAAGGCACTCCCATAAACAGAAATTTCCCCTTTTCTCCTCTGAAACCATTCTGATATGAATGGATGGATGGATAAGAAAGGTGAAAAAAAAGAATCCAGGAAGTGGCAGATATCATAAATTTGGCCTGGGGTAAATCTCAATGTAGAAATTTTTCTTTTTTTCAAGAATAATTTTTATATAAAAGTGAAATCTGGTTAAAATGGACATCAAGGGAAGCCTTGAAGGAGAAAAGAGGCCACATAATGGCAAGTGTGTCCTGAGATGGGTCTATGCAGGAAGGCCATGGATAGCCTCCAAAGAACCACAGTGCTTTTGTGATGGAGTAATTAACTGACTTATTATAATATGCATATCACAGATGTTGGGGCTCTTTAACAGCCAAAGGAGCCTGTTTCTCTTTTTCCCTTCCCTTCAGTTGTCTTCCTGAGTCTCTGTAGACCTGCATGGTCCCTATTGCATGACAAAGACCTTTTCCCAAAAAAATGGTGGGTTTGGAGTGAGGGCATTATACTACCAGAACAGTTCAGGTGTAGAAGAGGAGAGAAAGGAGGGGGAGAGATCTAGAAAGAGAAGAGAAGAAGGAAAAAAGGAAGAGAAGAAGAAAAGAGGCAAAGACAGAGAGAGAGAATCAGAGACAGACAGAGAGATATTGAGAGAGAGAGAGAAAGAGAGAGAGAGTACAGACAGACGGACAGACAGACAGAGACAGAGACAGATAAATTCTTAGGTAATCAGAACAAGCTTTGGTTTTGTAGTCTGGGCTGAGAATCTGGAACACATTTGAAGAGAAACTGGAAGCCGGTACAGACTGTCTATGCATCAGTTCTAGGATGTGTCATTTGTCCCCCTGGGTAGTCCCCACCAGAGATGTGAATAGCTGGGGGTGAGGAAGAGTTGACAGTCATCCAGGCATCTTTCTGTCTGGGTCCATGGAAAATGACCAAGTTTCCCATGCAGACTTCCTTTAGTCCCCATTAATATTTGATGTTCATTCCAGGATAATTTCAGCCAATTACGAATATATTAGTATTAGCATAGCCAGTGGTGACTTACTGCCCTGTAAGTACAGAGATGTTTACAATCGGATGAGAGGTCAGTGTACTGTTGTTTTAACTGCTGTTAAACTAAATGGTCACCAGTCCAAAGGAATGTGACTAGTCTGACCCTAGATTAGAGTGGTAGATATCCTATATTTTATGTTCTTTGTTATTTACCCTCTTGGAGTAAATATATCTGTCATATATTTCATTCAGGAGCCAGGAAGTACACAGTAGTTCACAAGGCACATGATGCACAGGATATGTTCTCTCCATGGCTTCCCACTACCTCTTTCTGACCAATCTCTCAAAAAGTCAGTCCAACAGAACTTCTCCCAATAAGACCATACTGGTGAAATTCATCAGTAGCTGCTTTGACAACATACATCAATATATTCAATATTGGCATTGGCCACTTTAAACTAACCCTCCTCTCTATTCAAGTTTCAGATCACATTTCCTAGCCATAACCTTCCAGAGCCACAATACACATCTCTTTTGATCAAAAAATAATCCAGTACAAATGAATAGATTTAGAAAGAATTGTGGGCACACACAGATAATCAACATTAGTAAATGTTTGCTACATACCAAGCAATGTGCTAAGTTTTGGCAAAGAAAGGGAAAACAAAAACCTCTGCTCTCAAAGAATTTACAGTCTAATGATAGACAGCATATAAACAAATAAATACATAAAGAAAAAGAGAAGTTGATCAAACAGTTTAGGCATATATACACATTAACAAATGAACACAATAAACTTGTCTTCGATAAATCCAAAGATCCTAACTATTAGAGCAGAAGCACACTATTCAACAAAACTGTTGGTAAAGCTGAAAAGCAGCCTGATGGAAAATAGATATAAAAGAACATCTCACACAGAATACTAAAATAAGCTCTAATTTAGACATAAAGAGTGACATTATAAACAAATTAGAAGAGCATAGAAGAAATTATTACTTAGATATAGGGATAGAGAAAAACTACATGACCAAATAAGAGATTAAAAGGTAGCCAGAAGGTAAAATAGACAATTTTGATTACGTAAAATTAATTAGTTTTGCACAAACAAAACCAATGCAACTGTAATTAGAAAAATAAGCTGGAAATTGGAGAAAATCTTTGTAAACAGTAAGTACTTAGAGAATACTTTTAAAAAGTGGACATTAACAAATCTGTCATACTTCGGTTCATTAGGTCTCTGAAGTGAATTTGTTTGATATTAAAGATGAAAGCAAATTTGCATACTAATAAAAAATGGTCATTAACCATAGAGGGAAAGGCTCTAGGCACAAAAAGCATATGTAGTAGTCATTTTGGATTTCATATCCTTGCTGTGTTAAGACATGAAAAACTTTTTGTTAACTATTCAATGACTTTCTTGTCCCTCATTTCCTCCCAGCATCAAACCTGGACTAAGAGAATGCTAAAATTAAGTCAATGTGGTAGGTAAACAAGGAATCTTAGATCATAGATTTAGAACTTGAAGAGAACTCCAACTCCAGCCCTCTCATTTTACAGGTAAGGGAACTGAGACTAAGAGCAGGGAAATAATTTGCTCAGTCACACAAATAGTAAGTAGCTGGCACAGAATTCTGAATGAGATCTTTCTGAATTCAAGCTCAGAATCCGATGCACCATACCCCTCAGCCATCATATTAAATCAGTTTAAATCCCAGCTTTGATTTTAACTAGCTGTGTGACTACAAATTTATTTTACCTCTCTTGAGTCTCACTGTCTTCATCTATAAAATGAGGATGATAACACACTAAATACCTCATAGACTGTTGTGATGAAAGTATAGAATAAATAAAAGCTTTTTCTTTTGTCATTTCTTAAATGGTCATGCAATGTATGAACCATTGGCAGAACTGAGAAATTATTGTCGAGTGATGGAATTTTATTTTATTTCATCAAAAATCATGATAATATTTTGTGTTGTGCCAGCACTCCCACAAAGTCACATTTTTTGAACATATTATTAAATGTTTGCTCAAATTTTATTTCCTCAGCCATAATCTTACTTCTAAGGAAACTTCATTGAATAGGCACAAATGAGGTAGAGGAATTTAGGAAACAGTATGAATGAATGAATGAATGAAAAAACATTTAGCAGAAACTTACTATGTGCCAAGGACTGTGCTAAGTACTAGGGACACAAATGTACAAATGTGAAAGTCTGTTTTTAAGGAGTTTATAAGGTAAAGGGGAGGTATTTTTAACTATGGAGTCCCAGGGATAGTGAGTGGAATCCATAAGACCACTGACTGAAATGTTTCTGAGTGTGTGCGTGTGTGCGTGTGTGTGTGTGTGTGTGTGTGTGTGTGTGTGTTTGACATGCACTAAGTGCATGTCACTTATCTATCTATTTATCTGAATCCTTTTATCTATCTATCTATCTGAATCCTTTGAAATTGTCCTCAAAATAAAGGGGAAAGTTCTAAATATTGGGTGTCCTATAGGTATTTTTAAAAAATTGGGGGATATCTTTTGTATACCAAATATTGAAGTTAGGTTTATTACACTAACAAATAAACTTGGAGAAAAGTGGGTGCCTATTGATTGCGGTATGAATAATTAAGTTACGGTATTTTAATGTAATGGGACTTTACTGTTTCAATAAGAAATAGTGAATATGAGAAATTCCAGAAAAATTTCTGGAAACTTTTATTAAAAGATGCAGCAAGAAGAAAGCAGAACCCAGAGAAAATAATACACAATGCCTATAACAATGTAAAGAAAACCACACTGAAAACAACACTAAAAATATAATACATCCAAATGAATGTAATGATTAATCTTGACACCAGAGAAACTGATAATGAAAACTATTTCTTCTTTATAGAGAAGTGGTTAGACAATGGATTTGGAATACTCTATACACTACCAAAAAAGAGTTGACATGTTAAGGGGTTTTTTTGTTTGTTTGTTTGTTTGTTTGTTTTTTGGTTTAGCTGTTTCTCCTTCTTAAAAGTTATGGTTGCAGGAAGGGGTTATAGAGAGATATTAAGAATTGACAATGATGTTTTTAAAAACATGTTTTGTCTTTCTATTTTTATTCATTTTAAGGGATGGTTTTCGGAAGAAGTAGAGGAATATATTAAGAAATGAAGGTAGTGCAAAAATAAAAGATAATAACTTTTAAAGAAAAAAATATGATTAAAAAGAGAGAACTTGGTCCCTGACCCTTTGAGGTTCTGAGAAAAAGAAAACAAGTATAGATCAGTTTAGTCCTTTCCGAAGTTTATTCAAGTCCCTGAAACCATAGGTGCAGTCAGGGCTGATTTTGGGCTCAAAAAAGAAATGCCCACTTGCATTTGCAGGGCACGTACCTAGGCTTCAGCATCAAAAAAGATCAATCACAACAGTCCTGTTATCTGAAAACTGGGGCCCAGGTAATATAACAAAGAAAAGGTTTTATTTCCTCCAGAGCTGCAGATGGCTTTCTCATTCTCCTGCCAAGACAAAGAGAAGCAAGGACACATTGTCCAGGTACTAGCCATGGAAAGTAGTTTGTCTCCCTTCCTGTCCCAATCCAGCCAAAAAGTTTTGGGATGTTGCTTCACTCTCACTTACTGAAGCAAAAACTAGGAAATTATCCAGAGCATGTCTTGCCATAGCTACCATATAAGGAAACTGATGATAACTCCCAGGTGTGTCATAAAGAAAAATAAGAGAAGACGAAATGACTTTTCAAAATGAGTCAAACTCCAGGGTGGAAACTCCAAGGAGATGAGATTCCTGAGCCATGTTCTTCACAAAAAGAAATTTCTCTCCTCCACTTAAATGTTCCTGTATGGTTTCAATTAGTCCCATTTTTTTATTTCTCAAAAATTATTATTTTCTTGGATTAAAAAATAATTATAATGATCACTGAAGCTATAATTACACTACCAAAATGCAGAGGAAACAGGCTCATTGTCTATAGACAATCCACTAGGCTAAGAGAGCCTCTCCTTTAATTTTTAACAAATAGGGTCAGGGATGATAAAATTGCCACAGACCACAAAAGAGTCATGAGGAAGACTTCCATCCTCCAGTCTTCTGTGGGAAGTTTCATTCTGATAACAGAGAAGAGTATGGTCCATTCTCTTAGAGATGAATAGACTTCTGATCTTATCACCCACAAATGTACAGACTTCCACATTTGTGAATTCTGAAATTCTCTTAGTTCCTTACAATCTGTTCTCATTTTCTCTTCAATTCTCATCTCTTCACCTGCCTTTTAATTTTTATTTTATTTTAATTTTTTGCTTTTTGTTGAGGTAATTGGAGTTAAGTGATGTGCCCAGGGTCACACAGCTAGGGAATGTTAAGTGTCTGAGAGCACATTTGAACTCAGGTCCTCCTGACTTCAGGGCTGGTGCTCTATCCACTGCGCCACCTAGTGCACTGCGCCCCTTCACCTGCCTTTTAAATCCAAACTTTGCTTACTATCTTGATCAAGATGGTTTGGAGACAGGCAAGATGAAGCATATTCAAAATATGAAAGGAAAAAAAGATGGAAGGAAGGCGATATGACTATGGAGGAATATAAAAGATGGCCAGAATACTGTTAAGGCTTAAGCCACAAACAAAGGGTCGTGTGAATAATCACAAATGCTAAGACCAAAAAAAAAAAAAAAAAAAAAAAAAAGATTTTTAACCAAGGAAAAAAAATCCAGTCTCTAAGAATATGTTTTGTTGCTGTTGTTCAGTTATGTCTGACCCTTTGTGACCCCATTTGGGGTTTTCTTGGCAAAGAAACAAGTAATTTGTCATTTCCTTCTTCAGTTCATTTAACAGATGAGGAACTCCATTAAATGGAGTTAAATGAGGAATGGCTATGTAACATTAATAGATGATTGGGTCACTCAGCTCTTTTGTAGTTACCTTGCCCCTCAAGGAAAGTATCTTCAAACTGTATAGATATGTATACATATATTGGATTTGTCATATAATTTAACATATTTACCATGTATTAGATTACCTGTCATCTAGGGGTGGGAGGGGTGGGAAGGAGGGGAAAAGCTTGATAGATTGATATCAACAACAAAAAAAAAAGTTTTGCAAAGGTCAATGTAGAAAAAATCAATCATACGTTTTGTAAACAAAAAGCTTTTAATAAAAAATAAATAAATAAGGAAAGTATCTTCAAATTGAGAAGACTAGAACAAATATCATAAAAAGAGCTGAAACCCAAGATAGGGAAGAAAACGTGAGAAAGCATTGAGCAGAGTAATTACCCACAAGTTTAAGTCTCCAGGCATAGATGGATGAAATCCTAAGACAATGAAAAAATTTACACTCATGATTGTGCACCAACAAAAAATGATTCTATTGCAGGACTTTCTAATCTGGGGTCCAGCATTAGATCTCTGGTGAATAGATGGGAAACAAAGGTTATATCTTTATTTTCATTAACTAAAAATAAGCATTTCTTCTGATTATTTGCAAGCATTCTTCTGAGAAGAGCTCCATAGGCTTTACCAGCCTGTCCTATGACACAAAAAAAGGGTTAAGAAACTCAGACTTAGAAAGATCACAGAGATTGGGAAAGATGTAGGAAGACTGGAGATAGGTGTGAATTTCATTTTCAAATATCCAACTTCAAAATAGAAACAAGTGTGGATGCTAAAATCTATAAATTGGTAAACAACATAGATCCTAAGTAAGAAATGGATAATTAAATGGTTTAAAAGCCCTTAGGAGAAAAAAAGCCCAAAGACACAGAAACCATCATGGGTTCACTCTAAGACCACATCATTATTTCCTAAGCCTCAGTTTTATCATCTGTAAAAAAAAAAAAAGAGAGAGAGAGAGAGGAGGAGAAGAGAGAAACAGAGAGAGAGACACAGAGATAGAGAGACACACAGAGAGAGAGAATTATATCACCCATATCACAGAGTAGGAATTGTTATGAAGAAAGTAATTGATAAATCTTAAAATGATTTGAAAGTTGAAGTTATTATTATTTGCTGACTTCTTCCCCATCCCCACTCTCTCTGAAACTGCTGGTCTCAGATCCCTCAGGAATGTCAACATCCACTCCTTTATTTAAATATGCTGACTGCTCACAGTCCCATCTAGGCAGAAATGACAGAGTACAAAGAAAAGAATTCACAACATCTATCTTGAAGTTAAGGAAGTTTAGTTATGTTGTATTCAATGCCAGCGTATTAATAGCTAGAGGCAACCCAAGTCTTCATTTCAATAGAATTTTTCATTATACTCTTGGGGACAAGGGAGAGAAATCTCAGCTAGAAGACAGTGCAGTTAGGCAGGTTGGTAGATATAACTACTGAAATCTACTGAAAAAGTGGCATTTTGCATTATTGTCTATTTCGATGGATGTGCCAGTAGGTTCTATCCTTGGCTCTCTCCTATTTAACATATTTTTGTCATTGATTTTAATGAAGGACCCCCCCAAAGAAGCCAATATGTTGTATAATAGAATCAGGAAACAAAAAAATACGTTTGTAGGATGGAATAATAAGTCTACATCAATAAGGTAAACTTCAACATACAATTAGATATCTCTGCATATGTAAGGTGCATTTTCATGGACAAGTAGAGAGAAATGGAAAACTTTGTGTGACAAGGGAGAATGTAAAAAAAGGACCTGTGGATTTTAGTTGACCACAAACTTATATGAATGAACAATAATAAAATTTATAACAAATCTGATGTAATCTTAGTCATAATAAGCTCATCCTCATTATAGCTAATATTTACATAATGCTTTCAAGTATGCAAAGTGCTTTATGATGTCTCTTTTTGATCATCACTGGAAGTATTCAAGCACAATTGGGATGACCAACTATCTGGGACTTTGTAAAGATGATACCATAATTTTTCATTAAGTTGAATTAGACAGTGTCTTTGATGTCTTCCAATCCTGAGTCCATGTAGGAGTTAATAATAAAGTCTAGAGAATATCAAAATTCTTGGCTTCCAATTGAATCTTAAAGCAGCCTATTTGTGAACTTCTTGACAGAGCTAAGGTGGAGGAAGGCTTGTTGTGGGGAATGAGGTTGAAACAAATTATTAAATGAGCATTATGGGTTTCCTTTGCCCATGCTCTCCCTATCTGCTAATGGTTTTTGATTTGTGACTTCTGCTAAAAGAATTTTCACTAAAAGGTGGTTTAGAGAGAAGATTTAGAAGACCAAAAGGAGGGATTTCTCCTTCCAAAGACAGAGTGTGTCCTGATAGTCATTGTAGAGCTGAAAATCTGGAAGCCTATTAAGTCCTTATCATCACTTCTCTCCCAATTATGAGCCCTAGGATACTTTTCAAAAAGCCAATTTTTCAGTTTGGATGTGAAAAATAAACAGGAAAAACTTTTGGCCTTATTCAATCAACCAATCAACAAGTACTTTTTAAAGTAATGACATAGTATCTAAGGATCAAACACTATGAATGAAACAGTCTTTCTCATTAGAATACTATATTCTAAAGAGGGAAATGGGTGCACATATAAATACACACAGAATAAATGCAAAGCAATTTGGAGGGAAGGACCCTGACAGTTGGAGGATCAGAAAAGGCTAAGATGGTGCATGAGCTTTATTTTGTAGAAAGAAAGAGATTTTATGAGGCAAAGGTAAGGAAAGAGGTTCTTTCAGGTATGAGGAGAAGGATATGGGATATGGAGCTTCCTGGAGTGTTCTCGTATAGCTGGATTGCCAAGGGTGAAAAGAGAAGTATTTATATAACGAGACTGGAAAGATAGGTTAGTGAAAAGTTATGAAAGGCTTTTAAAGTTGAGCAAACATTCATTGTTTATCAAGGGCAATGAGAAAACACTGAAATTCATTGAGTGGGGGAGTGACACGGTCACATCTGGGCTTAAGGAAAATCACTTTGTGAGCAATTAGAACAAGGAGAGACACAAAACAGTAAATCAAATTCTAACTTGTAGTATTTGCCAATTTTCAAGGTATAAATGCTTCACAATAAAATCAGTTCTCACAAGTCAGTAGGAGAAGGCTTCATTATATGTGGGCTCTTAATATGTGCCAGGCATTGTGCTAAGTGCTGTGGGGAAGGGGGTAGGGTTACAAATGTAAGCATAAAGAAAGAAAATCCTTGCCTTTAAGGAGGTTACATTTTTTTTTTGCTTTTTTTTTTTTGTTGAAGCAATTGGGGTTAAGTGACTTGCCCAGGGTCACACAGCTATGGAATGTTAAGTATCTGAGATCAGATTTGAACTCAGGTCCTCCTGACTTCAGGGCTGGTGCTCTATTCACTGTGCCACCTAGCTGTCCCGGGAGCTTACATTCTAATAGCAGAAGACAATACCCAAAATAGAGTTGAAAGGGGAGAGGGGTCCCGATGAAGGTTTTTAAGCCCAGAAAGTCATGACCAGAAGCAGGAGGAGAATAAAGACTAGCAAACTTGGGATGCCCCACAAAATAGTTGCTCTATGTAATAATTACCAATGGGAAAAGGGGCCCACCTTGTAGAATGATATTCCAGAATGAAAAAGCTGCAAGAGTTGCTGAATGTTCCAAAGTGAAACACAGAAAATTAGAAACAAACCAAGGAGGGAAAAATAAGAATTATCAAAATTATGTGGCTAAATAAATGAAAGTAGATATAAAAGAGTGTTAACCTGCATATACTAGATGATCTCATGCTTATTAGTATCCCATTGATATCCTGCTCAAATAGAAATAAAAGACATCAAATTATACATAAGGATCCCTGAGAGTCACATATTAACTTAATTTTGAAGTGCTAACATTATGTTTTGTTGGGTTTTTATTTATTTTGTTAATTTCCCAATTACATTTTAGTCTGGTTCAGGCTGCACTCAGGAGTATTGTGGGCAGCATGAAGCTCAGGGCCCCCATGTTTGACACTTTTAACATTATTTTAAATTGGCCTACCATCATCCATTAATATCCTATTCCCAAGTGAACTAAACTAAAAATTTAGTACTGGATAATGAATTATGGTAGACTTGGAGTGAGAAAAGCACTCCTTAAATATTACTCTTAGGGGCAACTAAGTGGTGCATTGGATAGAGTGCCAGGTCTGGGGTTAGGAAAACCAGAGTTCAAAGTGGCTCCAGACACTTACTAGCTGTGTGACCTTGGACAAGTCATTAAGCCTATTTGCCTCAAGTTTCTTTATCTGTCAAAAAAAAAAAAAAAGATAATAATAGTACCTATCCCCAGGATAATTATAAGAATCTAATGAAGTAATATTTGTAAAGCTCTTAGCATAGTGTGTGGCACATAGTAGGTGCTATATAAATGTAACTATCATTATTATTATTGTACAATGAAGTCAAGTCATTCACTTCTTCCTCTTTTGTTGATTCCTACACGTATAATCTTAACCAGCTTAATGTAATTGACAAAATTTTCTCACACTTGTGTTCTCTGGAGAGAAGAAGGCTGAACTCTATACATTTACATTTCTCACCTGAGATGCAATATTCTAATTAATCCAGGGAATGGATTAATGCAGGGAATGGAGAATGTTCTCCTGACTCAGAAATCAGGGTATTAACAACTGCATCTTGGAAGTCCAGCAAATGTCAGCCTCTGAATTGTACACAGGGCTCAGCCTATGGTTAGTTTTCGAGAAATGTTAAGTAATATTTCCTTTAGTAGTTTTCATTTCCTGAAAATCTCCTTTCTTGCAATAAGTCAAAACCACTTCTGCTAAGGTTATGAAGTCTGCAGGATGCTTCAATTTCAGGATGGGATAGAAAGCCCATCCCTATCCTCTAGAGTTATTCAAATTTTTCTCAGCCTTCTAGGCTCAAATATCACTTCTTTTATCAAGACTTTTATGATGACTCTCACTAATGCTCTTCTCTCACCTTCCTGACCTACTGGCAGATATTTTATGTCTGAGTACTAAATTATGTAAAAATAATTAATAATAATATCTGACATTTATATAATGCTTCAAGATTTATAATATGTTAATGCTTTTGAGTTGGTATACTATATATATAGTTAGATACTATAGATATAGATTCTATAGATATGATTGTCTGCATTTTATAGATAAGAGAATTTAGACTTAAAAAACCTAATGGCATGGTTCGTATAGTTAATATAAGTGGTACAGCCAAGATTCCAACTCAGGTCTTTCTGACTAGGAGTCTAGTCAGGAAACTAGGAGTTTCTTTTCACTGTATTAGTGTTGTTGTTGAGCCATTTTTCAATAGTGTCCACCTCTTTAAGACCATTTGGGATTTTCTTGGTAAAGGTACTAGAATGGTTCATTTCCTTCTCCAGCTCATTTTGTAGATGGGGAAATTGAGGCAAACAGAATTAAGTGACTTGCCGAGGGTCACACAGGTAATAATAAAATCTTTGCATCTCCATAGTCTCCAGCTTAGTACTTTATGCATAGTTGGCACTTAATGAATATTTGTGGTATTAATAATTGTATTAATTCATAATCATTAAAAAGATAAATTTATTACTTTATGCCAAGTATTTTAGACTTGTTACATAACACTAAACATATGTATATAATAGGCTATTATAATATTGCATTAACAATATATTGTATTATTACATAATAAAATTTTATATATAATTATATAATGTCATATAATGCAATATGTGTATAATATGCAATGATGCAATTTTTATTAGATAATTGTTGGTTATATAATTAAAAAGTAATAAATAATAATATATTACTTAATATATTATACTATTTATAAATGTCATATAGGTTATATAATTATATGTTGCATACTATACAATTATATATTATGCATTATATTGTGTAATTACACACTGATATGTTGTATTATATAATATAACTTTACTACATATTCATTGTATTTCTGTTGCTCTTTTTTCCCTATTCAACTCTAACTAGAATTGTAGATTTATAACTGGAAGGACCTTCATAGATCATCTAATCTAACTCCCTTATTTTCTAGATGAGGAAATCGAGGTCCGGGAGAGGTGACTTGCTCAAAGTCATCCAGACCACAAGTAGTAGGAACAGGATTTGCAACCAACACAGTGAGCAACTTCCTTCATTTACTGGAAATCTGGGGATTTTTCCTTCCCTGAACAAACAGCAAGTTTTTCCTAAATGAAATTTTTCATGTGGTGCCTTCTCCCTCCAAAAACAAATGTCCTCCTTTGTGTAGGACTTCACTGAAATTTTGAGCTTTTCTAAGTCATCATTGTGACTTTCAGGACTCTATTCTCCCCTCAGCTTCAGAGGTTGGAAATTTCCTGTGCAGGGACTGTGGGTTCTGTTGCAACAGCTTCATTAGCTCATAATGCTATAAGAGAACTAAAAAATCTCTCAATCGCTATGAAAGTTATTAACCCATATTCACAGGAGAAAAGCCCTTCTCTGTGCATAAATTGTCACTTAAATTGTAAACGTTCAAAAGCCATAAGATATTACACACAAGATGAGGTAACATCCTTGTGTTCATGTTCAGGGTCTGATTTGAATCCTTATTTCAGAAACATTACATTGTGCAATCCTGCTCCCTAAACCAATTACCAATTAGAGACAGAGAATCTTAGCCTCTAAGAGCTAGAAAGGATGCCCAGCAGATAAGAGTGCCAGATTTAGAGTCAAGATGATTCATCTTCCTGAGTTCAAATGTGGCCTCAGACACTTCCTAATTATGTGACCCTAGGCAAATCACATAACCCTGTTTGCCTCAGTTTCCTCATCTATGAAATGCGATGGAGAAGGAAATGGTAAACCACTCTGGTATCTTTGCCAAGAAGATCCCAAATGATATCACAAAGAGTAAGACCCAACTAAAGTGACTGAACAGCAGCAAAAGTCTAATCCTCTGAATGTTGGAGGGGTTGTGGGAGGGCTGGGACACTGATGCATTGTTGGTGGAGCTGTGAACAGATACAGCCATTCTGGAGAACAATTTGGAGCTATGCTCAAAAAGTTATCAAACTGTGCATACCCTTTGACCCAGCAGCATTTCTATTGGGCTTATATCCCAAAGAAATCATAAAGGAAGGAAAAGGCCCCACATGTGCAAGAATGTTTGTGGCAGCCCTTTTTGTAGTGGCTAGAAACTGGAAATTGAATAGATGCCCTTCAATTGGAGAATGGCTGAATAAATTATGGTATATGAATATTATGGAATATTATTGTTCTGTAAGAAATGACCAGCAAGATGATTTCAGAGAGGCCTGGAGAGACTTACATGAACTGATGCTGAGTGAAATGAGCAGAACCAGGAGATCATTATACACAGCAACAACAGTACTATATGACGATCAATTCTGATGGACATGGCTCTCTTCAACAATGAAATGTTTCAAACCACCTCCAATTGTTCACTGAAGAAAGCCATATACACCCAGAGAGAGGGATGCAAAATGTGGACCACAACATAACATTCTCATACTCCTTGATTGATGTTTGCTTACATTGTGTTTCCTTTATCTGATATATTGTTTGCGTAGATAAGATTTTTCTTGCACACCAATGATAAGTTTGGAAATATGTATACATATTTGCCAATATTTTAACATAATTAACATGTAGTGGATATCCTGCCATCTAGGGGAGGGGTGGGGAGTTGGGGGGAAAAATTTGTAACGGAAAGCTATGTAAGGGTTATTGTTGAAGAATTACCCACACATATGTTATGCAAATAAAATAAAATAAATAAATTAAAAAAAAAGTCTAATCCTCTCTTTTAGAAAATAGAAATCCAAGGTCAATCAGCACCATGACTTAGAAGTCAAATAAGGGCAGTCTCCTGACTCGTCATCCACTGTTTTTCCCACTACATTATTATTTCCATTCAACTCTGTATGCTCTTCTCACCACTGCCTGCAGGAGTGCTTAAGTTCTGGTGCTACCTCCTACAAATGACCATGGTTGATCCCTTCTATTATCAGCTCTTCTTGAAATTGCTTTGCATTACCTTGTATATACTTTCAAAAAAGGTAGCATATCCTTTTCAACAATAAGGTGATTCAGGTAAATTCTTGTGATGGAGAGAGCCATTTGCATCCAGAAAGAAAACTATGGGGACTGAGTGTGGATCACAACATAGTATTTTCACCTTTTTTGTTGTTGTTTGCTTGCTTTTTTTCTTTCTCATTTTTTCCTTTTATTATCTGATTTTTCTTGTGTAGCATGATGAATGTGGAAATATTATAGAATTGTACATATTTAACATATATCAAATTGCTTGCTATCTAGGGGTGGAGATGGGGGAAGTGAGAGAGAAAAACTTTTAATATTTTGAAAATAAAAAGCTAAAAAAAAAGAAAGGTAGCATAGCCTAGTGTATAGAAAGCTAGCCATAAAAGACCTGCATTCAAGACCTGCCTCTGATGCATACTGACTGTATGAATTTAGACAAGTCATCTCACCCTTTAATGATCTCAGCTCAATTATTCTCTAAGATCACAAGAACAGAGCCTATCATATTGCTTGCCTTCAAAATGGGTGGAGGTGGTGCTAGAGAAAGAGAATCTAGAACTCAAAAAATTTTAAAGAATAGTTAGAGGAGAGCCTAAATGGTGGAGAGCAGACTCTTACCTATCTGACCTCCTCCAAGCTTCCCTCAAATTAACAGCAAATTAAGCCTCTGAACTAGTTGTGGAGTGACAGAACCCACGAATATTTGGAGTTCAACCATATTTCCAGAAGAAGATACTTTGGAAGAACTTTAGAAAAGCTCTTTTTCAATCAGGTGTGGGGAGAGGTTACCGAGCCCATATGGCAGCACAGAGAGCCCAGGACAAGGAGTTGGGGCTAGGCGCCAGGATGTTGAGGCTTCTAGGCACAAGGAAATCTATTGTGACATTCTTAGGCTACTCTGTCCTGGTTGCTACCACCTGGTTGGTGGTTCTGCAGATTTGCTGCAAGACACCCAAAAGCAAATACAAAAGGCAAATTGTGAGCCACTGAGTCCCAAAAGAATGTGAGACCTGGCTACACTTACCCAGAACTAGAAGTCAGTCAGCAGTACCAGCTCCAGGGAAAACTAAAGAAGCTAACTCCCTTTTGCCTTAAGAGCAGATATCAACCTTTTAAAAATGAGCAAAAAAGCAAAAAGAAATCTGACCATAGACAAATTTTATGGAGAAAGAGAACAGACCTCAAACCCTGAAGGCAAATCAACCCAGATGAAACCTCAAAGGGTGATATGAGTTGGTCCTCATTTCACAAGACTCTCTTGGAAGAATTCAAAAAGGATCTTAAAAGACAGAAGAAAAATGGGGAAAAGAAATGAAATTTTTGCAAGAAGATATGGAAAAGGAAAACCAGAAATTATCTGAAGAAAATTCCTTAAAAAACAGACTTGATAGGGGCAGCTAGGTGGCGCAGTAGATGGAGCACCAGCCCTGAAGTCAGGAAGACCTGAGTTCAAATCTGGTCTCAGACACTTAACATTCCCTACCTGTGTGGCCCTGGGCAAGTCACTTAACCTCAATTGCCTAAGCAAAAAATAAGTAAATAAATAAATAAATAAAAGTTCAATTTGGCCAAATGCAAAAGGAGATAACTGAAGAAAATAATTCACTAAAAATTAGTGGAATAAATGGAAATACTTCAAGAATCAAACAAAACCAAAACAATGAAATAATAGAAGAAAATGTAAAATATCTTATTGGAAAAACAACTGAACTGGAAAATAGATCTAGGAGAGACAACCAAAGAATTATTGGACTTCCTGAAAATCATGATGAAAAAAAGGGCTTAGACATTATCTTTCAGGAAATCACAAAAAACTGCCCAGATGTCCTAGAACCAATGGGTAAAGTAGCCATTGAAAAAATTCACCATCACCTCCTGAAAGAAACCTCAAAATGAAAACTCTAAGGAACATCATAGCTAAATTTCAGAATTATCAAATCAAGGAGTAATATTGCAAGTAGCCAGAAGGAAACAATTTAAATATCAAGGAGCTACAATCAGGATTACCCAGGATCTAGCAGCTTCCACTTTAAAAGATCGGAAGGGCATGGAAACTGATATTCTGAAAGGCAAAGGAACTTGGATTGCAGCCAAGAATCAATTATCCAGCAAAACTGAGCATGATCTTTCAGGGGAAAAAAGATGGACATTCAATGAAATAGGTGAATTTCATTGATTTCTGATGAAAAGACCAAATCTGAATAGAAAATTTGATCTTCAAATATAGAACTCAACGGAAGCATAAAGGTAAAAAGGAAAGAAAAAATAACTTTATTTTAAAAGTTAAAAAATCTTTTATCCCTCTATGGGAAGATGATATGTTTAACTCTTAAGATTTGTATATCTGTTATGATTATACTTAGAAGGTGCAGGTATAATTTCATTTTATTGTGATGATTTTAAAAAGAAAATAGAAGAGGAAAGATGATTCTATTGGAAGAAGAGGAAAATGGAGTTAAAATGGGATAAATTGCATCTCATGATGAGGCAAAAAAGACCTATTGCAATTGAGGGAAAGAGGGGAAAGAATGTGCATTATGTGAATCTTACTCTCATCAGCTTTGGCTCAAAGAGAGAATATCAGACACATTTAGCTTCATAGAGAACCTTGTTTTACTCTATAGGGAAGTAGGAGGGGAAGGGGGATAGAAAGGTGAGAAACTAATAGAAGAGAGAACAGAAGTAGAAGGGAAAAGGTATAAGAAAGGGGAAGGGGCTGCAGAAGGGGAAGGTTGGTTGAGGAAGGGAGTGATCAGTAATAAAATACTGGGGAAGAGGGAAAGAGGGAAAGGGAAGAGAAAAATCTAACTGGGGGTAAACAAGATGGCAGGAAATACAGTTACTAATTTTATCTGTGAATGTGAATGGGATGAACTTTCCCATAAAATGGAAGCAGATAGAAGACTGGATCCTACAATTTGTTGTTTACAAGAAACTCATTTAAAGCAGAGTGATACATTTAGAGTAAAGATAAAAGGCTGGAGCGAATCTATTATGTTTCAGGTAAGGCTAAAAAAAAGCAGGGGTAGCATTCCTGAATCCAGATCAAGCAAAAGCAAAAATGGATCTAATTAAAAGAGATGAGGAAGGAAACTACATCCTTCTTAAAGATATCATAGATAATGAAGTAATATCAATACTAAACATATATGCACCAAGTGGTATAGCATCCAAATTCCTAGAGAAGTTAAGAGAGCTGCAAGAAGAATTAGACAACAAAACTATAATAATGGGGGATCTCTACCTTGCTCTCTCAGAACTAGATAAATCAAACCACAAAATAAATAAGAAGTTAAGGATATAAATAGAATACTAGAAAAGTTAGGGATGGAGACAGAAAAGAATATACCTTTTTTGGCAGTACCTGGAACCTATACAAACATTGACCATGTATTAGGGCATAAAAACCTTAAAGTCAAATGCAGAAAGGCAGAAATAATAAATGTATTTTTCTCAGATCATGATGCAATAAAAATTACATTTAATAAAAGGCCATGGGAAAATAGACCAAAAATTAATTGGAAGCTAAATGATCTATAAAGAATGAGTGGGTGAAACAACAAATCATAGATAAAATTAATAATTTCATCCAAGAGAATGACGACAATGAGACAACATACCCAAATTTGTGGGATGCAGCCAAAGCAAGGGGAAATTTTATATCTCTAGAGGCTTAATTGCATAAAATAGAGAAAGAGAAGATCAACAAATTGGGCTTGCAGCTAAAAATGATAGAAAAAGAACAAATTAAAACCTCCCAGTTAAATGCTAAATTTGAAAATCTGAAAATAAAAGAGAAGATTAATAAAATTGAAAACAAAAGAATTAATAAATAAAATTAAGAGTTGGTTTTATGGAAAAACCAACAAAATAGATAGAGCCTTAGTTACTTTGATAAGAAAAAGGAAAGAAGAAAATCAAATTGTTAGTCTCAAAAATGAAAAGGGAGAATTTTCCACCAATGAAGAGGAAATTAGACCAATAATTAGAAGTTATTTTGCCTAACTATATGTCAATAAATTTGATAACATAAGTGAAATGGAGGAATATCTACAAAAATATAGATTGCCTAGATTAACAGAAGGGAAAATAAATTACTTAAATAGACCCATTTTAGAAAAAGAAATAGAGCAAGCTATTAATCAGCTCCCTAACAAAAAATCTCCAGGGCCAGATGGATTTAGTGAATTCTATCAAACATTTAAAGAACAATTAATTTCAATACTATGCAAACTATTTGAAAAAAATACAGAAAGAAGTCCTACCAAATTCTTTTTATGACACAGATATGGCACTGACACCTAAATTAGGTAGGGTAAAAATAGAGAAAGAAAATTATAGACCCATTTCCCTAATGAATATTGATGCAAAAATATAAAATAAAATATTAGCAAAGAGATTACAGAAAATAATCCCCAGGATAAAACACTATTTTTTTGACAAAGTAGGATTTATACCAGGAATGCAGGGCTCATTCAATATTAGGAAAACTATTAGCATAATTGACTATATCAATAACCAAACTAACAAAAATCATGTGATAATCTGAATAGATGCAGAAAAAGCATTTGATAGAATCCAACACCCATTCCTATTAAAAACAGTAGAGAGTATAGGAATGAATGGAGTTCTCCTTAAAATGACCAGTAGCATCTATTTAAAACCATCAACAAGCATCATATGTAATGGGGACAACTAGAACCATTCTCAATAACATCAAGTGTGAAACAAGGTTGTCCACTATCACCATTACCATTCAATATTGTATTAGAAATGTTAGCTTTGTCAATAAGATAAGAAAAAGAGATGAAAGGAATTAGAGTGGGTAATGAGGAAACCAAATTATTACTCTTTGTAGATAATATGATGGAATACTTAGAGAACCCTAATCAACTAAAATCAACAGAAAATCAACTAAAAACTACTAGAAACAATTTACAACTTTAGCAAAGTTGAAGGATACAAAATAACTGCACATAAATCATCAGCATTTATATATATTACCAACAAAGTCCAACAGAAAGAGATATAAACAGAAATTCCATTTAAAATAATTGTCGATAATATAAAACATTTGTGAGTCTACCTGCTGAGGCAGTCAGGAACTATATGAACACAACTACAAAATACTTTCCATACAAATAAAATCAGATATCATCAACTGGAAAAATATCAAGTGTTCATGGGTAGGCCAAGAGAATATTATAAAAATGACAATACTACCTAAATTAATCTCCTTATTCAGTGCCATACCAATCAAACTACCAAGAAATTATTTTACAGATCTAGAAAAAATAATTTATCTGGAAGAACAAAATTTCAAGAATTTCAAGGGAATTAATGAAAAAAATACAAATGAAGATGGCCTAGCTCTACCAGACCTAAAACTATATTACAAAGCATCAGTCATCAAAATCATTTGGTACTGGCTAAGAAACAGAGTAGTTGATCAGTGGAATAGGTTAGATTCACAGGACAAATAGTCAATGATTGTAGTAATCTAGTGTTTGACAAATCCAAAGACCCCAGCTTTGGGGATAAAACTATTTGACAAAAACTGCTGAGAAAATTGGAAAGTATAGTATGGCAGAAACTAGGCATGGCTTACACTTAACACCATATACCAAGAT
>JAJPUD010002467.1:61169-152954 GCA_023553655.1 Myrmecobius fasciatus | reverse complement strand
AAAAGGTGTTGTTCAAACAAAACTATTGCAGATAAGATTACAAGGAAGCAATAAACTGGGAAAACATTTTTACACTCAAAGGTTCTGATAAAAGCCTCATTTCTAAAATATAGAGAGAATTAACTCAAATTGATAAGAATTCAAGCCATTCTCCAATTGATCAATAGTCAAAGGATATGAGCAGACAATTTTCAGATAAAGAAATTGAAACCATTTCTAGTCATATGAAAAAGTGCTCTTAATCAATATTGATCAGAGAAATGCACATTAAGACAACTCTGAGGTACCACTACACACCTCTCAGATTGACTAAGATGACAGGAAAAGATAATGATGAATTTTGGAGGGGATGTGGGAAAACTGGGACACTAACACATTGGTGGTGCAGTTGTGAACTGATCCAACCATTCTGGAAAACAATTTGGAACCATGCCCAAAGGGCTATCAAAATGTGCACACCCTTTGATCCAGCAGTGTTTTTACTGGGCTTATATCCCAAAGAAATCTTAAAGGAGGGAAAGGGACCCATATATGCCAAAATGTTTGTGGCAGCCTTTTTGTAATGGCAAGAAACTGGAAACTGAATGGATACCCATCAATTGGAGAATGGCTGAATAAGTTATTGTATGTGAATGTTAGGGAATATTATTGTTCCATAAGAAACGATCAGCAGGATGATTTTAGAGAGTCCTGGAGAGACTTACATGAACGGATGCTAAGTGAAATGAGCTGAACCAGGAGATCATTGTACACAGCAACAAGACTATACGATGATCAATTCTGATGGACGTGACTCTTTTCAACAATGATGATCCAGGCCAGTTCCAATGATCTTGTGATGAAGACAGCCTTCTACATCCAGAGAGAGGACTGTGGAAATTGAGTGTGGATCATCATTTTCACTCTTTTTGTTGTAGTTTGCTTGCAGTTTATTTGCTTTATCATTTTTTCCTTTTTGATTTGATTTTTCTTCTGCAGAAAGATAATTGTATAAATATGTTTGCATATATTGGATTTTAACATATATTGGATTACTTGTCATATGGGGAGGAGGTAGGGGGAAGAAGGGGAAATTGAAACACAAGGTTTTGCAAGGGTTAATGTTGGAAAATTATCCATGCATATGTTTTGAAAATTAAAAAGCTTTAATAAAACATTTTAATTGAAAAATAAAAATAATATTTAAAATAAAATATTATATATGTGTGTATATTTTTACATACAGAAAAGTTGTTGGCCTTATTTAGTAGGTCTTTCTTCATTCACAAGTTTTCTATGTCAATGAAATCTCAGATCTCTCCTTGTGTCTGTACTTAAATGCATTATGTCCCCAATAGAAAATAATCTGCTTTAGATCAGGGATTGTTTTTTGGATTTTTTGTTTGTTTTGCTTTGTTTGTTGTTTTGCTAGAAACCAGCAGTGTGCACTTCATAAGATAGGTACTTTTAAAAAATTGAATTGAATAATTTATCAAATCTTGACTCAGGAATTTAAACATAATAATGAAAGCAAGGATTTCCAATAGGACTGAAAAAAATAGGACTATTAATGAGAAGTAATTATTATCAATTTTTGTATTCAAAAGTAAGATTGGCAATATCTTAGGTGGTTGGAAAAATATGTCACTTTACTGCCTGGTTTCAAATCTAGCCTTTCACTTTCTATGTGACTTTGGATAAGCCATTCCTCTCATAAAATGAGGATTCTGAACTAGATCAAGGGATCTTAACTTGAGATCCATAAGTTTGTTGTTTTTAATATTTCAATAATCTTATTTCAATGCAATTGCTTTCCTTTGTAACTCTATGTATTTTATTCCACATCTTAAAAAATACTATTCTGAGGAAGGATACATAGGTTTCACCAGACATCAAATGAGATCTATGGCACAAAAATACCATTAGGAATCTTCAGACTAAATAATTTCTAAGGTTCCTTCTTGCTCTGTTATAATGTAGGTTCCTAGAGGTCACAAACTAATTCATTTTTGTCACTGTGCCTTGTACAATATCTATCATATGACTGGTATTTGATAAAGATGTTGGTGATTGGGGTAGCTAAATGGTACAATGGATAGAGCACCAGCCCTGAAGTTAGGAGGACCCAAGTTTAAGTGTAGCTTCAGACCCTTAACATTTATTAGCTGTGACCCTGAGCAAGTCACCTAACCCTAATTGCCTTGCCAAAAATAATAAAATATTTTGTTGATCAATTGTGATAAGCCTGTTCCTTCTCCTGTCCTTCCTTCTATTGTGCCCACTCCCCACCATCTCATCCCTTACTTCTCTATATTCTCATCCTTTCCCTTATTTAATCTTTCCTCCACTTCACCTTAAGGGAAATCACCTTTTCCAAGAGACATTCCACTCTCTCATTCTCTCCATTGGAGACCTCCTCCATCTCTAAACCTCTACAGACCATTTTGGAAGGAATATTAGCCTACTCTTGGTTCCAGTGGCAGGATTAGAACCTGGATTTTAATACACACATATATGCCCTCCTTTTCCAAGTCTAATTTTCTTTCCATTATACTATTCTGCAAGATCAGATTCCATTTTGGACTTTTCTGTTTCTGTCAATTAAACCATTCTAGACACCAGACTCCCTGGAATTATGCTTCTTTATTCTACAAATAAATGACTTTCCCCTTGTTACATAGTTACTAAGCATCAATCAGCACTGAAATCTAGATCTTCTGGCTTTAAATGAGTGTGTTTTCTCACTCTATCATAGTGCCTCTCACCATGGTCCTTAATTTGTTCTTAGCAGAAAGTAAATAAATATTTCTCTTTTAGATGTTAAGTGAAGTTCCAGGAGGTTCTCATTTTCCAGGATTTCTGGCTAGACTTATGTTAAGCTGCCCTACAAATATACAATCTTTCCACATACCAAAGGCCAGCTACAACTTCTATTGGTCATCAAATCATTGGAGTAGATTTCAAGAGCAGGGCAAAATGAGTAAGCATTGTTGGTAGCTTTAAAAGTCTGCCTAATTATTGATTGAGAAATGGGAGGGACAAAGTGGGGAGGAATGACTGAAAAATATGTTGATACTATGTACTCTGTTTCTCAATATATTTCTATATGTGTACAGATCTATATCTGAAAAACCTGGAGTTCATCAAATACTTCCTCCCTGGACCCTGAGCAAAGGAGGATATGGGCAGAGTGCAAGAAGAACAAAGGGGGAAGACTGGGTGTAGAGGGTCAAGAGTGAATTAGTCCAAACAGTGAGAGTCTGGCCAAGGTCTAACTTGAGATCAACTCTATGTTAGGGCTAGTGATTCAGATTTTTTGGCTCACCAACTTTTCCAATAAACAATTGTATAGACAGACCTGATAAATGTTGATAAAGAATGTCTGTGACTGAAACAAAAGCATTCTTATTACACAATGAATCAAAGACATCCTTGGTAAATTTAGGACAGGAATGAATCAAAGATCTGCTTGAGGTAAAAACATTAGTATGATAATTTCTGCTCATTTCTGCTCTGTAAGGATAAATATCACAACTATTTACAATTCTGTTGATGTTGCCAAACACCACAGATGTGTTATTTGCAGTGCTGTATTGATAGGCATCTTGGGTTGATAGTTAAGGAAGATGTAGAATGTCAAAGTGTAGATTGTGTATTGATTCTGAAAAAGCAAATGATGCTAGTGACACTGGATTGAAAAGTATAAAACACTAGCACTCAGATTAATAAAATGAAAACTGCAAAACATATCTTCCACCTGGTCCTCGGTTATTCATTCACACTCCCAGTCTTTCATTGGAGCAGGACTCCAACAACTAGGGAAAGGTATTCACTGTTCACTGTCACTAGAGTATGCCTGCCAGCTAAACTGGGAGAGAATATCAGAAGGAATGATCAAGACTACAGATGACTACTTTGAGGAGAAAGACTGTATTTTTTTCTTTATTAAAAAAATTTTTTTAAAGAAAAACAGAGAAAACAAAACAAGACAAGATAAGACAAGACAAAATGTTGTCATATGCCCAGCAGAACATTAGGGAGGATTCAAAATGTATAACAATAAATTACTAGTTCAAAAAAGAATATAATAGTAAAAGAAATTATTTTCAGAAGTGCCCATCTTTCCTTCCTTATAGATTGTTTTTTTGTTCTCTGCTGAGCACTTTGTTTACTTTATTCTTTATTCTTTTTTTATTCCCCACCACCACCACATCTCCCAAGCAGGCTATAGTTAAACAAGGATATACTTATGTATTCTTATGTAGATACACACACACACACACACACACACACACACACACACACACATCATGCCTATCCCTGCTAACTCTTTGCTTTAATTCTGCTCCTCAATTTGTCTTATTATTACTTAACCTATCCCCACCCATGGATCCTTCCCTTGTCTTCTTCCCCTGCCCTTTGCTTCCCCTTCTGCCCATCCCTCTTCTCTTATTTTTTTTTTAGATTTTTGGAGGGTGCTATTCCCTTTATGCTATATATGTAGTATTGCCTATTTAACTCATTCCCAATGTGAATAGATTTTCAGAACTATGAGTCTCCCTACCCCTCTAATGTTTCTGTGTTTATTCTTCCTCTGTACCTCATTTGTATAACATAATTACTCTTTTTACCTTAACTCTGCCCCAGTCTTTCTTTTGAGCTACGCAATTGCTGATGACAATTGTAAACATATGGTATGCATTTCCATTTAAAAAAAAACATAAAGAATTTGTCTATGTGAAGTTCCTTGAAATTGATCTTTGATATTGGCTCTTAAATGTTAAATTTTATAATGAGTTCAGGTTTGGTGAAAAGAAAGTCCTGAAAATCTGCAAGTTCATTGAATGTCCATTTTTTTCATTCAATATTATAGATAATTTTGTTGGATATTATATTTTTGGCCACAGGCTTAGTTCTTTCTACTGCCTGTATAGATGATTCCAGGATCTGCAATCTTTTATTGTGGGTGTTGATAAGTCCTGTGTAATTCTAATTGTAGCTCCATTGTATTTGAATTTTTTTTTTTTGCAAAATTTTCTCTTTGATCTGGGAGTTTCAAAATTTGGAAATAATATTCTTATGTGTTTTTCACAAAGGATCTCTTTGAGGTGGTGATCAATGGATTTTTTTTCCTATGTTTACTTTCCCCACATGTTCTATCACTCCAGGACAATTTTCTTGGATTATTTCTTCCATTATTGTGTCAAGGTTCTTTTTTTGGTCATAGCTTTCAGGTGGCCCAATTATTCTTACATTTTTTCCTTCTTGATCTATTCTCTAGATCTGTTGTTTTTCTTACAAGTTGTTTCACATTCTGCTCTGTTTGTTCATTCTTTATATTCTGTTTTGTTATTTCTTGGTCTCTTATAGCTTCACTGTCTTCCCCTTGCCCAATTCTAATTTTCTTTTTTTTTTAATTTTTTAAAATTAAATCTTTTTATTTTTCAAAACATATGTGTGGATAATTCCTCAACATAAGCCCAAGCAAAACCTTGTGTTCCAATTCCCTTTCCCCACACCTTCTCCTAGATGGCAAGTAGTCCAATTCATGTTAAACATGGTAGAAATATATGTTAAATCCAATACATGTATACATATTTATACAATTATCATGCCACACAAGAAAAATTAAATAAAACAAGTAAAAAAAGGAGAGAGAGAAGCAAAATGAAATTCAAGCAAAGAACAACAGAAAGAGTAAAAAATGCTATATTGTGAACCATACTCAGTTCTCAGAGTCCTCTCTTTGAGGGTGTAGATGGCTCTCTTCATGACTGAACAATTGGAACTGGTTTGACTCATCTCATTGTTGAAGAGAGCCATGTCCATTAGCCAATTCTAATTTTCAAAGAGTTATTTTTGTCATTAAGATGCTGTAACTCCTTTTCTAATTGGTTAGCTTCTTTTTCATAAATCTACTTGGTTTTCTTGGATGGTTTTTATTTTTTTTTAAGTTTTTCTTCAGTGTCTCTCATTTGATTTTTAGATACTTTTTTGAGTTTTATAAATTCTCTGGGCCTGGAGCCATTTAATGTTACTCTTTGGAATAGAAGAAGCTCTTTTTACTTCAGTGTCCTCTTCTGAAAATAAACCCTGGTCTCTCCTGTTCCCATAGTAAGTTTCTATGATTGGGTTCTTCCTTCTTTGCTAGTTCATTTTTTTAAAAGAGAGAAATATTAATGTAAGCACCTCTAATTGTGGGTTGGAGAAGGATGCCTCTGGCTTTACTTCAGCTCTCCCCCTGACCTGGAACCCCAAAACAAGAGCCTTTTCTTGCAAGAGCCTTCAACCAGCAGCATCCTTGCCCCACTGTCCCTACACACAGGAGTGAGTTGATTCCTTCTCACGCAGTACAACTGGACCTGGTGTTCCTAATCAGCAGAATTCCTAATCCTCAGTCTTCTGGGACTCAGATCCCCAATTTCATATGATGTCCACAAGGTGAAAATTTCTGGCATTTCTGCTGAGGCTTCAGCCAAACCCAGTTGTCCCAGTGCTCTCCACTTGCTATTTCTGTGGAGCTAGCCCAAAGGGGTTTGCATTTCACATGGGTTAATCCCCCGCCCCCAGTCTTTCTTCAAATGTTCTTGAGTTGTACCAGGAGAACCCCTGTTCTACCTGAAATCTTCTGAGTCTATGTTCGTCCTGAAGCACAAGTTTATTCTGTTTGTGTGGGAAATCTGGAGAGCTTGAACTTTGCTGACCTACCATCTTCCCAGAATCTTTTCTTCTAAGTCTAAATCTCTTCTTGTGACATAACCAATTTTCTTTTAAACATCTGTAAAAGTGGAGAATAGTTTGTTCTTAGCTCCAATCTTAATCTTCATTATTGGAACTAAATTAACAGTCAATCAACAGGTATTTATTAGATTAAGATTAGAGAGAGAAGAGTAAAATGTAGGAAGATCTGAAAGGTAGGAGGAAGTCACATTATGAAGGGTATTGAATGACAAACAGGATTTTTAGATTTGATCCTGGATGTGATAGGAAGTCACTGGAATTTATAGAATGAGCAGCAGAGAAGAAATGATAGCCATGACTGTGTGGTAGAAAGATCAATCTGTCAGCTGAGTGGAGGATTTGATAATTGATCCTGAAGTACTTTTTTCTTCTCCAGAATTAATCATCTCAATTCTTTTCCTCCTAATCACTCTTTTCCAGCTCTTTAATCAAACCCTAAAGTAGCCACTGATTCCAAATCAACAGCCATATCTGGTGAATAATAAATATAAATAAAAATTATTTAATTAACTTTACTCTGTGTGGGCTGAATGGGCTGGCGAAAGATTTATAGGTTTATAAAATTCAGAGATTTGCTCACAAGATGACTTTAATCATTTTCTAAGTTTAGTCATGGCTTCTCTCCAGTTCTTTCATAATTTCCTCATGATGATACAGTGGGGACATCAATTTTGCTTTTCTCTCTCTTCTAAAATGTATTTTCCTAAATCTTCCCTTATTTGTCTCATATTAGAACTCTGATTTAAAAAATAATAACATAGCCCATATTTTTTAACACCGATCATATGAATCATGGACCACTACAATCCCTGAAGATTTGAAGTTGAGAAACATTCAAAGGGCAGTGGAGTCCACATAGTGGATGTGATCAGAGAACAAAACATCACAAGTAAGGGTTATGAAAAGAAGCATTGGAAAGAATAAGAAGAGAAATTCATGACAGAAAGAGGTGGGATGGGCATTGGAAAACAAGAAATATGTGACTGGCAGCTGTGTGCTCCATTGGTATAAAAGGGACACAGGGAAGTCGCAGTGGGAGGACCCTCTTCCCTGCCAAATTTATGGGAGGACATAGACAAAAGTCTCCTAAGTTGAGAAGGTTTGAATGGTTTGTAATACATATCACTGGAGGAAATAACCACAGGGACATATTGACATATCAGGTAAAAGGGAAGGGATCTTATCTATTCCAATCTCCTCATTTAATAGATGAGTAAACAATCACAGAGAAGTTAAATGATTGGCCCAGTGTAACATAGATGATAAGGAATTAAGGTGAAATTTAAACACAGATCTTCCTGACCCTCCAGGTAGGCTGTTCATTTATTACTCCATGATATTTCTCTATGAGGTCATCCTGTATGAGATGATGCTGGAGAGCAGCATAAACTTTAGGAAAGATGGAGTGAGGGTGGGTCTATAGCATTAAATCCAAGGGATGGACATAAGAAAGTCTATCAGGAGCTAATGCAGAAAAGCCTTTTGTGCCAAGCAGGACATGCCATCTCTTGGATTCAGGGATTTCCTCTTATTATTCCTTATGACTGGAATACTCTCCATCATCAATTCTCCTATTAACTTCCCTGATTTCCTTTAAATCTCAATTAAAATCTCAACTTTTCCTAACCCTTCTTAATTTTAGTGTCTTCCCTCTGTTAATTATTTCTTAATTATCCTGTATAAGCTTGCTTTATGTATGGGGGGGGAGGGTCCTCTCACATTGGATTGTAAGCTCCTTGAGGTCAAAGACTATCTTTTGCCTCTTTTTTATCCCCAACACTTAGCCCAGTGCTTGATATAGCAGATGCTTGATAAATGTTTATTGTTTGATTAAAGCATGATTTAGGTAAAAGTTAAAACAGTAAGAAAATGACATCTAAATTATAGTCACAAATTAGGCAAGGACAGTGGAATGGGGTAAGCAGGTTGTAGGGTAGAAGAGGAGAAGGAAATTTCCTGAGACTATTTGCCAAAATTGAGGAATGGACAAGCTCCTCTTGAGGAGGTATCATGATATGTTATGATGGTTCAACCAATCTTGATCTCTTTAAGAACCCCAGACTTAGCAACTAGGGATTCTGACATTGAACATCCAAAGACTCCCTTGAATGAAGGTGTCTGATCCAAAGTCACCATATTCCCAAGTTTTATGCCCTTACATGCTGATTGTTGCCAGGAACTCCTTTTATACCAGTATCTAATACTTGGTTGGAATCCCTTTTTCTCCAAGGTAGTAAAGTAGCCTTTTCCTCTATACATCCAGGATCCCATGTCCCTTCCATATGGCTAGGGAGGCATTGGACTTAAGGATAGAGTGCCATTCCAAGAATTGGAAGGATTGTGTTTGAATCTTATCCCAAACATTCGGTATGTGTGTGAGCATGGGCAAGTCACTTAAACTCTCTGAGTTTCAGTTTTCTTACTGTAAAATGTCAACAATAATATTTGTGCTATCGACCTCACATTCGTAGTATATAAATAAATAGAAAATAAATATTATTAGTTGAGGGATTTGAGTGTGTTCTATAACTGAGTGTATTAAAGTGGGATTCCATACCAGTCAACCAATTCAAATGGATAGTTTCAGAGGATTGTGGGAAAAAATCCAGAGTTTACAGGCTAGAAGGATGGTAAGATTGCTCTAGGCTAAGAAGACTGCAGGCATTACAGGGTGATCTAAAATGAGCCACCATTAGAGAATATATAGCTTTGAGGAATTCTAAGGCCCCTTTAAGCTATCAGTCTATGATCCAATAACTACCATATTCTGAAACTGTCCATTTCATCATTTCTTATGGAGCAATAATATTCTATTACCTCTATATGTCATAATTTGATTGTTATTGTTGTCATTTTTTGGTCATGTATGATTCTCCATGATCACATTTAGAGTTTTCTTGGCAAAGATACTGAAGTAGTTTGCCATTTCCTTCTCCAGCTCATTTTACAAATGAGGAAACTTAGGCAAACAGTGTTAAATCACTTGCCCAGTGTCATACAATTAGTAAATGTCTGAGACCAGATTTTAACTCAGTAAGATGAGTCTTCCTGACTCCAGGTCCAGTATTCTATCCATCCTCAATATACCCTAGTTTTCCCAATCTGATTATGAAGTAATTAAATGGAACTGAGATGCATAAGACCCATAAAATTGGAAAGAACACATAGATTGGATTTCTTCTTTTTAAAAACTACCCATTCATAAGGATAGAAATATTTGTCAAATGAAGAACAGCTTTTATTTTTATGAATTTGAATGAATTCCTTACCTATTTTGAATATGATGAGAAATGTATGAGGAATATTTTTCCCAACAACCTGTTTCCTCCTCTAACTTCAACTATATTGGTTTTGTTTTTTTCAAAAACTTTAATTTTTAGAGGAACGTAATATAGTTCACCTCTCAGACCTATGGAGATGGAATAAATTTATGTTCAAAGAAGAACTGGAATTCTTAATTGAAAACCAGATAGATAACTTTGACTATATTAAGTTAAAAAGTTTTTGTACAAACAAAACCAATGCAGTCAAGATTAGGAGGGAAGCAATAAATTGGGAAATCATCTTTACATTTAAGGATTCTGATAAAGGTCTCATCTCTAAAATATATAGAGAATTGTCTCATTTATAAGAATTCAAGCCATTCTCCAATCGATAAATGGTCAAAGGATATGAACAGAAAATTTTCAGATGAAGAAATCAAAACTATTTCTAGTCATATGAAAAGGTGCTCCAAATCACTATTGATCAGAGAAATTAAGACAACTCTGAGGTACCACTACACACCTGTCAGATTGGCTAAAATGACAGGAAAAGTTAATGATGAATGTTGGAGGGGATGTGGGAAGGCTGGGACACTGATGCATTCTTGGTGGAACTGTGAACGGATCCAGCCATTCTGGAGAGCAGTTTTGAACTATGCTCAAAAAGTTATCAAACTGTGCATACCCTTTGACCCAGCAGCATTTCTATTGGGCCTATATCCCAAAGAAATCATAAAGGAAGGAAAGGGCCCCACACGCGCAAGAATGTTTGTGGCAGCTCTTTTTGTAGTGGCAAGAAACTGGAAACTGAATGGATGCCCATCAATTGGAGAATGGCTGAACAAATTATGGTATATGAATGTTATAGAATATCATTGTTCTGTGAGAAACGACCAGCAGGATGATTTCAGAGAGGCCTGGAGAGACTTACATGAACTGATGCTGAGTGAAATAAGCAGAACCAGGAGATCATTATACATGGCAACAACAATACTATATGACGATCAATTCTGATGGACATGGCTTTCTACAACAATGAAATGTTTCAAACCACTTCCAATTGTTCACTGAAGGAAGCCATATACACCCAGAGAGAGAGATATGAAATGTGGACCACAACATAACATTCTAATGCTCTCTATTGATGTTTGCTTCCATTGTGTTTCCTTTATCTGATATGTCTTTTGTGTAGATATGATTTTTCTTGCACAACAATGATAAGTGTGGAAATATGTATACATATATTCGATCTGTCAAGTATTTTAACATAATTAACATGTAGTGGATATCCTGCCATCTAGGGGAGGGGTGGGGAGTTGGGGGGAAAAAATTTGTAACAGAAAGCTATGTAAGGGTTAATGTTGAAGAATTACCCATACATATGTTTTGCAAATAAAATAAAATTTTTTTAAAAACTTTCATTTTTTATAATCAAAATTGTCTATTTTATTTCTGTGATACTCTCTATCCCTATCATCCTTGATTTGTCATAAACTCATCTTTCTATCCTTAGAAAAGATAATTTCTTCTTTACTCCTCTAATGTGAGCATGTCACCTTTTATGTCAGACTCATATATCTAGCTTTCTTGGCATACAATTTGAGAAGCTGGTCTATACTTAATTCCTGCCAGAGTATTTTCCAGTTTTCCTAGCAGCTTTTGTGAAATAGTGAATACTTTACTAATTGATGTCTTTGGATTTGTAGAACATTTAAAGACAAAACTTAAAAGAAAATAGACTGTCTCCTCATTGTGTTGTTTTTGGATATCTGTCTTAAAGTGGAAGATTTCTCTGCAACTACTAGGATATAATATCAAACACAATACCTAAAAAATCTAGTCAGTTCAATTCACTCAAGGTTATTGTGTTGGTACCCCATATGTGAAGAATTGGATTTTCCAAATACCTATGATTTATACATACTCAAGAGTTTTTCCTCTCCAGTCCTGACTCACCTTAATATTTCTTATTCTAAAATGGAGGAATTATGTGAACAGCTGTTCATCCACAAAAGTATGAACAACCTCTATCACCCTTTGATCTCATAACTCCCATTTGCTAGAGAAGGAAAAAAAAAGAATAAAAAGTCATTAGTACTAAGGTCTTCTCCAATTCTTGTTCAAAGCAAATAGATCATATACTTTGTGATCTCACTATTTGGGCTATACCCTAAAAATTTAGGGTGTGGGAGGAAGAAATAACAGTATGAAAAGTATATGTAGTAGTTTTACATGTAATAGGAAAAAACTGGAAACCACTTATGTACAAACACCAAGGAATTTTATCGTTATGGAATTTTATCATTGATGTTGCTCTTCAGTCATTTCAGTTATGTATGACTCTTCATGACCCCATTTGGAGTTTCTTGGCAAAGGTACTGAAATTGCCCTTTCCTTCTCCAACTCATTTTGTAATTGAGGAACCTGAGATAAACAGGGTTCAGTGACTTACCCAGGTCACCCATTTGGTAAGTGTCTGAAGCTGTATTTGAATTCAAGTCTTTCTGACTCCAGAGCTGGTGTTCTATCCAATAGGCCCCCTAATTGCCTAATTTTATCATGAGGAAATATCATTGCTCTCTCAGGGCAGCCAGGTGGCCCAATGGAAACAGTGCTGGGTCTTAGAATCAGGAAAACTCATCTTCCTGAGTTCAGTTCAGGCTCAAAGACTTACTAGCTGTGTGGTCCTAATAACCCTGTTTACATTATATTCCTTATCTATAAAATGAGTTAGAGAAGGAAATGGCAAGCCACTGCAGTATCTTTGCCCAGAAAACTTCAAATGGGTAGACTGCAAGCTTGTTGACTAGATTAATTTTGATTACAAAACTAACACTGGTTTTCTGGAACTCCCAGAAAAATGTGTATCCAGTTCTTATTTCAGTAACTTGGGCTTCATTTGCCAGTTTTTTCTTCATTCAGAACTGGATGGTACCTATTGAATTCTCTTGCAAGAAGAGCTGTTCATCTTTCAGGACTGAATTTTGTGTTCCCTGAAAGAGTGCACACATTTCATGTACCAATAGTGAATGGAATTATCTTTGCCAAAGTGTTGGTATTTCTGAGTGTGTTTCAGCCCTCCACAGGGTGGGATCCTTGTCTGCCACAGTAAATGGGCCAGGGTTAGAAGAAGCAGACAATTTTCTAGCCTCTTCCTCCCACCAGGATGAGAGCAGTGCAGTCCTTAAATGGCTGCTCAGAAAACTAGGGGGCTGCCAATCCCACTACTGCTTCCAAGAAGAAGATGACCCTATGGCCCAGGTTAATTCTGTACAGGGTTGTGATTACAGTTCATAGTGTATCCACACCTGCCCATATCCATACGACTTTGAAATTGGTAAAAATGATAAACTGGCTATCTTTTGATTTGCGTATAAATTGAAGTGCATGAAGTCAGTCATAGTTCTCTCTCATCTAGGGTCCTTTAAGTCCAATGGCAGGGCAAAGTGAGGATGACCGCGATGGCTCAAGATGCCATAGAGAGCCTTGACATCTTCAATGTTCTAAGGTTCTAAGCATTCCATGGCCCCTGTTTTATGGCCGTCAGAAAAATTATTCTCATCTACCCAATCTGCCAGAGGAAGTCTTCACATGTTTCAGGTAGATATCCTCCTAACTCCCTGAAACTCCTCAATTGCCTTCAATCCTGGTTTAGCACAACTGCCAAAAGATTTAGCTATAGTTCCCTGAAGCCCTAGGTGAGGGTTGGGTAAATCAGATGGATACACAAGGTAGAAAAGAGCCCTGAAAGGAATTTCACACCAAAGGCACTAATCTTCCCTGAACACACCCAACATCCCATCCCCAAGGTAAAACAAAGGAAGTAGGAAGGAGACAGAGATAAGAAAAGCAAGATCAACAAGCAAAAGGTAAAGGAAGGGTTTCTGACTGGTCTCATTCCCCCCCCCCCCCATCTAATCAATCAGAAGCAACTACTTGCTAACTTTTTCTGAAAGTACTGCTGCTGAAACAAAAAAGTTGGGGGAGAGAAATTATGGGGTGAGAACTATGCTGGGAAGGAAAAGTGCTTACCTGGAATATATCAGGTTTTTAACCCAGAGGCCATGAATTTGGTGGTGTTTTTTTTTAAATATTTCAATAACTGTTCCCATATAATTATTTTCCTTTGTAATCTCCTGTATTTTTCACATTTACATACATTATGCTGAGAATTGGCTTTAACAAATTACCAAATGGAGTCCATGACATAAAAAAGTTAAGGGGGATGTCACTGATAATCAAATCTGTGTTCTTCCTATGTGGTAGCTGCCATAGTAACATGGATTTAATGAATGCCAGGGCCCTCCTCAAATTTAGCCAAGGGCTCAGCAACAACTTAAGCAAATCAGGGATCTAGGAAATTCCTGACTAAACCCTATCTCCTCAAAGCAGAATAACTCTAGTGAAACTGAAATTTAGTTAGAACTGATTTGTTTGCTATCAGCATGAGCAAACACAAATAAACTGCGGTTTATGTTTCTAACCAGATTTGAGAGGAAGGATGAAAAGGGCTGACTGGAGAATTTGAGGCAGAAAACCAATATACCATCAGTACTGTCTTCTGGGCTATTTCTGTTCTGTGTTGATAGACACTGCTGCCCACTCATACAAAATGAGCTCTGTAACTAAGACAATGTCCTTAGATGGTCTCATCCTTTCACAATTTTTGCAAATATAGGAAGTAGGACCTTTGTAGAAACAAAGTGAGTGGTTGATCCTAGACACTGACGCTCCAAAAAAGGAAATAACCTGTTCCTACGCATCCAATTCAAAGCAACAAGACTAGGAGCACGGATCTCAATATAATCTGGGAACATTCAGGCCAATCTTGAATGCTTCTTGGTCCTTCTGGTGTTCTATAACTTCTAATCTTATCATTTAGTTCAATGATCTTTCTTTACTTTGTCTACCCAACAATGTATAGATTTGCTCTTAACTCAATTTCCTCCAAATGTTTCAGATGTAAGGTAAGCTATTGTATTGTGAGGTCACAGACAATGCAATGAATTTTTTGATTTCGGTCTGCTTTAATGTCTCAGAAGAGTCACTTACACATAATAGAGGATGAATAAATATTTGTTGAATGAAGAGTTTATAGAATGATTTTTTAAGCTCTGGCTTTCTATTTTAGAGAAGAAGTTTGGTGGTCTAGTGAGTGAAGAGAATGCTGATTTTTAACTTCTTATTCTGCGCCAGCCACTTACTAGATATGTGATCTTAATCATCCAAATTCTCTCAGCCTCAGCTTCCTCATCTATGAAATGGGGATAATAATAGCACCTAGCTCAATGGGTTAATCACCCATATGGATAAAATAACATATGGTAAGCTCTCTATAAATTTGAAAACATTACATAATCATGAACTATTCTCTTAATTAAGAGAATAGTTTCTTTCTTACCTCTTTCTACCTCAAAACTTTAAGAACTGATTATTTTATCAGTGTCCAGAGTTCTTCCATCTATGTCCTCTCATCCTGTGTGATTCTTCTCTAGGAGAGATCTACCCAATGTTCTGGACACTTTCCTCCCTAAGTCTCTTCATGTTTTGTGTATGCTAACACTGCACTTGTGTTGTTTTTCATAATAACGAGTGTTTACATAGAACTTTAAAGTGTACATATGTCAGTCACTAAACATTTATGAGTGCCTACTATGTGCTAGGCACATACTAAGTGCAAAAGATGCCCCTTCCCTCAAAGAGTTCACAATTAAACTAATCGGTTATCTCATTTAGTCTTGGACAAGTCACTTAATGTTGTTTGCCTCAGTTTCCTTATGTGTAAAATTAGAAAAGGAAATGGCAAATTACAACAGCATCTTTGCCAAGAAAACCCCAAGTGAAGTTATAAAGAGTGAGGTATGACTGAAAAATGACTGAACAACAACTGGGAGGATACTGCTATTATCATTCCCATTTTATAGAAAACTAAGGCTGACCTTTTTGTAGTGGCTAGGAACTGGAAACTGAATGGATGCCCATCAATTGAAGAATGGCTGAACAAATTATGGTATATGAATATTATGGAATATTATTGTTCTGTAAGAAACGACCAGCAGGACGATTTCAGAGAGGCCTGGAGAAACTTGCATGAACTGATGCTGAGTGAGGTGAGCAGAACCAGGAGATCATTGTTCACGGCAACAATACTATATGACGATCAATTCTGATGGACATGGCTCTCTTCAACAATGAAATGTTTCAAACCACTTCCAATTGTTCACTGAAGGAAGCCATATACACCCAGAGAGAGGGATGTGAAATGTGGACCACAACATAACATTCTCATGCTCTCTATTGATATTTGCTTCCATTGTGTTTCCTTTATCTGATATGTCTTTTGTGTAGATATGATTTTTCTTGCACAACAATGATAAGTGTGGAAATATGTATACATATATTTGATCTGTCAAGTATTTTAACATAATTAACATGTAGTGGATATCCTGCCATCTAGGGGAGGGGTGGGGACTAGGGGGGAAAAATTTGTAACAGAAAGCTTTGTAAGGGTTAATGTTGAAGAATTACCCATACATGTTTTGTAAATTAAAAAAAAAAAAAAGAAAAGAAAAGAAAAGAAAAGAAAACTAAGGCTGAAAAAGTTTGGATGACTTGCCCAGGGTCACAGAGCTGGTAAGTGGCTGGAGCAAGATGCAAAGTCAAGTCTTTCTGAATCTAAAACCAGCATTTCTCTTCACTCACTAGGCCAACAAGCTGCCTCTCTAAAATATAAAGCCTCAGTTTAAAAAAAATAATAGCACTATATTGGATTGCTTGCACTGTTGAGGAGACTGGAAAGGAAAGAGGGAGGTAGAAAAACTTGAAACTGAAAATCTAATTTAAAATGAATGTTAGGGGCAGCTAGGTGGCACAGTGAATAGAGCACCAGCCCTGAAGTCAGGAGTACCTGAGTTCAAATCTGGTCTCAGGCACTTAACATTCCCTAGTATGTGACCCTGAGCAAGTCACTTAACCCCAATTGCCTCAGCAAAAAGAAAAAAAAATGTTAAAAACTATCTTTACATGTAATTGGAAAAAAGAAAAAACAGTTTACAAAAAAGAAAATAAGTAATAGCCCCTACCTCACAGAATTATTTCAAAGATCAAATGAAAATTACTTAGCATAGTGCCTTGCATATAGTAGATACTTATTAAAATAATAAAATAAAAAATAAAATAAAATTGCCTTCTCCCCCTCCCTCTTTGACTTGAAAGGAATGATCTTTCCATGGAACCAACTTGCCTTTCCAGCTATAGTAGCAGCATCTGTCTCCAGAATGGCTGAAAAGATCAAATGAGATAATTTATTTTAAATTTTAAAAGCATTTTACAAACTTAAAGCATTCTATGAATGTTAGCTATTATTATTATTGTACAGTAAACAATGATCTGTTTTCTTTTTTTTTTCAATAATGCTGATTTCCTGATCTTCCTGAAGTACCAATGTTCCTCAAGCCAAATATAGTTGGGGATGTCAAAGAGGAGACTCTTGACCAGATACTATTTGACTGGAAGGGTTATAAAGTCTTTTCCCATTCTACAGCAGTGATTCCACATGATACCTTTAGCATTTTCCATCTGTTTACTCATCCACTCCAAGTACCATGATGATACTTAACCAAATCCTAGGACTCTAGAAGCAGCTAAAAGGCCCAGTGGATAAATTGCTAATCCTGGAGTCAGGGAGACCTGAGTGGCTGCTTCCTCTTATCTCCCAACTGCTCTTTGACTAATTGAAGTCACATGCCCTTAGTTTTCTTTAACACTCATTTCCCCAAAGTCTAATAGCATTTACAAATAGACTCTATGCTTTCTGAGTGTCAGCTTTACAAAAATTAATTTACTGATTATACATTATCATCATCATCAACAAGCATTTACTAAGTGCCTACTATGTGTTAGGCTCTGGGTTAAGTCCTGGGAATATTAAAAAAATCTCCCTCAAGGATTTCACATTCTAATGGGAAAGACAACATGCAAACAAGTATGCATGATCCATATAAAATATATGTGTGTGTTTATGAGCATTAATATTCTACTAACACTATATATGTATATGTATGTATATATAGATTTATAAGCATTAATACTATATTAGTATGTATATACATGCATATACATGTATATATACATATATACACACACTAATATATATATGCAACTTTGCAAAGTATTTTCTTAATGAAAATACTATGAAACAAATATTGTTAATGTTATTATCCTCATGGCACAGATAAGAAACTGAGGCTCAGAGTTTAAGGAACTTTTCCATGGTCACATTACTAGTAAATAGCAAAGGAAACCTGGCTTCTTCATTGAGCTAGTTTTGCAATTCTCCGAAGTTTAGGGCTCTCCAAACAGCTCTGTTGGTTTATTGACTGTTGACTTCTCTTTCCATTATAACACACATACACACACACACACACACACACACGCGCGCGCGCGCGCGCGCAAAAAAGTGGAAATTAGAACAGGATAATAGAAACTTTGCCCCAGTGCACTGAAATTTTTAGAGTTATAGGAATACTTGTTTCTGTTTTTTTTTTTTTTTAATAGCATAGAAATAGAAGCTCATCACCTGATTGACAATAATACTGAGTTAAAATTTAAAAAAATGCCTGTCGGTGGAACTGTGAACGGATCCAGCCATTCTGGAGAGCAATTTGGAGTTATGCTCAAAAAATTATCAAATTGTGCATACCCTTTGACCCAGCAGTGTTTCTATTGGGCTTATATCCCAAAGAAATCATAAAGGAAAGAAAGGGCCCCACATGTGCAAGAATGTTTGTGGCAGCCCTTTTTGTAGTGGCTAGAAACTGGAAACTTAATAGATGCCCATCAATTGGAGAATGGCTGAACAAAGTATGGTATATAAATATTATGGAATATTATTGTTCTGTGAGAAACGACCAGCAGGACAATTTCAGAGAGGCCTGGAGAGACTTGCATGAACTGATGCTGAGTGAAATGAGCAGAACCAGAAGATCATTATACATGGCAACAATACTATATGACGATCAATTCTGATGGACATGGCTCTCTTCAACAGTGAAATGTTTCAAACCAGTTCCAATTGTCCAGTGAAGAAAGCCATGTACATCCAGAGAGAGGGATATGAGATATGGACTACAACATAACATTTTCATGCTCTCTATCGATGTTTGCTTGCATTGTGTTTCCTTTCTCTGATTTTTCTTTCTTGTAGATATGATTTTTCTTGCACAAAAATGATGTGTGGAAATATGTATACATATATTCGATTTGTCAAGTATTTTAACATAATTAACATGTAGTAGACTTCCTGCCATCTAGGGGAAGGGTGAGGAGTAGGGGAGAAAAATTTGTAAAAGAAAGCTCTGTAAGGATTAATGTTGAAGAATTACCCATACATATGTTTTGCAAATAAAAAGTTTTAATAAAAAAATTAAAATTAAAATTAAAAAATGCCATAGGTATTTTTTTTCAGGCCATTACTGCTCCAACCCAGGTTCTTTCTCTTGTGATTGGTTTTGCTTCTCCAAAGCACAAAAGTTAGTAGCTACATCTCTGAGTATATACATGTACTTACAAACACCTTGCCTTGGTTTGTGTTGGGAAAAAAATAATCTTTTGGAAAAAATTTATATTTGTCATAACAACTTAAATGGAAACTCATCAACTTTCCAGATTAGTGTAATAGATGTTCTCTTTAAAGTTGATCTTTTCAAGATGAGTTGAAGACTTCAAAGGCAAAAGAGCACTGTCCAAGAAACCTTTTTGAGATGGACTGTTATCCTAAATTGTTTCACATAATGGCTGCCATGGGTAATCCATCTTCTTAAAGCAGATCCACCTGCTTCTGAGGAATTTCTCTGGAATGGTTGAGCCACCATAGTGTGACAAAAGTCTATACCCATGGCTCAGATTTTTCAGTTGAATTTTAAGCTTGGCTCTTCTTATTCCAGCATAGCAATATTAAGAGGATAGCTATTTAGCAACAGCTCTTAATTTCTCTTGTCCATAAACATCTCCCAAGAGACTCATTCCCAGATCATGGGAAACCTGGATTCTTTGCTGAACTAGTTTTGCAATTTTCTCCTCAATGTTCCAGGCTCTTCAAACAGTCCTGCTGGTCTGTTTCCCATAACATCATCTATGACAAAGCAATGGTAAGTTTGCTTGCTCCCATGGGTCACCACTCCTAAGAGACTGATCATGCTTAGAGCATATACAGAACTCCTTCTAAATGATAATTAGAAGACGAGAAATAAATCCAGTGACAATACAGGAGTCTGACTGAAGGAGTGGCAATAATCCAAGGTCTTTGGAACACTTGTGGTTAGCCTCAGACATTTGGCAGGTCCCAAAAATTCCAGCCCCCAGATCAGTTGTATCCGCAAGAGCAAATCCCAAGTGAGTCATGAGAGTGAGGAAAAACCAGCTGCTGGGACAACCTTCCATGCAGCAAGATCATGGTAAAGAACTGGATGCTGCATATGAATAGGACCTACAAAAGCATCAAGATCTGAATTAATCACGTTGCCATTTAATAGCAGAGCTGTCTTAACATGTGAGGTTTGCTAGAGAGCAGAGGAATGAAAGCTTGGGGCCATAATCAATCTGTGGCAATTGGGGGCATTACCTCATTGGAGACCCCTGAATCCCAACTGGAAGTCTCATGCCTTTCTGTTTTCTACTGTCTCATAATTATTTTTGCAACTTCATAGGTTCTCACACAGCCCTGGAATTGGCATCAGACTATCTAGTTTTCATAGTCAACTACCTAAAAATTGAAACAATGAAATGACTTGGAAATTTGGGGTAATTTATTCAGATTGAACAAATGAGTCCTATTTGTGTAAGAACATTGATCATTTGGTGACGATGGATGGATGGATGAGTTTTAAATAAACACAAATATCTCTGACGTACATATAGAATAATAGCTAGCTTTTATATAAGATCTTGAGGTTCATCAATAATCTCATTTTATCCTCACAAAAGCTGGGGAAGATAGCTACTATTATTATCCTCATGGTATAGATGAAGAAACAGAGGTTAAAAAAACTTGCCCAAGTTCATACAGATGTGTGTCTAAATTCAGATTCAAACACAGGTCATCCAGATTCCTTGGGCAACGCTCTAATAGCTGTATTGCCCAACAGCTTTTATACAAAGTTATCTGTCATCTTTATTAAGATGTAAGCTTCTTAAGAGTAGGACTGTCTTTTGCATTATTCAGTATTCTTAGCATTTAGTAAACTACCTAGCACAAAATAAACGCTTAATGAGTATTTATTGGCTGATAGACATCTAGTAGATTGAAGAGGTATAACTAGAGACAGGTGAAATAGGTCACAAAAATTAGAGGGTCAAAAAATAACTGATTTTCACAATTTAATTAGCAAGAATAATTAGTCAAAGTAGGAAGCTATCACATCCTGAGCACTGTTAATAATACTCACTCTATGAGCCACAATAGTAATTAATTGTCCATCTGTTCAACTGAATTTGCCTTATTTCTTGTATTATTTTCTTATCATAAATAATGTGAAAATTAATTAGCAAAAATTAATTCATGTGAAAGCTAATTTGAGGTTCTACTGGTAGTTTTCTCTCTGTCTCTGTCTCTCACTTTCTGTCTACTTGTGTTCTAGTTCTTGTTTTTTTCTCTCTATTTCTGTCTCCCTGTCTTTTCCTCTCTCTATCTCTGTGTTTCTCTCTCTTCCTATCTCTCTTTTCCTCTTTTATATTTCTTTCTATCTTCTTTCTTTCTTTTCCTCCCTCCCTCCTTCTATTCCTCCCTCCTTCTCCCTCCTTTCCTGTCTCTGTCTCTCTCTATATATATCTATTTATGCATGTCTTTCTCTCTTCTCCTTTCTTTCTCTCTGTCTCTTTTCCTCTCTGTGCCTCTGATTCTCTCTCTTCCTGTCTCTTTTCTTCTTCTATACTTTCTCTTTCCTCCTTTCTGTCTTTCTCTCTCTCTTTTCCTCTCTCTGTCTCTGCTTCTCTCTTCCTGTCTCTCTTTTATTCTTCTATATTTTCTCTCTTCTTTCTGTCTTTCTGTCCCTTTTCCTCTCTCTGTCTTTCTCTCTATGTCTCTGTATTTCTCTCTATGTCTCTGTGTTTCTCTCTCTTCCTCTCTCTCTTCTTCTACACTTCCTCTCTCACTTTCCCTGTCTGTCTCTGCCTCTCTCTTCAAATTATCTTGTAATTATGTATCCACAGTTCTTGTAATCTCTTATACAATGTAAGCTCTCTCAGAACAGGCAATGTTTTGTTTTGACTTTTATTCCCAAGTGTCTAGGACAGTGCCTTGCATGTAGCAGTGCTTATTTAACTGAATTGAAATGTTGGATTCACATAAATAAGCATTTTGAGGCTGTGTAGACATAAGCCTTAAACAGGAAATTGTCTGCTCAAACACATATAAACCCCATATAAACCCCACTTTACTGCCATTCAAGAAATGGTTCAGTGCTCCTCCTTTGCTTGGCCCCTCTCCCCAAACCTCCCCTTTCTAAGAGAGAATGGGATCATAAATTTAGAGGTAGAAGACTCTTAGGGATCACTGAGTTCAAACCCCTGGTTTCACACATAAAGAAACTCAGAATCTTAAATGACTTGCCCAGAATTAGGCAACTATTAAGTATCTTGGGCAAGATTCAGATTTAGGTATTCCTGACTTGGAATCCTGCTCTAACCACTAGACCATGTCTCTTCAAGTATAGAAATGGTGTCTCTCTGCCCTTCCCACATTCTTTGCTCAAATCCAATTTACAGCTCAGTTGGGGAGAATTCCATGCAATCCAACCTGTCTACCAGCCTGCCTCTCATTATTCTTCAGTGTCAGAGAAGAAAAATGTTGGAATGACAGGAAAGGGGAAAAGGCTTCCTAGGCACCCTCTGCCCACCCCCCACCTCAACCAGTTCAGGTTATGTCATCCCTTGAGGGGCCTCCCTACCCCAAAGAAGCAGTGAGCTAAGGGAAGAATTGTGCAGAGCACATACCACACATACCATTTGTAGCATGGTGGGGTAAGGGAGAACGACCTACATCTCCCCCTCCTTGCCTTCTGTAAGTAAATATACCACAGGATTGCCTTCACTAATTAAGATAAACTCCCTCTCTTCAGACTGCTGCCTAGAGACTCAAGTGTATAAATTGTCCCACTGTGACAAGATTTCTTACCCCTTCTGACAAAAACCCATAGGCCACAGATTAGGGAAATCAAGTCAATCCAATTGATGGTTTGAAATATGATCTATTAAAATGAAGCATAATAAAAATTATGGGAAAACCTTCTAACACAGACCACCAAATCCCAATGAGTTCTATTTTAAGTAAGAATAAGGAATTCCATTAGTCACATGTGGCCAGCAGGGAGCAGATGAAGGGTTCTGAACAATGCATCATTTAGGCATATATCTCCTATCTTGGTCTGTCCATTGTCACCTGGGACCAGATTCTATTTATGGCAGAGAAATTACTAATGACTAAAAGACCTTGCATTGACAGAAGGAGCCTGAGAGTGACTTTTCAACTCTTCTTCACTGCCACTGAAGCCTTACAGCATTTCAAGAGGTTGGAGTGGGGTTGGCCTATAAAAGAAAGGCCCCCCTCAAGAAATGTGCTCATTTTCCAATTACCAGAGAATTCTCAGGTGCTTTATGGAAGTTTCTTTTTTTATGAAAGGATTTCTTGGAGACAAAATTTTAATTTAAACCACCACAACTAGCTACACAAAATTAACTATAGCTAAAAAAAAAAAAAAAAGTTTAAAAACAAAAGTCAAGAGGATGGAAGCCTGGATATAGGAAGTAAAGATTGCATAATAAATGCTTTAAGAGAAAGAACTTCTGTTTTCCCCAAAGCATTTTGTATGGGCTGGGTTCAGATAGGCCCTGACTCTATATATACATATTTGATGAATGAATATTGTAGCAGCACTTATCCATTGGACCATCCTGGCATCAGGGCATTGTCTGACAGACTTCACCCTGAGAAATCACCTCAATTAAAACCATTTCTTCTACTAGTTTAATTGATCCAAAAGTCAAAGGATCACAAAGTTAGAATTAGAAGGGACACAGAGGCTATCTAGCCTAGCCCTTCACCTTTGTGGTTTTGTTTAGTTATTTTCAGTTGTGTCCAACTCTTTGTGATCCCATTTAGAGTTTTCTTGTTAAAGATAATTAGAGTGGTTTGCCATTTCCTTCTCCAGATCATTTTTACAGATGAGGAAACTGAGACAAATAGAGTTAAGTGATTTGCCCAGAGTCACACAGCTAATAAGTGTCTGAGTTCATATTTGAACTCTAGTCTTCCTGACTCTAGGCCCAGCACTCTATTCACTATACCACCTAGCTGACCTTCATCTTAAAGATGAATTAATTGGAGCATACAGAGTTTAAGTAACTTGCCAATGGTTATACTATCAGAGTCCAGATTAAAATAAAAAACTCCTGAGTTCAAATCCTGTGTTCTTTTCTACTCATATTGCTTCTTCTAAGGAAGATCTGGCCTAGCAAGAAATAATATGAGCATCTAGAATTTATGGGCTTGAGTCCATAAGTATTCCTGCTGATTGTTTGGCTAAGCTGTAGAAGAAAAACATTGATAACAATAATTTTCATTTATAGAGATGTATTTACTCAATCTAAGCATTTATTAAGTAGCTACTATGTGTCAGGTACTGTACTAAGTGCTGGAGACACAAAAAGAGAAGGGAAGGGAGGAAGGAAGAAAACAAAAAGGAAAGGAAAGAAAAGAAAAAGGAAGGGAGGAGGAAGGGAGGGAGGGAGGAAGGCAATCTATAAATGCTTGTTACTTCTTTCCTTCATGTAGAAGATGGAACATGAGCTGCATGCTACAAAGAAATATTCTCAAAGGTAGAGATAAGGAAAAAATGCATTTCAGTCATATTGAATGGCCATTTCAAGGAAAAACAATGAGAGACTGAAGTATTGTATGTGAGGAATAAAAAGTAGTCCAGTTTGGTTTGATCATAGAACAACAGAAAAGGGAATAATGTACAACAAAACTGGAAAGTTAGATCACAGCAAAGTTATGAAAACTTTAAACGCTAAATACAGGAATTTGTATCATCCTATACCTAGAGTCAATAGAGTCACTGAAACTGATTTAGTAGGGAAGGCAGGTGGTCAGATCTGCACTTAAAAAAATCTTTAGCAACAAGATGTAGGATAAATTGGAGAAAGAGGACCATTTAGGAAGCTATTGTAATAATCTAAACTAGGTGATGAGAGCCTGAACAGATCGTGGGTACTTATTTAAATAGATTGAATATTAAGCACAAATTCTCCTGAAAATACATCCAAATACAAATATCTTAGAGACAAGTCCTCAGGACAAATGACATATCAACTTAATTTTTTTCTTAGAAATACAGTTTCAGTGAAAACTTTTGAAGGACCTAAAATATATTGCACTTGGAGTCACTGTGGTTTCTGAGCATTCTCTGAGGGATGTATTCAATTTATTGAACCTCTAAAACTAAACTAACGAAACTAACTTGAACTAAATAAATTTCAGTGACTCTTCATTGCTTTTAGGTATAGGATGATACAAACTCCTGTATTCAGCTTTTAAAGGTCACAACCTTGCTGTGATCTAATTTTCTGGTTTTGTTGTGCATTACTCCCTTTTCTGTTGTTTTATGATCAATTTATTTACCTCTGCAGAGAAGGCACAGAATTTAAAAGAGAAAGGCTTTTAAAAGAAAATGACTCAACTATCTATTCTACCATTAGTTGCTAGAGAGAGGAGAGAAACCTTATTATATTCTGTGACTATAATTCAACTCTAACATAGTGATGTCATTTTGGTCCTCTTCAAGAACAAGTACAACCAACCATTCAAGGTAATTTTTGGAGGATAGAGAACAGTGTAATTTGGAATTCAATAGATCAAGCAGACAGTTAAAGACTCATTTTTTCTAAGAAATAGACAGGAAACCTACATTTCCTCAGCCTCTAGACAGACAGTTGCCCACATCTCCACCCTGTTTTAATGGAGGTTTTCTAGTCCTAAGTGTGGTTTATGTCCCCATATGGGTGATGTAGGAGAAAAGGATCTGGACTTAGAGCAAACTTTTATCTCTGTCATTGACTATCTTTGTGACCTTGAAGAAGCTGCATCAACTCAATTTCCTCATCAGTAAAAAAAATTTTTTTTAAGGAACCTTGATTTGGATGACCTCCCAGGTAGATCCCTTCCAGGTTGGATATTCACTGGTTCAATGGAAAAAGCTTTAAACTTCGAGTCAAGAGAACCCTGTATCATAGGACCATAAACTTAGAGCTATAAGGAATCTTGGGGTCCATCTAGTCCATCATTCTAATTCCACAGATGAGAAAATAGGTCCAGAGAGGTCAATGGCTTATGCATAAAGCCACTAAGCTAATAAACAATAGTGCCAAGATTTAACTCCAGTTCTCACTCCAAATCTAGAACATTTGTTGCATTACCACTTTGTGCATCTATGACATTTCCTTAAAAGGAAACCACAGGCAATTTAATACCACCTGAAATCTCAATTTCTCATTTATAAAGTGAAGATGAAATCTGTAGTTCCTTTCTAAGGTTGCTGAGAGAGATACTGTAGGTAAAGTGCTTTGTAAATCCTCAGTTCTCATTACTATCTTTCTCAGCCATCTCTGGATCGAGTCTGCACCTGTGTTCATTCTCACTAGAAACTTGGACTCTTCTTTGAGAATCACATTGGTCCCAGATAGGTGAACTTTATTTCATTCACATTCAAGCCTTCATCTCACTCCTCCACTATGTTGTCAGAAATTGCCCTTTCTCCCACATGTGCAAGAATGTTTGTGGCAGCCCTTTTTGTAGTGGCTAGAAACTGGAAACTGAATGGATGCCCATCAATTGGAGAATGGCTGAATAAATTATGGTATATGAATGTTATAGAATATCATTGTTCTGTGAGAAACGACCAGCAAGACGACTTCATAGAGGCCTGGAGAGACTTGCATGAACTGATGCTGAGTGAAATGAGCAGAACCAGAAGATCATTATACACGGCAACAATACTATATGACGATCAATTCTGATGGACATGGCTCTCTTCAACAATGAAATGTTTCAAACCACTTCCAATTGTTCACTGAAGAAAGCCATATACACCCAGAGAGAGGGATATGAAATGTGGACCACAATGTAACATTTTCATGCTCTCTATTGATGTTTGCTTGCGTTGTGTTTCCTTTCTCTGATTTTTTTTCTTGTAGATACGATTTCTCTTGCAAAAAAATGATGTGTGGAAATATGTGTAATATATTCAATTTGTCAAGTATTTTAACATAATTAACATGTAGTGGATATCCTGCCATCTAGGGGAGGGGTGGGAAGTAGGGGGGAAAAATTTTGTAACAGAAAGCTTTGTAAGGGTTAATGTTGAAGAATTACCCATACATATGTTTTGCAAATTAATAAAAAAAAGAAAAAGAAATTTCCCTTTCTAATTTCCATATTACTTTCATGTCATCCCTTGTCTTCACCTACTAGAATATAAGCTCCTTGAGGGCAGGTTCAACTTTGTTTATATGTATATCCTCAGCATTTGATATTGATACATTGACTGATATTTAGGAAATACTTAAGACAGATTCTTTCTAATCTATCCTAGATACTAAGCCATAGTTGCTCTTCTTCTATCTGGAATCCTACCAAAAGGCCCAAGATTCCATTGTTCACATATTAACTGATGAATATTTATCCACCAGATATTTTATTATTTCATTTTTAGAAATCCAAATGTCATTGATATGTAAACATTCAGAATCTAGATTGATCCCAAACTTTTCCTCCCAGAAACATAATATATTTACAGCCCTTCCCCCACTTTTCCCTCCCTTAGCTGTCAGCACTTCCTCTATTACTTTGATCCTAATCCAGACCAGCTTTCATTCTTAGAGCCAAATTTCCATGACTGATTTGCTGACATAAGAATTTCAAGCTGAAAGGAAACTTGGAGACCTAACCCAAGACTTTCATTTTATAGATTTGTCTACCCACCAGCTTTCTGGCATATTTGCTTAAGTCCCTGGCCTTAAGCGGAAACAAAATAAGCACTAGAGAAAATCTTTCTTCCATATACCTAATTTTGAACCTGAAATTCAACCAGTTAGAGTATATTCCTTTGACTTAAGTATTAATCCTAATTAAAATTCAAATACTCTGAGGAGGGGACCTGTTGAATTGTAATCTCTTTACTGTGAATTAGTCTATGAGATCCTCTTTTTTTATGTAAATTTTTATAAGCATTTTTTTCCTTTTTCCCTCAATGAACAATTAAAAAAATAAAATCCTCAAATAAATATGTAGTTCCACAAAACAAATTTCCACAGCAGCCACAGCCAAAGATGTCATGTCTTGTGCATTTTGAGTTCATCGTCTTTCTTGGAGGAGTTGGACAGCATGCCTCCTCTCTAATCTGCTAGTAGATGCTTTCTAAGGGTATTCCTAACTAAGCACAGGTCTTGATCAAGGAATATGGTACAGGAATATTGACCTTGGAGAGAGACGTGTTGTTATTGTTCAATCATGTCTGACTCTTGGAGACCCCATTTGAGGTTTTTTTGGTCAAGATACTGGAGTGGTTAGCCATTTCCTTCTCTAGCTCATTTTACAGATGAGGAAACTGGGGTATACAAGGTTAAGTGACTTGCTCAGGATCACATAGCTAGTAAGTGTCTGAGGCTGGATTTTGAATTTAGATTTTTCTGACACTAGGCCTGGCATTGAGACACTAGATCTGTGTTCAGTTCAAATCCCTGTTCTTCCCCTTATGTAACCTTCAACTAATCCCTTAAACTCTTTAGGTCAAAGTTTCCTTATCTATAAAATAAGTGGGTTGTAATAGATGACCTCTAACATCTCTTCCAACTCAAAATATATGACTATAACTTTAGATAAGCCACTTCAACTCCTGGAATTCAGGGATTAGACTAATTGGCCTTTGACCTCCTCCCATCTTTAGGTCTATGCTCTAAGTCAACTTTCCTACTCTGTAAAGTGAGTGAGTTTGAAAGGTTTGAAGATCAGAAGAAGGGATTAGACTTCTTCTGCTTGATTCCAGAGGGTAGAACTAGAGAAAACTGATAGAAACTTGTCAAACTTCAATCTACTTTAGTTAATTATGCATTTTGCTTTTGGAAGGTCAAGTCAAGGTTGGGTCCTCTGTTAGTTCTGTGCCTTAAGGAGACTTCACTCAAGGACTTTATTAAATGGACAATGGCCATGGAAAAATAGGGGTGTTCTACTAATTCAGGATTTGAATGCCTTCAACTTGACCATGAGGATCTCCTTGGCTGTGGTCCTAGGCTGGAATACTTACGTTGTATGTTCTCTTTTTAGATGCCTATATTTTGTATTTTTCTTCCTAGATTTTATAAGTAAATGTTATGAAATCAGGAACCTGTGGTCTAAAAGAGAATCTCCTTCTATTGGTTTTGGTCAGAAAGAATAACATATTTAATGTACTGGTGGTATGAGATACCCTAGCCCTGCCCTTAACTGACTTTGGCCAGTTGAGATAATGAAAATGGTTTCTTCCCCTTATTTATCATCTTGAGTTGTTTCTGCCATCCTTTTCTTAAAGCAATTACAAGTGAGTAGGAAAGACTAGTGTGTATCACTTCTAGAATTGAAGCCAGAAACCTGGCAATTAAAATGTAAAATTCTGACCCTGTCTCCCTTCTCTCAATTGAGCAGAATAAAGCAGCAAGTATGCTAATAGATTACATGATCATAAGGGTCAAAGGTTTATTATCTTTGTCACATCCACCTTTTCCCATGTCAAGCATTTCCTTTTTACCATTAGTATTTATATATTGGATTATCACCTTTGTAATTTTCATTTTGCATAAGATAATTTTTATTTGGGGGAAAAACTTTCTTAAAATTAGAGGTATGGAGAAGTGGAATAAGCTACCTCAGGAGATAATGGGTTCTCTTTCAGTGGAGTACTTCAGACACAATCTGAATTAAATACTTGTCTGGTAGATTTCAAAGAAGAATGGTATACAGGTGTGGATTGGACTCTATAGCCCCTGTTGTCTGTTCCAGTACTTAGATTTCATGATTTGATTGTCTTGCAAGATTGACTTCTTTCCAGCTCCACTCCTGACTTCCTAGGCTTTTCTAGCTCTGTCTCAAGCTACCCTTTAACCCTAGAGGTACCTTCATCTCTGCAGTTTCCTCCTCTAATGGCTCAGTTCCTACCTGGGGCTGCCATTTCATGCAATCTTCTCTCGGCTCAGTTCCTGACTCTCTGGACTTTTTCACCTCTGTCCCCAGCTACCTTCTCACCTTGGAAAAGGCTTCATTCCTGACAGTCTTTCTGTCCTATGAACAGTGAGTTCCTGCCTAGAGCTTCTATTTAAGAAAGTGACCAGGTGATCCATTTATTTCTCTCCTGTCATTTGCTAGTAAGGGTGTCCCTTACCAGATGGTTTTGTGTTGTCTTTCCCCATTTGAATGTAAGCTCCTTGAGAGTAAGACTTTTTTTGCTTGTATCCATAGCACTTGGCATAGTCTCTGGCACCCAGTAAATGTTTATCTTTTTATTGGTCCAGAAAGTATATACAAAGAAAGGCTTTGGGGGGAGAGTAGGACTGAATGAACAGAACTAGGAGAAAGGATAAGTGCACTATAGCTTGAAAGGAAAAGCTGTCCCAGGGAGGCAAAAACACCTAGAAGTAGGATCTGCTCAAAGCCAACTTTGATGACTTTTACAATTTTACCTGAAGGCTTCTTTCTTTTCTGAAATCCTTTGTGTCCTACTTTCTGATCTGTGACAACTCACTTACAACACATAAACTCGTTTTACTGTTTTGAAATTTCTGTGATTTCATTCATTTGGACTAATAGTGGATTTTATATAAGATGAGAAAAACTATTCTACTATTTCCTGTGACTTTCAGTAGAATCATACCTATCCTATCCAGGAAAAATTTGAATCTCTCTTCAAAGATCTGAACACAAAAGGGTTTCACAGATATCTCTATTAAAAAATTACTCCACTATTTCATAACTCTCAGAAATTTGTTTTTTAAGATTTATTTCAATCCATAGAAGCACATTTTTAGAATTGGAAGGAACCTCAATAGCCATATGTAGCTCAATCTAAACTTAAAAAAAAATCTACAAAATAGCCAAGTAATCATTTAATGTATACTTGAAGACCTCCAATGAAAGGGACCCATTACTTCCTATGACAGCCCTTCATTCCTCTTTTAAACAGCTCTAATTATTTTGTTTTTCCTAATATTAAGGCCAAATATGCTTTTCTTACAACTTCTGCTCATTGCTCCTGATCCTTCTCTCCAGGACCAAAATGAGAAAGTGGAATCCATGTCCCACAGGGTAGCACTTCCAATACTGGAAGACATCTATCATATTTCCTCTGAATCTTCTCTTCTCCATATTAACCTCAGTGGCATAAATTTTCATAAAATAAACTTTTCACCATCCTCTGATTTCTTCTGGGTATTTTTACCACCTCTTTTTTCCTACAAATTGTGTTTCTCTTAGCAACGTTCAAACTTGAATTCTCCTTTTTATCTACCGTATCACCCCAGTGATATTGAACTTATGATCAACAAAATTCCCATGTTCTTCTCAAACAAGCTGGTATCCAAATCTGGAATTAATTGAATAATCAGAGTCTATGAATAGTTAGTAATTGGACAGCTAGGTGTGACAGTGGATAGAGTACCAGGGCCAAGTATAAGGAACACTGATCTTCCTGAGTTCAAATCCATCCTAGCTATATGATCTTGGGCAAATTATTTATGCCCATTTGTCTCAGTTTCTTCATCTGTAAAATGAGCTAGAAAAGGAAATGACAAATATCTTTGCCAAGAAAATCCCAAATGGGGTCATGAGGAATCAAACATAACTGAAAGAACTGAATAAAAAGTTGGAAATGGTTCATCAGAACTGCTTGGAAATATACTTATATTGCAAATGGCAAATATATAATATAGTATCAGGGATATCTGAGTAAAAAGAGGGAAAATCTTTCTATGTTTTCGTTATTTTTCAACACAGAACATTTTTACTTACCCAACTTTCATGAAAAGAGGTAGAAACAAGGGAGCTGAAAGGTTAATGTGAGAGCTAATTCTTTCTATTCAGAGTTTTTCTTGGCTTAAAGAATCATTTTACTTCTGCTTAAGAAGCAGCATGCTGTTGAGTGACTCTGCAAAATGTCTCAGGCTAGACGACAGGAAATAAGAACTCCAACAGGGGTTATTAGCATTAACCCAAAACATATGTTTGTACTTACATAAACATAATTTAGCATTTTTAGTCCCACAGACACATGCTGAATGGCCCTTCAAGTCTGACAATAATGATAACAACTCATATGTAGAACTTTAAGGTTCACAAAGTATTTTCCTCACAGCAGCTCCAAGAGAGAGATAGTATAAGAATGTAGCTCATAGCCCAGAACTCTGGTCATCTCTGGATTTATAGACCTGGTTCAGTCTTAGGTACTCCACACATGGAAAACCATCCTCAAAATATGCACAATAATGTGAAAAGCAATTCATATAAAATGTGGTGTTTTTCAAGAAGACAATTTAATTCCTATATGGTTTTGCCTCCCCTTTAATGATTAGCATCTCCCCTAAATAAAATTAGACATGGTTTCCAAATTAAAAGGTACAGCAAACAAAACATCTTATTAGTCATTTCCTATATATAGATGACATCAAGTTATATGATTTCACTGAAAACCATCTACTTCATTCCACAGAATCTTTTTCCGGTGGCATAAAAATACCTTGTATTCAATAAGTACAAAAGTTTAAAAATATGTCAAAGATAGTTAGAAACAAAAGGCCACATGCTTGAATCTGGAAAACACATTGAACTAGGTGATTCCTACAATTATTATCTTAAAATCAGAACTGAATGACTGTGCAACACCAGTTGCATTTTCAGAACTATAAAATAGGACAAAACAAATTTGAAAATTACTGTAACAAAAGCTCATGTGATAATAAGAAAAGATAGGGCCCTCACCCCAAAGCAATTATAGAAATAATTCTACATTTTTATAAAATAGAACTAATGATCACTCTCTACCCTATGTTTAAAGGTCATTTATCTCTCCATGAATAATCTTTTTGCATATTATCTCTGTGGCCTTTCCTTGATATATTGTAGAGACAATCAGATCAACTCTGTGATGCAATATGACAGAATGGCTAAAATACCGAACCTGAAATGGGGAGTAATATTGTTTAGCAGTCCAGTCATGTCCAATTCTTCATGATCCCTTGGACCATAGTACACCAGTCCCTTGTAACCTCCACTATCTCTTGAAGTCTATTCCCAGTTCATGTTCATTTTTTCCATGGCATTATTTATCCATCTTGTCCTCTGTTGTCCCCTTTTCCTTTGCCCTCAGTCACAATACTGTGGAATTTTTACAATAATGTGAAATATTATTTTCTCACCAAAAAGGTGGAAGAATATTGAAGGACATTCACAGAGCACACAATAAACAGATAACGCTTTTAGAAACAAGTAAACATCCCTTCACCAAAAAATAGTAAAGGATGAAGCAAGCACATGTCATTGGATGCATCTAATACAAATGAGCATAGTTTATCTCTGGATGCAGTCTGTGAAACTAAGGCTAAAATACAAATTCAAATTTGAAAACATTCTAGAGAACTAGATCCACACCATTATCAAAGATAACTATTGCCCACAATCACCTGGACATCACATCAATCCATAAAAACTTGTGAACACTCCACAATACCAAATACTCATACTCTCCAACCTACGTGGAATGAGATGGTTTCAAAGTAACAGAGATCAAAGGGGATGAAATGCATATATTGTACTGTTACCCTATCTGCTACTGGAATTGCACTATTTATGGTGAGTCTGTAAAGGATAAGCTTATATTCTAATACTATTATTACAATCCAAAAAACAATTATTCTATCTGAACAATAATCTATAAAATATTAAATATAAAATCTTTCCTGCTACTAAGCAGAAAAGCAACTTGTCCCAGAACAGAGCTATCTGAACTCTATCCAAAAGAGATGAGAATAAGAGAGTAAAAGTAATAATAATAACAATAAAAATAATAAAAATATATAATTCATGCTTACATAGCACTTTCAAATTTGCCAAGTCCATATTATCTTATTCATGCTCCCAGCAATCCTCTAAAGTAGGTGTTATTAACCAGTCTGTCGATCAATAAGTATTTATTAAGTATTGGTCATGAGCTAGATTCTGTGGTTGGTCCTACAAATACAAAGACAGTTGTGAATCTCACGGAAACTACTTTCTATCTGGGTAGAAAAATAAATATTAACCCTTGGTGGATTTTGGTGGTCACTATCATTCCTCTTTATCACACAAATGAAAATAAATGTAGAAAAGTATGGTTAGGAAATAAAAGACAAAAATGACTCTTTTCCTTTGCTAACAACCTCAGATCTATGAACTACTTGTCTCTCTTCCTCTCTCTTCTTCCTCAGGAAAAAAAAGGTTGAGTAAATGGAAGTTTGGACAGTTATTGTGGACTGCTCTTACAAGGACAGAGGATCGGGAATGGAAAGTATCAAGTACATAGTGTCCATATGCTTCACTAGCCCACTCCATACTCAGCTGTTTTCATGGGCTTCACCCACAGCTTCATGACTTCCATCAACTCACAAAAACAACTCGTCAAGAATTTTGATTCACAGAAGCCATAGGGAAGATGAGAGTCCAAGGACAGGATGCACTCTGACCAACCAACCTATCCTCCTTCCTCTGCAAAGCTCAACCAAAATGAAATCTCCAGTCCTTCTCAAAAGTCTTCTTAATGATAAGGTCAAAATATCATTGCTCTTTGTGAAATCTAGGCAAAAAAAAAATCTGCTTGATTGCCATAAATACTTCTGGATTTTTTTTTCCCTGAGGCAGTTGGGATTAAGTGACTTGCCCAAGGTCACACAGCTAGGAAGTGTCTGAGGTCACATTTGAACTCAGGTCATCCTGACTTCAGGGCTGCTGTTCTTATCCACTGCGCCACCTAGCTGCCCCATACTAACTCCTCTGGCAATCCTCTTCAACTGGAAAATCAGCCATAGATAGATAGATAGATAGATATACATATGTGTGTGTATGTGTATATATATATATATATATATATATATATATATATATATATATATATGTTGCTGATTTAGATTTTTGGCTATGAGTGAATTGTAAAAGAATTGCTTATTCTCGCCTATAGAAAAAGAGAGAAAGAAAGAGTTGGGAAAGTTTTGTTGTTTTTGTTTTTTTTTTTTAAGCAGAAGTTGAATTAATTGAAGTCAGCATAATAAATGCAAAGTTCAAGAACTAGGTTAAGGCTTCTTTGCGTTTCCATTTTGCCAAATACAAATAAAAATTCAGAAATTTGGCTTTGTTAAATATGAAAGAAAAAATGGAATTTTTATACTACACAACTTGATAATAATAATAAAAAAATCTCTCACCATGTTAAATTCTACAACATTAACAAGAGGTAGAATGGAATAATAGGTAGAGAAACAATTTTGGAGTGAAGAGGACTTGGATTTATGTCTTGACTCTGACATATACTATCTATGTGACCATGACAAATCTCTTGATCTTTCAATGCCTCAGACAATTCATTCTAAGATTATAAATTTCAGAGTAGGTGCCAACCTGCATTGGTAGAGGGAATTAACTCAATTGTTCATTCCCTACACCAATGAAATCATAATTTTAGTCCAAAAATATATTCTATGTCTCCAAGAGTTGACCAAGGGGTCTGGTCAATCTGCTTCAATTATGAGAAGGATGAAATTTTCATTGAACTCTGAGGAGGAAAACCTAAAAACATTTGACTCAGTCACCACGGGTTATTTGGCCTTCATCTATTCTTAAGTCATGCCAGTGGCTATTTTTGTTTAATAAACATAAAGATACTGAGAAAGCATTTATTAAGTACTTATCTGTCAGGTCCTATGCTACACAGGGGGTTCAAATACAAGCAAATAAAACAATTCCTCCCAACTTCAAGGAGCTTAGTTTCCAGTGGGGTTGGAGGTAAGAAGAGAAAAATGAGGGAGGGGGGAGGAAAGCAATACATAAAAGCAAGCCAGGAAGTTGGTATGCTGGCCCAGTTCTGGGAAAGAGGAAGCAAAAGCTTACCTGTTACAGCCAGCATCTCAAGGATGAAAACTAAGCTTCTAGGAAGTTGGGGGGAGAGATGGGTATGATGATGGACTGAGGAGAAGTATCCTGATGAGAAAATGTCCAGGGAGTATCAGGGAAGCCTGATTATGAGCAAAAAAAAATGTCATTGTGGGAGGAAGAAGGAAAAGGAGGAAGAGGAGGAGGAGGAAGAAGAAGAGTAAGCAATAGTAGTAATAGTAAAAGTAGTAGCAGTAACAGTAGTTAGTAGTAATAGTAGCAACAGACAGCAGTAATAGTAATAAAAAGTAGCAATTGTAAATAGTAGTAGTAGCAGCACTAGTAGGTAGTAGTAATTGTAAATAATATAGACTTTGAAACAGTAATGTTAATTTTTAAAATGAAAACATCAGTAAAATGTTTACTTAATTTTCTGTCCTAGGTGCATGTGATAAATGTCATAGGATTGAGTGTGGGGTTCAAGTGTAAAGGAAAAAGAGAAGCAGGCTAGGAGTCAGAAGACCCAAGTTCTAATCCTGATTCTCCTGCCACCTCACCACATGATCTTGGAAAAATCATCTCACATCTGTAGATTGCTGTTTCCTCATCATGAAATAATAAAGAGCCATAGATAGACCAGATTATCACTAAAAGTCCCTATTTGTCCCAGCATCGTACTATGTACAAACTCAATTAGCTCATTTCCTAAGAAATGAAAAAATAAAAAAAATGCAAAACTCACGAAGTCTTCACACATCACAATATTGGAAATTATTCTGGTGCTCATTACATATATCTCAAAGCTGATGTTGCTTCATCTTCCCCTTAGAAAGGAAAAAAGCACTTCCTGATTTCAATCCTTGCCTCTTCAACTCATTTCCTTTTTCGTGCCCAACGACATCTCTTGCAGTGATCCGCAGAATTCCTCCCTCCCCCAAGTTCCTGTTCTCACCATTTGGGGTATCCCCTTCACTAACACACAGTGTAATACTCCAGTCCCTTAAATGACTACTTCTCTCATTTGTAATGACCCCCCCCCAAAAAAAGTGAACTTCTTTGAACCTTTATTAAGTCAATTTTTGGATGACGTATATTCTGTCTGTTGCCAGGATCCTATTCTAGCTGTCACCTCCCATCTCTGTAGCCATGTCTGCCATTTTCTCTATCTCCAACTCTGCCTCTTAGAATTCCTGTCTTCCTTCAAGATTCAGCAGCAAACTCCAGCTTTGGTAAGAGGCCTTTATCCATTCCCTAGTTGCTGGTGTCTTCTTGAGACTACATTACATCTACTCTATATTTATTTATTCTCTGTGTTCCTATTTACAGAAATATTGTCACTGTCATTAGATAATAAGTTCCCTGAAGATGAAAATTATTTGGGGGGTTAACTTTTTCTTTATATATTTCAGAACTTTGTATAGTGCTTAATAACTAATTAATAAGTACTTGTAGATTAAATGATTGATTAATTGAAACTTGAAACCTTTCCAACATAATAAGACTTAGAGCTGATTATGTACCTGGCTAACATAGCTTTCAGTGATCATTGTTCACCTCCACTCAAAGAGGACTCAATGGAAGAGGAATTAAATAGAGGATAAAGTTGCCTCTCAGTTCAGGAAAACCTTGCTTTACAATGTGTTTTCACACATATGAATAATAATATATTATGCTTACATAGCTCTTGATGGTGATGAAATGCCTTAATACATCATCTCATTTGATCTTTATAAGCCCCCTGTGAAGTAGGCAGTGCTGATATTTTAAAGATGAGGAAACTGAGAGTCAGGGAGATTAAGCCATTTGCCCAGGATTACATTCAAGATCTAAAACTTCTGTCTTCTGGTTCTAAGTCCACTGAGCTCTTTCCTCTCTACTTGGTTGTCAGTTAAGGAATTTGCATTAGATGAATTTTGAAGTCCCTTCTGGATCCAAATCTGTAAGTCTAGGAATTCCTTACCTCAATAGATAGTTCCCCATCACTAGAGGTGTTCAAAGAGAGGGGAGAGGCCTATTTGGCAGAAATATTATAGAGAAAATTACTATTTCAAGAATCCTAGAATCTGCTAAGAGCCTTTCCATTACTGGGATTTTCTAGTTCTATTAATTTAAGACATACTTATGTTTCAAAACAGTACTGTATTATTAGCAGACTCATCCTAAAATAATGTAGAAACAAGATGGGTATTGTTGCTGGACACTGGCTTTGTTTTAATTCCTAGGCAGTTCCTAAAATATAAATAGTTATGTTCTAAAAGTTTCTTGATAATCAGATTAGAACTTGGAATGTCTTATTCCATAGAAACAAGTCAACATCCAAAGCTTAGGTTTCCAGGCCAGACTACAAATGCTTAATTAACTCACAATTCAGTCGAACTGTGCTACTAGGTGGCCAAAGAACAGGTAGGTGGCACAGTGGATAGAGTACCATGATATCCAAATTCCCAACTTCCAATCTTCTGTAGGGAGTCGGAAATTAAATATTAAATCTTTACTGAAGAAAATTTTATGGGCAAATAACTTTCTCCCTCTGAGACAATCCCTCATCCGAAAAATGAGGAGGTTGAACTAAGTGACTTGCATGGTCCATTCTAGCTCTAAATCCTATAATCTTAGGAATAATAAATGTTATCTGTGAGAAAAGAACTTTGTAATCCTTAAAATGCTATGAGCCATTATTGGGGGAAGCAACATGGCTCACTGGAAAGAATGCTGAGCAAAGGAGTCAAAAGAGATGGATCTGCCATCTACTAGCTGCATGAGTTTGGAAAAGTCAGTTCACTGCTCTTGATATCAGTTTCCTCATCTGTAACATGATGAGGTTGGATTAGATGACTTCTTAAATCCCTAGACCCATAATCCTATGAGAATTTCACAAATATTTCTTCTTCCTGGGAGAAGAAAGGAGAATTCTAGGAGCAGGACCAGTGCCTTTCCCAAGGTATTTGATAGAAAGGAAATACAAGGAATCCAGATAAGTCCTCTTCCTCCTATATCTACTCTACTGTTAGGGTAGGTGCCTCAAGGTACCAGAAATTTGCTAACTCTCTGCATTTATATCATCACCATTGCTATTTCTATAGCAATTTACAATTTTCAAAGCAAGGTTCATATGTTATTACATTTCATTTTTCCAACAATCCTGTGAAGTAAGTATAGTAGCTCTCACTACACCCATTTTACAGGTGAGGAAACAGGACTTAAACAATTTTCCCTGAGTAACATACTAGTAAACATCTGAATTGGTATAAGAGAATGAATTTCCTTCTAGATGAGATTATATCTATCTAAGTTAATCATGATCTAGATGCTTCAAATTGGAATAAATTTTGGATGCCCCTATAGGAAGATATATGAGGGATCAGGCAGCAGCAAACAGGGCATGAGAACCCTTTGTATGTACAGGATATTCAGAGTTGACTCTAAATCTTTAAAGATTTCATATGGGGCTACTGACCATGAAAGACTTCAAAGTTGGACTAAATGTCACCTGGGAGTTCCTTCGTGCTCTACATATATGACTAAAGGTTCTACAGTTCTAAGAAATGCAAAATATCAGAACAAGAACGAGCTCAGGGAATCCAAATTCCAAATAGAAAATTACATAATATGTTAAATATGTCTCTTCAAAAAAAAAACCCAAAACCTCCAGGGGCTGAAAATCTACTTCCAACTAAATCCATCTCTTCCAATTTTGGATTCTTAGGAATTCTTAGAATTCTTAGGAAGTTTTTGTCCCACCAAGCTTCAACCTGCCTCTCTGCAACTTTTCTTTATTATCCCCTATGTCCATCATGGACCTCTTCCATATCAAAAACCCAGTAGAGACACTGCTGGACCAAAAAGTATGCACAGTTTGATAGTCCTTTGGGTATAGCTCCAAACTGCTCTCCAGAAAGGTTGGATCAGTTCACAACTGCACCAACAATGTATTAGTGTCCCAGTTTTCTCACATCCCCTCCAACATTTATCTTTTCCTATCATCTTAGTCAATCTGAGAGGTGTGTAGTGGTACCTCAAAGTTGTCTTAATTTGCATTTTTCTGATCAATAGCAATTTAAAGCACCTTTTCATATGTTTAGAAATGGTTTTTTGATTTCTTCATCTGAAAATTGTTTTTAACCAATTATCAATTGGAAAATGACTTGGATTCTTATAAATTATGTTCAATTCTCTATATATTTTAGAAATGAGGCCTTTATCAGAACATTTAAATGTAAAAAAATTTTTCCCAGTTTAGTGCTTCCCTTCTAATCTTGTCTATATTGGTTTTGTTTGTACAAAAACTTTTTAACTTAATATAATCAAGATTATCCATTCTGTATTCAATAATGCACTCTGGTTCTTCTTTGGCCACAAATTCCTTCCTTCTCAACAGATCTGACAGACTATCCTTTGTTCTTCTAATTTGCTTATAGTATCACTCTTTATGTCTAAATCATGAATCTATTTTGATCTTATCTTGGTATATGGTGTTAGGTGTGGGTCACTGCCTACTTTCTGCTATACTAATTTCCAATTTTCCCAGCACTTTTTGTCCAATAGTGATTTCTTATCCCAAAAGCTGGGGTCTTTGGGTTTGTCAAACATTGAATAGTCAATGACTATTCTTTGTCCTGTGAACCTAATTTATTCTACTAATAGAGCAGTTTAAAGGATTTCTGATTAGCATTTTGCATTTCACCTCACCTTGGTACTACTTAAAATATTCCCTGTTCACTTCTGCTGATAAAATAGGCTTGACCATTCTCCAATCAATAAATGGTCAAAGGATATGAACAGACAATTTTCAGAGGATGAAATTAAAACTATTTATAGTCATATGAAAAGGTGCTCCAAATCACTATTGATCAGAGAAATGCAAATCAAGACAACCCTGAGATACCACTTCACACCTGTCAGATTGGCTAAAATGACAGGAAAAGTTAATGATGAATGTTGGAGGGGTTGTGGGAGGGCTGGGACACTGATGCATTGTTGGTGGAGCTGTGAACGGATACAGCCATTCTGGAGAACAATTTGGAGCTATGCTCAAAAAGTTATCAAACTGTGCATACCCTTTGACCCAGCAGCATTTCTATTGGGCTTATATCCCAAAGAAATCATAAAGGAAGGAAAAGGCCCCACATGTGCAAGAATGTTTGTGGCAGCCCTTTTTGTAGTGGCTAGAAACTGGAAATTGAATAGATGCCCTTCAATTGGAGAATGGCTGAATAAATTATGGTATATGAATGTTATGGAATATTATTGTTCTGTAAGAAATGACCAGCAAGATGATTTCAGAGAGGCCTGGAGAGACTTACATGAACTGATGCTGAGTGAAATGAGCAGAACCAGGAGATCATTATACACGGCAACAACAGTACTATATGACGATCAATTCTGATGGACATGGCTCTCTTCAACAATGAAATGTTTCAAACCACCTCCAATTGTTCACTGAAGAAAGCCATATACACCCAGAGAGAGGGATGCGAAATGTGGACCACAACATAACATTCTCATACTCCTTGATTGATGTTTGCTTACATTGTGTTTCCTTTATCTGATATATCGTTTGTGTAGATAAGATTTTTCTTGCACACCAATGATAAGTTTGGAAATATGTATACATATATTCGATTTGCCAATATTTTAACATAATTAACATGTAGTGGATATCCTGCCATCTAGGGGAGGGGTGGGGAGTTGGGGGGAAAAATTTGTAACGGAAAGCTATGTAAGGGTTATTGTTGAAGAATTACCCACACATATGTTATGCAAATAAAATAAAAATTTAAAAAAAAATAAAATAAAATAAAATAGGCTTGAGTTAATCTTCTAAATCACAGCCAATTTAAATCTAAACAGGCCATAGTGCCTCTGAACTTCCAGAGCTCACTGTCACTTCCAAGCTTAGGCACATCACTCTGAGAATGATGTTCTATTACCTTCTCTGCAAAGAAAACACAAAACAGAAAAGCCAGCCAGAGGTCCAACAAGCTCACCTAGCTGAGTTCAGCAGAATTGGGATGGAGATTAAAGAGTGCTGCTTATCATAGAAGTCCCTCTCCCCTTCATGGGGGGAGAGATGTTGGAAACAGACCACTTGCCTTTTAGTCCAAGCAAGACAATTAGTTGGAAGCTATGAGGAAAGACCAAGGATTTACAAAGTGTCCAAAGAACTCCAAAGTTCCAATATGGTCGCTTGTCACAGGAATGGGCAACTCTAAACAGATTCTCAAGGGATGGCCTTTGAAATACACAAACTTGTTTAGCAACACTTTCCTCTATACTGGTAAATAAGATTTGTTTTAAAATATGCCAGTTTATATTTATCTTTATTAGCATATTAAATTTCATTACATGAGATTATGCACATCTCAAATAGGGTGCATGAAATATTTTTTTTATTTTGACTCTTTTATATTATATGTTTACTATTCCCTCTCCCCTACCTTTGTTTACTGACTTAATAGAGTCTTCTATGATGTCATACAAATCATTGATTGAAAATGTATACAGTACCCCTCCAAAAACTAACCTCAGGGAAAGAACAGTAAGAATCTCAAACTAAATTGAGATCCATCTATTAATCTACTCATTGCATTTTTCACTATTTTCAAATCCACCTAACTGTACTATTACCTAGCCCACATATTTCCTTCTTGTGTACAAAAATAGAGATACTCAGTCAAGTGCTTTAATAAAATCTGTGTAAGCCAAGACTGCTTTATTCCCCATTTCTACCAGTCAGATAATCCTGTTAAACAAAAAAGATTTTTTTATCTGTGCTTTTCTTTCAGAGAAGATTGTTTACAATAGGATGAAAATTTCAGAATTTCAAATCTTTTCATTTAATCTCTATCAAATTGGCAAAGATAACAACAACAAAGCCAGAAATTAATGTGGGTGGAATTATGGAAAGATGAGCACATTAAAATATGGAGCAGGGCTCTGAACTAATCCAAATATTCTGGAAAATAATGTGAAATTATGGGGGGAAAATGACTAAATTGTTCATAACCTTTGACCTAATGGTCATTTGCTGGAAGGTCAAAGACCTTGCAAGGTCCAACATATGTCAAAATAATTATAACTACAGAAAAAACAAAATCAAAGTACATTCCCTGTCATTGGGGAGTGATTGAACATGTATATTGTGTGGGACAGGGTGCTAGATCCCCCCCTTACCCAGTTACTACTCACTAGGACATTCTCCTTATCTTTAAATATTCTAGTGACTAAATATATCATGCTTAGGAAGCGGTTATAGGATAATGCTGCTTAAAGCATATGCAGGAACCACAGACCCTTCTTCCACCAAACCAGGACCACCAAGATCTTTTAAAGGGGGAAGATCAAGTCTATACAGGGACATGAGCTAATTTTCTAATATCCTTGGTGATTTCTTTCACTTCTTTCCCATTATCATCTATTTTTAGAGAACAATTGGACAGATTCAATTTCCCACAGACCCAGTCTTCCTCAGCTAGAAGGTAATCTAGAATTATTCTGTGCTGTAATACAGCTTTCCTACTTTGAGTGGCTTGGTCTGGTAGTAGATGCAAGGCTTTGGCAGTTTGGTTAGTGATAATCTTAGCTATAGTTTGTAATCTTATTAGCCAGTTCAGAATGTATATAGGAATTCTATACCCCCAACTTTTATCCTGGGCCCAAGCGGCTGGCCCATATGTCTGGATTATCCTTTCAAGAGACCAGATATCTCCCTATCCATTTGTATCTCCTATATTGGTGAGAGATGTATTTTTACTTCTTTTGCTCCTTTTTAAGTTATCATATAATTGGATGCCTACATGGCCTCCTTCTTGATCTGGTAAAAAGAAAAATGGGTCAAATTAATCCTGTGTAGCAGGACAAGAATGGGCCACCAAATGTTGAGGTACAGAGGGAGACCCCAAAAGTTTGGGGGTCACAGACCAGCATTGTGAGGTATCTTAAAAGAATTTGCAGGCCTGAACCTATTTCCAAGTCAAGCAGCAAAGTCCATCACAATTGTAACCTCAATTAAAGTGGTCCAGGCTCCAAAAGTATTCAGAAAGAAAAAAAAAAGCAGGAGCAAGAAGACAAATTCATAGGAAAGGAGATCCAGTGCCTCCTGTCACCAATATGCTAATTTTATTATGTCCCTCAATATTGAATTTTATGGTCTAGAGGTGGAAATAGAAGAGCAGTCCGCCATTTATCTTGGGAACCCCTCTCTCACAGAACAACAGATTGGTACCTAACAGCCAGCATTATCTATGGAACTACAGCACTGTCAAGGCCCAGTGACCACATCTCTCCTAGAAGCTGTATCCCATCATTCCCACCTCAAGCAATCAAGACCCAAATTCATTTGGGACAAAGGGACAAAGGTCTCATTTCCTAGAAATGCTTCAGGGTGATAAGGAGTGTAGAGCTGGCCCTGCTAGTAGGATGCTGAGTGTCAGAATCAGGTATCAGGTATTATTCAGGTTGACTAAGTAATTGGAATTTCATGGCCTGGAGTCTAGAAGAAACAACTCTCACAAGTAGATTAAAAATGCAGGAGACAAATATGAGTGAAAAAGAAAAAAAAGAATAAATAAAAGGGGGGACAGTAACCAGGAACCCCACTCAGAGGAAGGCATGGGGGGCATAGATGAGGCTGTCATGAATGTCTCATATTCAGACAACTTTTCCTAGGATAAATAACAAAGAACATTTCCCCCAAATCCTTGCTTTTGTCCCCTCAAAGGTTATGGGGCAATACTTAGTGGCCTGGGATGCAAACACCAAAATGTTTAAAAGGCATTAAGCACTGGGTAGAGAGGATGACAGGCAGAGTAGAGATAATAAATGGGTATGATCTCTTTTACCAAAAACTCTTGAGACTTTTCAGTCCTCCAAGTCAAGGCTTTTACCCAATTAGTAAAGTTGTCAACAAAAATCAAAAGCAGTTTGAAGCCCCTCAAAGGGGTATATTGTGAAATCTATCTGCCAGTTCTTCCCTAATGATGTGCCCCTCCTCCAGATGGAATTCAGGATGGGGTGGGGAGGATGGATTTAAAAGCCCTTTAAAGATTTATTTGAGCACAAACTGAACAGGCCTGACAAACCTGTTTGTTTCTTCTAGCTTGTGACCAGTGAAAATAGGTTTCATAAGGGATAGAAGAGTATTTTTCCCCAAGTGAGTAGCATGGTAAAGGCCAAAGAGAAGTGTCCACTGGTTGGCCTCTGGGATTAGAAGTTGGCCTGAAGTTGTTTGAAACTACCCAGAAGGAGAAAGGGTAAATCCCCTTTCTTCAGAAAAAGCTTGTTTCTGCGAGTTATATGAAGGAGTATAGGAGTCAGGGAACTGGGGGATTAAAGGTATCATAGTCAGAGGCAAAGAGGGTCATGGGCAGCTGAATCTGCAAGCCTGTGTCCCTTGGCCTGAAATGAATCCTTCTTCTGGTATCCTTTACAAAACATGAGAGAAACCTCTCTAGGTCCATGGAAAGCTTGCAATAATTATAGGATTTCTCCTTCATGTTTAATGGGGGTATGGTTGATTGAGTGATTGATTTTTGCTGTCAAAAGTCCCTTTTCTTTCCATATAGCCCCAATTGCATATAAAACATGAAAGGCATATTTTGAGTCAGTATAGATATTCACTCTCATTTCTTTCCCCAATTTTAAAGCTCTGGTGAGGGCAAAAATGCTCTGAAACTGGTGGGGAGTTGGAACCTCCAATGGTTGGCCTAGGGTGAGTTTAGCAGTTTCCTCAATTAGAAGGGCTATGGCAGCCACTGCTCTAAGATAGGAGGTTCACTCCAAAGACACCAAGTTTCTTTGAGAAGTCTACAAAATCCAGCCATGCCCAGGAGAGTACACAGTTGTTTCTTTGAGGCAGGTTCAGGGAATGATAAGATTGTCTGAGGGAGGTGGGATTTAATTCGTGGTCCAAATGTTTAACAGACTGATCAGCAACGAGGGCCTTTAGACAAAGAAATTATCACCCCAGGAGACCAGAAAGTTAAGTGTTTTTATGGCTGCAGTCAGAGAAACCTCTCCAGTGGGGCTGCAAATCAAGATATCATCTACATACATGATAGCCAGCACCTGTCCAATATGTGGGGGCTGTCACAGAAGCCCTGAGCTACCTCCATGTTACAGACATGGCTGTCTATGTTAATTATTGGCGGTTACATTCCCCTGGATTTGCCCCATCAAAGTCAAAAAACTTATGATTCTTTATGCAATGGTATGTAAAAGAAAGCATCTTTAAGATCTAAAGTAGAAAAACATTGTATCCCCTGGTATACTTGTACTGGACTCATGGCTTCTACTGACCTGATTATAGAAATTTGCTATAGGGCATGATGATAATAGCATCAAAACAGGTTCTTCAGACTTCAGCCTGAGAGCACAAACGTGACAGGATAAAGGCTTTGTTTGCCAACCAATTATGCAATAACAATTCCACCTCATAGCCAGATTCAGGAATAATCAGGTGGGAAATAAAGAAACAGAACTGGGAAACTGAGTCAAACATCCAGCCATGACAATTCAGGAAGGCATCCCTCTGGGTAGCTTATGGTATTTCTCTTGAATGTTGAGTTACTGATTTAATGATCAGACAAATTCAAAACTCAAAGTATATCAGTTACAGAGCCAAGAGGATTTCATCTCTAATAGCAAATTCTACTATTCACAGCTTAGGGCTAGATATATTATTTTCAAAAGTTTACCAGGACTCACATACATAAGAGATCTTATTTAGCATATTTTATATGTTCAAACTCATCCTGTTACAAAGGATCAATCATTAAAAAGCTTATAGATTCTTAGTAAACACATTCCTTTTATAGGAACTATACTTCCTAAACTGGCTCATTTCTCAGGGCTGATGACCTTCTTACCCTGATAGTTTCAAGAAAACTGGCAAGCTTAAAAATTAAGGAGAGTTGACAAAGACTCCAGAGAAGGGGATGAGCTTGCTGTTGACCACCCCAACTATTCTTAGTGTTTTCATGAGCTGGGCTGTTTGATACCTCTCCTCATTGTGCAAAGGGGTTTGTAAAAAGGTGCTAGATGCCCTCCTACTTGAAGGTGAACTGATAAGACTTTCACCTCATTCCTCTTGTTTCATGCACAGTAATTACCAGTTTTAGGTTTAATGTGATAACAATAACTCCAAATAACTTAGTTAACAATTTTAGAATTTTCCTAAGTAATACCAAATAGTGTTAGTTGTAATTTTTCTCTTAAATTTTCAGCAAAGATAAAAATACCTAATTCCCTAAATTACATTTATAAAATATTACTAAATGGGATTTAGCAAAGCTAAATAAACTTTCTATCTTCTTTTAGTTGTCCCCAAGCTGTTGCAGCTTTGGAAGTTCTCAGGGAAGATTTCTATTTCCTTAAATAAGTTTACCTTTTTTTTAAGGGAGAAAACAAGACAATTCTTAAAAATTGAGACAGAGAAGATTTTAAAATTGATTTAACTTTAAGTTCATGAGATTCCCTAAATCCTAATTAAATGCCTCAGACAAACTAAACTGTCATGTTGTTGTTTTCCAGTTCACACAAACCATTTCTCTTTTGTGAGCCAGGAAAAGGTAAAGGTGTCAATTTTTTACTGACAATTCTCAGAAGTCTAACTCTAGATAACTCAAAAGCAGGCTGTTTGGTACCAGAGTTCTTAAAGAATCAGTGAACGGTTTTTCTGTTTTCCTAAAGTTCCCAAACTCTTCAATCTTCTGTTAACACTATCAGTGCAAATAGATTACAATTTACATATCCCTTTAGTGGGTTTTAATTAGAGCTCCTTTAAAACTGCTTTTACTATCTTATCTCAAATAACAAATTTCACTGAACTGAGTATATTTTCTTTCTCTCCCTCTCATCCTTTTGTCCATGTGTCCCTGGAACACATGGGAAGGAGGGAAGAGGGAAAAGAAAAAAAAAAAAGAGTGAAAGATACTCTCTTTCCTCTATGTATTATCCTCCTAATCCTGGGGAGACTTGATTTTCCCACATAAAAACAGCAATATCTTATCCTTTATACCTTGATAATTCATTCCAATTGTGTAGCTGGCTGACTAGTGGATTGTCTAATGATATTTTAGATTTTTGCTCCAAAGATTTGGGCTTGAACTGCTCCTTCCCCATTCTGCTGAAGGCTTCTTTTCTGACATATTTAATGATTTGGGATTCTGTAAAACACAGAGCCCACTTCTCCACTTGAATCAACAAGTCAGGTGGAGTCACCCCCACCTAGCAGTCACCCAGAGCACTCCTCCTCTGTGCCATTTATCAGGACTTCCTCCTGGCTAACTAGGTGCCACCCCTTTTGTTGGATCAATAAGCCTTAGTAGGACTTCAGCGATCCCCATTTGGCTTAAGGACAATCCAAGGGCACAGGCAGTTCTCACTGCTTACCTCTGACTGTCCTCCTACAGACCAGTCCAGCTTCTTCAGAGACTTCACTTTTGCTTTCTGTTTTTATCGAGTTTTTCTGCCTCAGACTGATACTTGACGAACAGGGAAGCTAAAAGTCTGAAGGGGAGGTTCTCCCCTTATCAAAAGTCACAGGATCCCGGATGAGCCCCCATAAACTATATGGGATGGGTGCTAGACTCCCTTACCCAAATTGACTACTTGAGGTGTCTCTAGATAAAAATGGAAATCTTTATTCAGTTCTTGCAAGAAGTGGACCAACATATTAACTGGACAGTCTAGTAGGGTAGGGCACACTACTGTTGATTTTTAAATTCATTGGCTGGACTGAATTCTTCAGGAATATGGAAGGGACTATTGACCAATGTACAACAAAGCATTCTTATTTGGCATGGGCAGTGCTGATGTGACAGCAGATTCCATTAATAAGTATATAAGTACCTCCTCTTGTGTCAACCATTCCCTCATCTTGGAGACAATTCCAGTCAAGGAATGGGACTTCTAGGAACCTGGTAGGTTCCTACTAGGAACCTAGGGTCTGATCTACTTTACCCTACAGTCTCTGTAGGGAAATCATCACTTGACCCACTCAATATGATGCAACACTACTAATAAAGAAGAAATTGCAAATATGGGAAATTTGTAAAGATTTGTACAAACTGAAAAAGGATGAAATTATCACTATAAGAATTATAAAATACACAATAACTAGAACAATATAAATGAAAAAGATTAAAAGGAAGTTGATTTGCACCCAGAAAAAGAATGATGGAGACTGAATATAAATCAACATATGCTATGTTCACTTCTTTTTTCTGGGTTTTGTTTTTCTTTTTTATCTCTCCCATGATTTTTCCCTTTTTCTCTTGATTTTTTCTCTCCCAATATGATTCAGAAAACAATGTGTAATGAAACCAAATAAATTTAATTTAAAAAACAAAAAAGTTGAATTTTAAGTAATGCTCAGTCTTAGTCTCAGACAACAGAAAATGAAACATACATAACTCCCTCTCAGCAGAGGAAGAGGGAACCACAGAGACAAAATATTATATTTGTTATCAAATGAGGTCTCTGAATTGGTTATTTTTGCTTAAAATTTTTCTTTGATAGAGTTCAAATGGTGGTGAAGAGTGTGTAAGGAGGCTTTATCCTGAAATGGCTTGGTTTTGGGGTTTGTTTTTTTTAATCACTGATAATTTTTTTTAAGAATTTAATTTCCCTTGCAGACTAAAGAAACTTTAAGATAATGGTTTCTAAAATAGACCATTAGAATTCTAATCAGCCTGGACTTTGGAAGGAAGGATTTTATTCAGTTCTTGGAAAATAACTTTACTTTTGCCCCCAGGACAGCTTGGAAGGATCTGCCATTTAAATTACCCTTTACACTATTTGGCTTAGTGTCATTAACTTGTATCTCTAGATAAAGAAATAATTGCTCTGGGACTTCTGTGGAAGAGGACAGACCTCCCTGCTTTCTCTTATAAGTATCATGCTCTTGGGCTAACCATTCCCTTATCTTAGAGACAACTCCAATCAAGGAAATGCAATTGGCACTTGTCATTTATCTTCTGTAGGACTCAGCTTTTTCTGTCATGTACCCCACCTAACAATCTGATGAAGTTTATGAGACCCTTAAACGTATAAAATACAATACAAAGCATTAAAAAGGAAATTAATAATATTGTGCCATTTCCCCCCATCTAAGCTCATAGACCTCTTGTAATACATCCATGCACTCCAGATTAAGAATCCCTTGCAATAGGGGAAGAGATATGTTCAAACTGATCAGGGGATCAATACCCAACCCCAAACACACACTTCACAATTTCCTACTTTCCTTATCTTCCTTCTTCTTTTCCTTTTTCTGTTTATTCTGAATATCCAAGGGATTTCTCGGTCCTAAAATCTATTTATACAAATTTTCAAGCTCAAGCTAACTTAGCTTGTTCCTAATATTTAAGAAATCTTAAATAAATACCTGCTATAATCTAGTAAGATGCCATAACTTTATTTCTTCAATAATGAAAATAATTTTTCTTTATAATTATGACATCCTTTCTTAAGAAGGGGAAAATGACAAACAGTTTTAAATCTAAAACATTTTAGAGCTCTTTCTTACTTACTTTCTTACAGCAAATTCATAAGCATTTTATAAAGCACTAAGGGCCAGAGAGGCAGTTAAGTGGCACAATGGAGACTGCTAGGCTTGGAGTCAGAAAGACTTATTTTCCTGAGTACAAATTCAGAATCAGACATCTACTAACTAGGTGCCTGGGCAAGTCACTTAAGTTTCCTTATCTATAATGGAGAAGGAAATGGCAAATTAGTATCTTTGCAAGAAAACTCCAAATGGGATCATGAAGAGTTGAATGTGACTGAAATGAATGAATAACAAATATGCATTAGGCACTGTGCTAAGTCCTAGGAATACAAAAAAAAAAAAAAAAGCAAAAAATAGTCCCTGTTCTCAGGGACTTCACAATCCAGTGGGGAAGATAACATACAAACAGCTGCAAACAATCAAAATATATACAGTATAAATTTGAGCTCTCTCAGTCATCCTGTGTAAAACTCAACATATATATATATGCATATATATATATACATATATATATAGATGATATATAATATATATCTTGTATCCAATTTTCCCTCAATAAAAGAAGACAATAGTATTGACAATTTTGGTATTTCTTTTTCCTAAAGACTTTTTAAAAATTTTTTCCATTTGTTCTTTTAGTTGTTATTAGGGGAGGTTGAAGGGCAAACACAAAAAACTTGATGAATGCTCAAAGCACAAGCTTTCCAAAGGCAGCTTTCAATTTCCTGAAGGTGGGAACCATTTCTCTTCCAAGGAACACAGCTTACTATATTACTTCTATTCAAGAAACTTTTAACAAGTATAACAAAACATTTATGTGTAGAGAGGTTTCATTTTCTCAATAGAATGTCTACTTCTTGAGAGAGAAAATTTTCTTTGTTCTGAAGTATTCCTGATATGGCAATGATTTGCACATTTTTTTAAAAATTAATTCATGCATATTTTACTCAAAAAGTGTGGGAGAGGAGCTCACTTTGTACCTTTGTAGTCTTTGAATAGTTTCCCAGTGAATGTGGACCAGAAGATAATGAAACCTTATAAAGACAATGAAAAAATTTCTGAAATACAGATGTTGAGCTCATGGGAGGAAAAAGAAAAATATGGTATTTGGCAACAATGAATTTGACCAAAACATATGCTGAAGGAGAAAACAAAAAGATCATTTCTTTTAAATTTTATTCCCCTAGAGAACCACCTCCCAAAGTTCATTTAAATAAAGACAAAGTATTGGTGGGGGTAAATGCCATCTATCTTTAATCCCAGGAGAGTTACCACAGCTGCATGTTTTTATTTTTAATAAGAAAGGTCACAAGAGTCAAAAGTTTGATACTGTCATCATGGTCCACCTCCACCCTTATCCACTGTTGCTGTTTGTTGACAACCAAATTGGCTGCTCCTTGAAATGTCTTGGCCTCTTCTCTTTCCCATTTGCTTATTCTGGAAGAACTGAGGAAGTGGGTGGAGAAGAGGAAAGAAGCCAGGATGCTTTAGGAAATAGAGCTGAGAGAATAGGAAATTGAAACATTTGGTCAACCAGCCTCTGTATTCTGAGGGAAAAAATCAAATCACTGGAAAAAACCTTTTCCCAAAATGACCAATAAAGAGGTGGGCTTTATTTGAGAAAAGATTTTTATGCAGATCAGCTAAAAGGCACAGTGGATAGAGTGCCAAGCCTAGAGTCAAGAAAGCCTGCGTTCAAACACAATCTCAGATATGGTAGGCTGTGTGACCCTGGGCAAATCACTTAACTCTGTTTGCCTCAGTTTTCCCATCTGTAAAATGAGCTGGAGAAGAAAATGACAAACCACTCTAGTATCTTTGCCAAGAAAATTCCAAATGAGATTATCAAGAAACAATTGAACAATAACAAGATTTTATCATCTATAAAATTAGGAAGTTGTTACAGATCGAGGGTTCCCAACCCAAGATATGGATATTTCTCTTGCCAAAAAGGTACAAGGACTATTGGGGTAATAGATATGTTATCTATTGAAACTAAATTCTTTTAAGTTTCTTATGCACATATGCACAACTCTAGAATTTATTTCCTTTCATATTAAAAAAAAAAAACCAAGAGAGAAAAGATTGCTGAAAGCTAAGGAACACTGGGGCCAAAAAAGTTTGAAATCTTTCATTCTGAAAGAATCACATGATACAACAAAGAAAAGAGGAATTCTGAGTTTGGAGTCAAAAGACCAGAGATTCAAATTCCATCTTCACAACTTATTATCTGTGAGGCCTGGAGAGACTTTCATGAACTGATGCTGAGTGAAATGAGCAGAACCAGGAGATCATTATACACAGCAACAACAAGACTAAATGATGATCAATTCTGATGGACATGGCTCTCTTCAACAATGAGATGTTTCAAACCAATTCCAACTGTTCAGTGATGAAGAAAGCCACATACACCCAGGGACAGGCCTGTGGGATCTGAGTATGGACCACAACATAGCATTTTCACACTTTCTGTTGATGTTTGCTTGCATTTTTTTTTCCTTCTCAGATTTTTTTCTTTGTAGATCCAATTTTTCTTTTGCAGTAAGATAACTGTATAAATATTTATATATATATAGGGTTTGTCATATATTTTAACATAGTTAACATGTATTGAATTACCTGCCATCAAGGGGAGGGAATAGGGTAAAGGAGGGAAAAATTTGGAACAGAAAATTTTGCAAACGTCAGTGTTGAAAAATTGCTCATGCATATGTTTTGCAAATAAAAAGCTTTAATTAAAAAAATTTTTTTTAAAAACCATTATCTGTGATCTTGGGAAAGTCACTTAAATTCCCTGGGCAAGGGTATGCTATTAAATGTTTAGCAACTGATTCTCCAAAATGAATGTGTATTGCACAATACATTTTTAAGTTTAATCTACAGTATCAATATTTTTTTCATCATCTTCTTCAGATTAGACAATCAACAAGATAATATATCATCTGATTTGTAGCATTTGCTGATCTACAAGATCATTGAAAAATTATCAAGAGCTGGCTCCAGGATACCCCTGTACCTTGGGTCTCAGTTTCCCCAGATATATAATGGGTTGAAATGAACAGTTTCTGAAGTATCTTCTAGCTAATAATGCAATCAGAGAAACCTATGTTTCAATTATACTTAGTAAGGGGGGGGTTTCTTTTCTATAAAATGGAGAGGGGTAGGGTTTGATCAAAGTGATTCTGAAATATCTTCTGGCCATAAATTTATCATTCTCTAGTGCCAAATTTCCTTCTAGCTCTTAATTATTGGATCCCAATTCCTGTCTCCTACTAAAGCATTTTCTTTTCAATACAAAAGATTCTCAAGGATAATAATTCAATTGTCATGTCCCCATAGTAAGTGTTATTGGCACCCCAAGTGTATTAAACCTCAGGGAAGGGGTGGCTCATGGTCTTGTAAACATACACAGTCCCTTGTTCAATAGGATAGATGACATCCCCACGTCAGACTTTAAAACAAAGGTTGGGGAGCCACAGGAAATCACCTGGATATCTTGGATCAGCTTTACAAACAAGTCATTTGCACTTCCTGTTAAGAAGAGAATTCAATTAAAAGAATAGAAGTTAACAAAATGCCATTAAGCATCTGCCATGTAAAGAGCACTTCTCTTAACTGTAGTAAATTCCTGGCTTTATCTACTATCTCATAAACATTAGCTCAAATGTACTTGCCTTTTTTTTTTTTTAATAGAATACAGGATATCACTGTTCCAATCATTTCAAAGGCCATTATACATCTTAGGATCATAGATGTAACTAGGCTAGAAAGTTTCTCAAAAACAATCACGTTCCATCCCCCTATTCTTCAGATGGGGAAACTGAGACCTTTGGAGGTAAATCAATTGCCCCACAGGTAACAAATGTAATGGCAGTCTGGTGTATGTGCAGACCCTATCAGTTTGCTCAAATGCTACAAATACTCTGCATGAAAACATGGGGATTATGACTTCAGGGAAAGACTCCATGAGCTTGGTGCAAGGGAAGTCCCCAGAGAAACTGTGGAGTAGTAGCTATAACTAGTTCCACTCTGCTATTGCTGTTTGCCTTTGGTTTTCCAAGGGGACCAATGACATCACAAGGTGATGTCTTGACTTGTTCCTAATTGGATTTAAGTAGAGTCATAGTCTCATTCTCTGTTCTAAAGTCATCAGTCCAGTGGCAAGACAAAAGTCAAGACAACCAGTGATGGCCCAGAATGCCATGCATGGAGTCTTCAATATCTAACCAAGCTCTAAGTGCCCCATAGCTCCTGCTTCAGTTGCTTTCATGTACATTGGAACAAATTGTTCTCATCTACCCATTCCACAAAAAAAAAAAAAAAAAAGTCTTCACACACTTGAAGTAGACATCCCCCAACTCGCCGTTGAGTTTAAAAACCATAGGTTAACCTCAACCTGGTTTAGCCCATCTGCCAAGATTATTTTATTAGAAAATCTCTGCACAAATAACTTTGTAGTGAAAAAGAGACTTCAGAGACTGTCCCAAAAAGATTATAAGCTTCATCTTTTCCTACTGGGCTTTGGATCATTTTTTTAAACAAACATTTTCATTGTCAAATGAGAATCCATTGATGGAAAATGCCATCCATATTCAGAGAGAGAACTATAAAGATTGAATAATTGAAGCATAGTATTTTCTTTTTTTCTTTTTTTTAAATAGCATTTTACTTTAAATAGCATTTATTTAAACATGTACATGTATGATTTGTATACCTCTTTTATATATCTACATAACCTGAGTCACGTAAAAATTTCTTGGGCAAAAAGGGTCAGGAGTAGAAAAAATTTTAAAAACCCTGATCTAGCCAATGTTTGAACAAGAATCCCATCACCCACATACCTGCCAAGTGTTCATCCAGCCTTTGTTTGAAGACCTCCAATGAAGGGGAGGCCTTTCCTCCCAGAAAAGGTCCATTCTACCTTGGGAGAGTTTGAATTTTTAGTAAGGTTTCCTTGCATTCAGTCTAAATCAGTCTCTACAACTTCAATCCATTGTTCCTGGTTCTTCCTTTAATAAATGGTGATTGCTCTCTCTGGGACTAAGCAGAAAAAAAATCCTTCTTCCAGATTCCCCAAATTCCCAAATTCTTCCTCTCCTTCTCAAGTCTTCAATTCTCCAGGCTGAATATAAATAATTAGGAGTACAGTATAGTTTCTAATTGATGATAATAAATCACAATTTTGTGGTCTCCACATTCAATCATAAGACTACATATGGTGTCACAAACCACATTTTAAGAAGCTGGGGGCTAGATTGGATATCTCTTCCAACTTTTGTTTGAAGATTCTATTCTCTTTCTCCAATTAGAGAAAAATTTTAGAACAAAAATACTACTTTTTTTCCCAGAAACCTTGCAAAATTTCCCATCCAGAAATAAACTCTTCTTCCTCTGAACAACAGTACTTAGGGTCTCCTTCATTGAATATTCATTCTTTATCCTCTGTTATAGTAACTTATGCATGTACCTTATTCCCCTGACTTGACTGTAAGCTCCATGGAGGCAGGAATGATGCCTTGTTTTGTTAGGTATTACAAAGAGCCTGAGATAGAGTAGCTATTTAATATGCCAGCTGAGCAATTTAAAAAAGGGAATCTCAAGAACTGTCTAGTTCCTTCTTAAAGAATTTCTTCAAAATTTTAGGAACTAATGAAACCAGAGCAAAAGTATCATCCTTGGGGAAATTGCGTGGGCAGAATTTTCAAGTAAATATGTACATTTTATTTTATTTTTTCTTGTATTTTAAAGAAAAAAAATAAAAATTTCCTCCATGTCATCTCAATATGGATCAAATAGTAGCTTGGAAATAAATCATCCTATGAAGATCTGGGACCTTGGTATTTAGAGGATGTTCTCTGGCTTAACAAGGAAATAGGTCACTGGTGGGTGTGGGAACAAAACCCTGAGCTCACCTATATCTAGAATGAGACCTGATAGGATTTCAAGTTTCATTGTTAAAAAAAAATCAAGCACACCCATCATTGTTGAGATGCCTCTAATATAAACAGTAAAATAGAAGAATTATGGGGGAGGCTGCTCTGCCCAGGGATGTTTTGAACTGAAGTAAGGTAACACCTTCCAGAGGTGTTTGGTGATTTGTCAAAATGTGTCTACTCCCCAAGCCAAGACAATCTTGCTCAAGTGGTTGAGGTCATCTCTATAAGATGATAGGATATATATATATATAAGACTCAGGATAGAAACCCACAAGCTCCCTGTCTGCTGTATGATATTATTCAGCCTAGATGTGGGAAAAGCTCAGCTCCTTGCTCAAGAATATACCTCTTAGGGACATGAAATATGGACCACAACGTAACATTTTCATGATCTCTATTGACATTTGCTTGCATTGTGTTGCCTTTCTCTTATTCTTTTTTTTTTCTTGTAGATAGGATTTTTCTTGCATAACTTCTCAAGCATCTCAACATTATTAACATGTAGTGGACTTCCTGCCATCTAGGGGAGGGAAGGGGACTGGGGGTAAAATTTGTATTGGAAAGCTTTGTAAAGATCAAGGTTGGGGAACTACCCATACATATGTTATACAAATAAAAAGCTTAAAATAAAAAAAAAAAAAGAATATACCTCTTAGATCCTGGATATCCATTTCTGTGAATGGCTAGCTTACCCACTCGAAGGGATTGGACTCCCTGAATGAGCACCAATTGAACCAGGCTATCTTTCTAATTTTTTTTTCACAAATAAAACTCCAATAACTCTTTTTTTGATTTCCAAGAAATCATGACAGCTTTGGTGAATTTAAAAAAGCCTTCCAGAACCTGACTGAGGAACTGTCCAAGTTCCTTAGTGACATCACAAAACTGAATGGAAGAGCTCTCTTTTAGACTCACTAAGGTGTGAAAGTTTTAGGAAAGGCAGAGAGGATATACTTTCCTTGGAAAAGGAAGAATTGAAAGCCCTGGGTCCTATGTGACAAATAAATAATAATGAGATGTAATATGGACTGCTACAGAGTTAGGAAGATATAGATTCAATTCCACATTTCCTCACCTCTGACCCATTCTATGTGACCCTGGGCAAATCCCTTGAACTGGTCAGAGCTTGATCGGGCATAGAAATGCCACAAAGCATAAAGCCTGGAGCCAAGCTCAAAGCTCTAAGCATGGACCTGGTGAGTGGCTACAAATCCATTTGTATCTGAGAACCTATGTCAGTTCAGAGAAGTTTCTCAGCAGAGGCTTGGCCCCTACATGATGCTTAATTTCCAGTCCCAGGAACCAACAAAAATCTCCTACTAAGGCACAGTTTCAGTCTGCAGTGACATAGGAGGTACCTTATCAATCAAATCATGAACCCTTGAAGTAGGCTATTAATGGAATGGCCATGGCAACAATGGGAAATGATTTTTCCCAGAATTCTGCAAGCCAAAAGGGTTGCTTGGAAGAAAAAAAAGAGAGAGAACTACAAGGAAGTAGAAGAGAGGATTTTCAGGAAATGGCAGATATAGGTAGCAGGTGTTTCCAAGACAAACAGCAAAGGATTCTCAACCCATTGTCACTGACCTGGAAAAATATGGCAGTGGCCATTATGAACAGAAACACTTGAAGGAAACAGAAGCTATAGGAACTGGGCTTCAAAAATAGGAAGCAAAGTTTAAGGGCAGACAGAGACACAAACCTGTATCTACAATGCCCCCTGGTTAGTGGAACTTCATTAGAACTTTTGGTATTTGGAGCCTTCCACATTGACTAAAATTGAACTATTCTAGGCAAGAAAAGGAGGGATGGAAATAGCACTCATCAGGAAAGTGACTTACAGTCTTCCCTAAAGCACTAGAATACTACCCTCATAGTTTGTTCACAGGCAGCTAGATAGCACAGGGAATAAATATACAGACCTGAAGTCACGAACACTCATCTTCCTAAATTTAAATGTGGCCTCAGACATTTACTAGCTGTGTGACCCTGGGCAAGTCATTTTGCCTCAGTTTCCTTATGTGTAAAATAAGCAGTACACTTCCAACCAAGCTATCTTTCTATTTTTTTTTTTTTGAAAGACATAAAAACAAATCACAAATGAGATTCCAACAGCTCTTGTTGGGAGAAAGAAGTGGCAAACCAGTCCTGTATCTTTGGCAGGAAAATCCCAATGGGGTCATGGAGAGTCAGTCACAACTAAAATGACTTGAACAACAAAAACCCTGAATTAATAGCCTCTAGTTAAATGCTGATCAGCAACCTATCTTGTTTGATTATAGGCTTGCTTGTTTCCCTGCCTGGCAGATGCTACAAAAATAAAGAAAATTTAGGAAAACACAAGGTATCCAGGGATATTATTATTGACATCTTCAAATGGGCCTAGTCTATCTGTCCTCAATAGAGGTTATGGAATGATTTGGAAGGGTCAAGAGGCAAGGAGACTAAAATTCTTTTTTCACAAATACATCTGTACTAGATTGGTATCAAACTTGACTCCTGTCTTACCCAAAGACCAGAAAGTAAGATTCATTCTCTAAGACCAGATCACATATGCCATTGATTCTGAATTCTATTTACTTACTTTCCTTCTTCTACTCTCCTCCCTTCATCCAACTGATAGATAAAAGAGGAATTCTCTTATTTATTTCTCTTATAAATAAGAGAGGGATTTATCTTATTAAATAAAACAAGAATTCAGAGGGAGTCCAGGAAAGGAAGCTGCCAGAAACACATCTGTTCCTTTCTTTCATATTTATTCAGATATTCTTCCTACTGAGCAGTTCCTGTTTGTTGGGGACTTTGGGCCCCAAACTGATGACACACTCAATCTCCAGCTAAGTAAGTAGGAGAAGGAACATTCAGTGTGTTGAAGATTAAATCAATCTTAAGTTCTTAACATAATATACACTGCTAAGAATTTAATCCATCTGGGCAGGGCAAGACAAAGCCAAACTGGTTTCTTTAAGGCTACCTTCACTGAGCAGTCATCCTATGTTCTGTGACAGAACTAGTCTATCTGGAGTACAGAAACATGGCTGCTATTTGGATATTTCTGGCTGACAGGTCAATCCAGATTCCGTTGTTCAGATATCTCTGACTCTGTGACCCCATTTGGGGTTTTCTCAGCAAAGATCCTGAATTTCTTCTTCAGCTCATTTTATATTTGAAGAAACTGAGGCAAACAGAGCTAAGTGATATGCCCAGGGTCACACAGATAGAAAATGTCTGAGGGCAGATTTGAACTCAGGAAGAAGAATCTTCTTGACTCTAGGCCAAGCACTATCCACTGTACCACCTAGTTATCCAGATTACCTATGAGTTAAAAAAAAAAAAAAAAAAAAAAAGGATAGAAGATAGAGATCTATTCCAAACTGGAAAACAAGAAATTGGGGATATAGTAAATGTTTGTTATATATACATACATACATATACATACATATACATATGCACACATATTTATTACCTATGTAATATTGTAAATTATTGCATTAATAAAATACAATATTACTTTATAATTATTATATAACATTATAGAATCATATTATACTATTAATAATACAATATATAATATTATGTATTAATTTTATTTTTACTAGACCCATAACAGAATGTTGCTTCCGGAATCAGGAAGACCTGAGTTCAAATCCAGATTTAGAAACTTACCAGCTGTGTGACTTTGGGCAAATCACTTACCACTCCTTGCCTCAATTTCTTCAAATATAAAACGGAAATGGTAGTATCTCTTACCTCCCAGGGTCATTGTGAGCATAAAGTGACATAATACTTGCAAAGCACTTGGCAAATCTTAAAGTACCATATAAATGCTGGCTATTATTATTATTATTATTATTTCATTGGTATAGGGACCTCTTGATGAAAAATGTTTTCTGCCCATTCAGATAGGCATTTGCCTTTCTGTTTATTGTCTTAAAAAAGAGTTGACTGGATCACAGAGATTAAGAGACTTTTCCCAGACAACCCAGCTTGGAGGGTATGTCAGAGATGGAATTTGAATACAGATCTTCCTCTACCTACTAACCCACACTGACCTGCCTCATCATTATAAAATTTATTATTATTTTTATTATCTTTTTTTATGTGTGTTGATAAGAGTTCAGATAGAAATGATCCTAGAATAAGTTGCTATGCTGCTATTAATGTTCAAGGCAATCTTTGGCTTTTTTCTGTATCCCTAGCACTTAACCCAGTGCCTGACCTAAGGGGCATTTAATGAATATTTATTGATTGCCTTATGTATTGATGTGCAATGGATGATAGAGTGTTGAAGAAAACTCATCTTCATGAGTGTGACTCTGAGTAAGTCATTTAGACTTATTTATCTCAGTTTCTTCATCTGTAAAATGGGCTAACAAAGGAAATGGCAAACCACTCCAGTATTTTTTGCCAAGAAAACTCTAAAAAGGGTCACAGAATCACATATGACTGACAATAATAAAACAAAATATTTATTTTTGTAAATTGCAGTTCATCCTTAGTCCAATTCCAGCAGCAGACAGAACACACATGACATTTAACTCATTCTGGTTCCATGTAGCTTTTATTTCTTTTGCTCTGTCTATATGTTTTGAAAGCATTTTGTTTCATGTAGCTTAGAGACTGAATATTTGGTACTGGTAACATCTATTAAGGACATTATTTTTAAATTTTTATAGACATCATGTCTAGCTGATTATTGGCAATAATTCCAACTACAATAATATTCTGGTTGCAAGGTAGTTTATTCATAGATTTTTTTTGAGTATATGTTGAGGTAATATGGGACCTTGTTGGTTGATAACAGTGAGTTCTGAATATAATTCTAGGCATGAGATTATACTAGGTATTCACTTGTAAACTTTACAGGGATTGGTATGTAACATAGCTTCTATTATTTCCTTATGTAGGAGGAGTTCAGGCTATTTAAGGATAACCCTTTATTCATGTCGACTATCAGTGCCCTGATCCTGAACTACCATTTAAAACCTGTTTCAATAAACAAATCCACATAGTTTAGCCATTTGTTTTACACTTTTTTGGCAATATATAGTGTTTACTGAATTCATTCAGGTGTCACCCATTGAGAGTATTTTGATTCTCATTCTTATTATTAATATAACAGATGGATGGAGGTGTCACTTTGGAGACTGCTAGAGTACTAGTGACTAGCAATATATACTCTTCCCTTTCCTTCTTACCTCTTTTTGCCTCTAGAGATTTAATTAGACATACTCTGTGACAACAATTAACTCATTTTTAATCCTAGAAACAATATAATGGCCCCATAGGTCCATATAGTTCCCTCCTTTGATGAAATAGGAGTTATATTGAATGAAAAACTAGGCATAATCACTCAAAACTCTCAGTTAGAACTTAACACTTGGGCAAAGTTTTGGTTTTCTGTCTTAATTTAAATTTATTTGTACCTTTAGGCATGCCCTAGATTGTTTCTGGTCAAGAAAAAAATCATGTAAGCAGAAACATTTGAGTCAAAAAGGGGTAGAGTGTATTATGTTGTCTGTTAGTGGACAGGATCTAGGAGAGGAAATAAACAAGAGTGTAACTTTTCTTAGAATTTCCCTCAGTCCTTAAAGAGGTGATAAAATGGGTGGCTTAAGCCCACACCTTCTCTGCAACAACTATAAGGCTGATATTCCTCCTCAATCTCCTCTTTTTCTGCTGTAACTCAGTCTTACATTTCTTTCTTTCTTTTTTTCTTATTGATCCATGTACTAATTCTAGCTCAGTTGGCTAAGCCCAGTGTGGGAGTGGGAAAGTTGACCCTATTGCTGAAGCTGCTACCCAGTTATTAAGGACCCTACCCATTCTTATCAGTAGCCCCATGCAGTGACTTTTATTTTTTTTCATATAAATCTTTTTTTTTAATTTTGTATTTTTTATTAAAGCTTTTTATTTACAAAACACATTCATTGGTAATTTTTCAACATCGACCCTTGCAAAACCCTGTACCCCAAATTTTCTCCTTCTTCCCCCCATCCCCTCCCCTAGGTGGCAGACAATCCAATACATGTTAAATATGTTAAAATATATGTTAAATCCAATATATGTATACGTATTTATACAATTATCTTGCTGCACCAAAAATAATTAAAACAAACAACAGATCAAAAAGGAAAAAAAAAACTAAGAAAGAAAATAAAATGCAGGCAAACAACAACATAAAGAGTAAAAATGCTATGCTGTAGTCCACACTCAGTTCCTACAGTCCCCTCCCTGGGTGCAGTTGGCTCTCTCCATCACAAGACCACTGGAACTGATCTGAATCATTCCATTGCCAAAAGAGCCACAAGTGACTTTTATTTTGTGCAAAATATAAGGCTTGACCAGTCTCCTCAACCAACACAAATACACTTTGTGGTATTATTTCACTCCATTCAATGACTTTTGAACACTTAAATCCTATGCTTCTTATCACTTATTCATGTAAACAGCTATTTGGATCATGGCAAGACATTTGTTTTTCATTTGTAATTTTATCTCTTGGAAACTCTCATTGAACTCTGGCAGTTGTGACTCAGACTTTTAGAAAAACTGAGCTAAATAAATAGAAACAGAACCTCAAAGCTGAAAGGGACTTTAGAACTCATCCAATTCTGCTGCTTGTTACCTATAGGACTACTTTAGGTCTCAGTTTCCTCTCCTCCAAGTCAGAGGATTATATGACTTCTAAAGTCTCTTCCCATTCTAGCTCTAAATCTATAATCCTGCAATCTAATTCAAACTCCCATTAACTGAAGGAATCTCTTCCACAAAAATCTATGACAAGTCTTCATTTAGCATTTCCTTAGATACTTGTAGTGATGCTAATAAAATGACCCATTCTATTTTAGAACAGCTGTGATTGTTCAATATTTCAGACATGTCTGACTCTTTGTGACCCCATTTGGGATTTTCTTGGCGTGGTTTACCATTTCCTTCTTCAGCTAGTTTTATAGATGAGGAAATTGAGGCAAATAAGGTTAGATGACTTGCTCAAAGTCATGCAGCTAATAAATGCTTCAGGCCACATTTGAACTCATGAAAATGAGTCTTTCTGACTTCAGGCCTGGCTCTCTACCCACTGAGCCACCTAGCTGCCCATGAATAAGTATGAAAATAATATTTCAGTCCCCTTAGGGAAGATGTAAACTAGTAAGTATCTAAGGCCAGATTTCTAGTAAATGCAAGTAAGAGCTGTTAGCTATTTGAGCCAAAAGATGAGATAGGTAAAGGTAAAATGTCCAAAGAATTGCTTGAGGAACTCAAAGCTATAGTTTGTCTTCAATGAATTTTTGTATCTCTCTTTCCATTTGGCTAATTCTGCCTTTTAAGGCCTTCTTCTCTGCATTGGTTTTTTTGTACCTCCTTTACCATTTGGCCAAGTCTGTTTTTTAAGGTATTATTTTCTTTAGTATTTTTTTGTGTTTTCATTACCAAGATATTGACTCATTTTTCATGATTTTCTTGCATTTCTCTCATTTCTCTTCCCAATTTTTCCTCCACCTCTCTTACCTAATTTTCAAAATCCTTTTTGAGTTCTTCCATGGCCTGAGACCAATTTCTATTTTTCTTGAATACTTTAGATGTAGGAGCTTTCACTTTATTATCTTCTGAGTGTGTGTTTTGATCTTCCTTGCCACCAAAATAATTTTCTATGGTCAGAATTTTTTCTGTTGTTTGCTCATTCTCTCAGACTATTTCTTGACTTTTAACTCTTTATTAAAGTAGAGTTCTGCTTAAAGGGTAGAGGATGTATTGTTCCGAGGCTCGGGAGTTTTATGCAGCTGTATTCAGAGATCCTTCTAGAGACCTACAAGTTTTCAGTTTTTCCAAGGTGTGATGACTTAAGAAGAGGTGTTTACTTCTCTCTTGGCCTGTGCTATGGTCTATGAGTGAACACAAGCATTTTTTTCTGCCGTGGAACTCTGAAGAAGGTCTGCTCCACTGTGGGTTGCAAGTTCTAGTGTTGCTAATGTTCTTCCTTGCTCTGGAACTGCCATCCAGTACTGCAACAGGGATCTAGTATGTGCAAATCAACAAAGACCTGCTGCAGTGGTAGCAAAAAGACTCCTATAATCTCCTTATGAACTGTTGGTCCACCCCCCCACCCCCTTATTATCTGTGGACTGAAAGCTCAGGAAGCTGCCACCACTGCTGCTGATTCAGTAGCTCCCACTATCTGCTCCAGGTTTGCTGGGTTCAGGGCTGTGCTGGTGTAGGCTGGGCTGGACTCTCACCTTGCTACAAAAGAAAGACCTTTACTGCTAACCTTCTAAGTTGGCTTGGTTTGGAAAACTGTTTCACTCCATCTTTTTGTGGGTTCTGCTATTCCATAATTTGTTTATAGTCCTTATTTAAAGATATTTAAAGATAAAACATGGCAGAGGTTTAGGGAAGAACTCAGGCAAGTTCCTGCCTTTACTCTATCCCCATAGCCTCCCTATAGTTTGGCTCTAATAAGATTTCTATACAACTTACCACATTCATAACCTTTTCTTACAAGGAAAACAAAACTAAAACCAATTCTCTAATTGCTAACTTTAATTAGAATAAATATGTACTCATAATAGTAAGTTATTTAAAGTGTACAGCAATTTATTTTAATATTTTTCCAATTTTTTTGGAAATTTTATTTTTTTCCAATTACAAGTAAAGATATTTTTTAACATTTGTTTTTATAAAATTTTGACTTCCAAATTTTCTCCCTCTCTCCTCACCCTCTCTTTTCCCTAAGATAGTAATTTGATATAGCTTATATATATATGTATATATATAAACATGTGCATATATGTATATATATATGTGTGTGTGTGCAATCATTATACAATGATTTATAAATAAACATTCTTCACTCCCATTGATACTATAAAACTATATGTTTCCTATGGTCTCTTTGATATGACTCTAAGTGGTTTGCACAGGTATATATGTTGTATACTTATTTCATTTTCATCTTTGTGCCTCTCAACACCTAGAACCATACCTTGAATACATTAGGCTTTTCATTGCCTCAGTCAAACTGAGATCCATTGAAGACCTGAGCTTAAAAAGGCCAAGGTCTCCCACTGCATTCAGGACCATCTCCAGTCTTCCTGATCTATATTTTGTCCCTGGACCCAGATGGCTCAGGAGGAGAGACTGAGTCTAGTGATTGCACAGTCCTCATTTTAATCCAATTCACTTGCATGTCATGGCATCATCTCCCTGAATTCATGGTCTTCTTAGAAAATAAAGGATAAACAACAACAACAACAGTAGACCTTTAAAATGCTTGGGTAATTGAATTGAACTGAATTAAAAGTATAGACCTAGAATTAGAAGGGACCTCAGAGGCCATCTGGTCTAGCCCCCTCCATTTTACAAATGAGGAAGCCAGCATCCAAAGAGATCCAAGGTCATACAGAGAGTAAAACTTTCAAACTCAGATCCTGTGACTCCAAGTTCCACATTTTTTCCTGAAATACAATATGTACATTGTATGGCATATACAATATGTACATTTTATATATATAACACACACATATATATATATACATATATATATGTACACACATATATATATATGCTCATGTCAAGTCTCTGAGAAATTAATTGCTCATTTGCTACTGTCCCAAATAGGAAAGTTGTACAGCTGGAGGATTCTTTAATAGTATTTTTCTTACAATTATATGCCAAGACATTTTTTAGCATTCACTTTTACAAGATTTTGAATTCCAGATTTTTTTCTCTCTCTCCCTTCCTTTCCCCTCTTCCTAAAAGGGTAGGCAATTTGATATAGTTTATACATGTGCAATCTTGTGAAACATTTCTACATTAGTCACAATTCTAAAAGAAGAAACAGACTAAAAGAAAAAAAAATCACGAAAAAGCATAAAATAGGTGGGGAAAAATACATGCTTCAATCTACATTCAGAGTCTATCAGTTATTTATCTGAACATGGATAGCATTTTATTTGATGAGTCCTTTGTACTTATCTTGGACCATTATGTTATTGAGAAGAGCTGTATTCATAGTTGATCATTACACAATATTACTGGTACTATGTACAGTGTTTTCCTGATTCTGCTCCTTTTATTTTCTATCAATTTGTATGTCTTTCCAGATGTTTCTGAAATCTTCCTGTTCATCATTTCTTATTGCACAATAGTATTCCATTATATTTATATACCACAGCTTGTACAACTATTTCCCAACTGATGGGCATCCCCTCAGTTTCCAATATTTTTCCACTACAAAAAGGGCTGCTATAAATATTTTTACACATGTTTAAGTCCTTTTCCTTTTTAAAAATAATCTCTTTGGGAGAGAATATCAGACACATTTAGCTTCACAGAAAAGCTTGTCTCACCATATAAGGAAATAGGAGGGAAAGGAGAAAAGGAAGGTGGGAGGCTAATAGAAGGGAGAACAGAAATAGAAGGGGAAAGGTATAAGAAAGGGGAAGGGACTGCAAAAGAGGAGAGTTAATCAAGGGAGGGGGTTATCAGTGACAAAATACTGGAGAGGAGGAAAAGGGGGAAAGGGAAGAGAAAAGTATAACTGGGGATAAACAAGATGGCATGAAATGCAGAGTTAGTAATTTTATCTGTGAATGTGAATGGGATGAACTCTCCCATAAAACAGAAGTAGATAGCAGACTGTATTAAAAGCCAGAATCCTACAATTTGTTATTTACAAGAAACTCATTTAAAGCAAAGTAATACATTTAAAGTAAAGGTAAAAGGCTGGAGCAAAATCTATTATGCTTCAGCTGAGGTAAAAAGCAAACAAACAAACAAACAAAAAAAACCAGTACAAAAACAAAAGTGAAACAGTTTCTACCCTCAAGGAGCTTATAATCTAACAGAGGAGACAACATATATATATATAAATAGGATGATACAAGTTACATATAAATACTTTCATACAAGGGAATTTTGGAGGAGAAGGCATTAGCTAAGGGGCTGGGACTGGGGCTGGGTGGGGAGAAACCAGGAAAGCCCCCTCCCCCCCCCCCACTGATGAAGATGGCTGCTTGAGCTGAATTTTGAAGGAATTCTAAGAACTTCAGGGATTCCAAGAGGTAGGAATGAGAAAGGAAAGCATTCCAGCCTGTGCAAAGGCATGGTGTATCATGGGTGAAAAACAAGCAGACCTGGGCCTGAGAGTGCCAGGACAACACTGGTAATGTGTAAGAAAACAAAAAATGATAAAAAAAAAAAAAAAGTCTCACTTCATCTGTCTCACTTCAGTGTTTTTTAACAAAAACATATACAGTTTGCAAAAGACCTTTCCCAGAACCTCCTTTCTGCAATTTTGACACCCCCCCCACTGATAGTGCCTTCGCTCTGAATTTACCTCCCACTTGTGTACATATATCTGTAGACATGTATTTACAAAATTCACGTGTACAGAATTTTATACATGTCTCCCATATTAGAATGTAAGTTCCTTGAGGGTGGAGATCATATTTTTGTCTTTTTTTATATTCCCAGCTCTTGGTACAATGCCTGGCACATAGCTTTATAAATACTTGTTGCTAAATGACTCTGAGATTCCAGAGAACTATTAAAATTGTCTCCCAGAAGCTCTTTGGCTAGTCTACAGCTGTGAAAATAAAAGTGACATGAAAATACCTCCCAAATATTCATCTGATTATTTATCTAGCTATTCATTCTTTCATTCAAGATAAGGTCCTATGTATTAGCTAGATAGGAAAGAACAAAATGAATATATAAAAAGATGTATGGATGAAAAATCATTCATTAAACACTTCCTATGTGCCCAGCATTATGCTAAACTCTGGGGATAAAAACGTACAACAGAGACAGTCTGTTCTCATGAGTTTATATTCCATTGAAAAGTTCAATGTATAATGGGGGTGGTGGCCAGGGAAGGGACTCTCTAGAGTAACAGAGAAGGCTGAATTGATCCATGGGGCAATCAATTGACATGCCCTTTCTAGAAACATTAGTGGCATAATAATATTGATTTTGTTACAATTATCTTAGACTCCAGAATCTGGGCTTCTAGAGTATAAATTAAATAACCAGCTTGAAAAAGCTTTTAAAAATACTTTTTTTCCCACTCAAGACCACTTTTCACCTAAGAAATTTTTACCTGTCCCCAGGTACAAAGACATATAAAATAGGCATACAAATTGAACATTTATTGATAACAAATCATAATTTCATGACCCCTACATTCAGTTATGAGACCCCATATGGAATCACAGCCCACAGTTTAAGAAGCTAGAATCTAGGATACCTACCCTGTATAATTGCTTTGTGCATTCCCCTCTACAGTCAATGCTCCTACGTACAATGGTTCTATAACCTTACAATTTGGATGTCCTCTACAACAATATAGAGTATAAATCATCCATTCCACATGACCTTTACATTTCATTTCAGGGGGTCCTTCTGAGTTCTTATGCCCCTACAAGATTATCAATAGAATTCAAATTCCATGCATTTGCTATCCTCCATTTTCTATGTGACCTGTCTATATAGAATTCATGTCACATATAAAATCCTAATTCCATTCAATGAAAGAAAGAAACAAAAACAATAACAGTATTACAATTCCTAATTTACATGCTTTAATCTTAGAATTCGGCAAATATATTTGGATACCACTCTAAATTTGTGGCCTATTCTTTCCATTATACCAAAACATGATTTTGACCCTTCAAACAGGAAATAGGGAATTCCCAAAGCCCTGCGTATACATCCTTTTTAATTTTTTTAATGCTCTCTCACGCAACAGCATAACAATTCTTAAGAATTGTGCAAAAAAAAAAAAATGTGTGAGGCTTCCAAAAAGGGCATACAGAATTCTCAGTCATTATGAGCATTAGCTTGCAAAAGTCTGCTTACTCATGAAGTGGTGGGTGCCTTAAATTGTTTCTAAATATGACTCTTTCCATTGTGAGGAAGCCACAGCATATAGCAGCAACTGTGGTCAACATCCTCAAATAGGTCCAAAATCTTTAAAAAAAAAAAAAAAAGAGGTATTTTTAGCTTCTAGATGATGAGCTTTGTATATTGTTTAAAAAAAATGTAGCTTTTTAAAGAACCTAGGCATTAGGAAATTACCCATTGATTTCTTTTCTGCCAGTTTACATTTCTAACATAAAACTGTTTATCAGCCAATAGTTACCTCACTTACAGATGACAGCATATTCAAGCTTCAGAGGAGTGAATGTGATGATACTCAGTATACCCCAAATGAATAAACTATATTTCTTTCTTTCTTTTTTTTTTTGTTTTTTGCTGAGGCAATTGGGGTTAAGTGACTTGCCCAGGGTCACACAGCTAGGAAGTGGCTGAGACTAGATTTGAACTCAGGTCCTCCTGACTTCAGGACTGGTGCTCTATCCACTGCGCCACCTAGCTGCCCCATAAACTATATTTCAAAAAGTTAAAACCATACCTTCTTTATTCACTAGCTCATTCTTAATCTCTATGTTCCCATTTCTAACTCTCTACCTTTCTCTGTCTCTTTCTCTTATCTCTCTCCCTTTACTTCATTCTCTATTTTTGCTTTTCTCCCTCCCTCCTTCTCAGTCTCTCTCTTACCCACACACATACACACACATTTGAGGAAGAAGAGGTGGAGTACAGAGAGAAGTATAGTTTTGCTCAGTGCTAAAAGCCAAATGAATTATTTCACATAAGAGAAAAATAAGAAGTGGGAAACAGAAGAGGGCTGATAAAGAGGATTTGTTCTCTCAGCGACAAAGAGTTTGATGGCAGAAGTTATAGAAACAACTGGTTTAGATCAAGAAAGTATAGTCCTTGGTCACATAGGGATTGAGGGGAAGGCTACCTGAGAAGGGGCACAATGATGTGAGGATGTTGGGATTGGGGATTGGCAGTGTGGGTCCTTGTAAGAACTCAAGGTGAGGTACAATGTTAGCACTTACTTATGGAGTAAAATGTGCTCCCCCTCCACCAAAGTAGATACCCATGGGAAAAGTCCCATTTGTCCTGTGTTAGTTATAGCTTTGTTGTCTTGTCCAAGATCATATAGAAAGACAGAGACGGACCCCAGACATAGAAAGGCAGAGATGGTTTCATACTCCCAGGCCAGTTGTCAATATTTCCACTGCTCTCCCCACTCCTCTTTCCTCCTTCAATTTTATTCAGGGACAAACCATTTAAGTGGATGTAGCTTGTAGGCTCTAATTTTCCTCCTTTTTTTGGCTAATTTTCCTTTCAAAAAGCAAAGTATAAACATTCAATTATGAATCATGATGGATTTTTTTTTTACTTAGAGGGCAAGCATTTTAATATTCTACCCCTGCAGGGAAATTGATACAAGCAGATGTCTGTTTGTTTGCATGTTTTCTTTTAAGGAAGAAATAAAATCTGAAGTTGATCAAAAGAACAGCAATTCTGCCTAGAGGATGTCTGCTGATAACTCTTTCTAGGCCAGTGTACCTAGGATGATCCAAAGGAATTTATCCTATTGTTGAGGTTCAGGAGGAGACCCCAAAAGGTTTGGGTTGCAGACTGGTATTGCAAGGTGTCTCAAAAGAATTTGCAGCTTGAACTCATCTTCAAGTCAAGGGGTAAAGTTTATTGTAATTGTAAAGCCAATTGAAGTGGGCTAAGTTCCAAAAGGATTTAAGAACCAGGAGCAAGAAGACAAATTTATAGAGAGATATGGTTCTTCATGTCACTGATATGCTAATTTTATGGCCCAGAGGTAACACTATGAAGTCTATTCACTATTGTCTCGGAAATTAGGCTATCACTGACCAGTGGATTATCTATCTGACAGTCAGCAATGTTTGTAGGACTATCCTAAGACCAGAAGACTTTAGAATCATAGGCAAGACCAACTGTCAGAACAATAGCTCTCTAAAGTCAAGAGACCTTAGGATTACTGTTATATTTCCCTTAGAAACCGTATACCCCCTTCACTATCTCTGTAGCCCATTCTAGACATGGAAAGAATGTCTGCTCTAGAGACAGAGGATCTGGGTTTAAATCTCATCTCTGATTCATACTATTGATGTAACCTTGAGTAAAATCTCCTTGGGCCTCAGTTTCCCTCTCTGTAAATGAAGGCAGTTAAACTAGATCACCTCTAAGGTCTTTTTCATTTGTAGATCTAGGAACCTATGATTCTAGGATAATAAAAATCTATTACGGAAGCAAGCAGACCACAGATTGAAAAAAAAAAATTTCGATGTACCCACTTCTATTTTAGCTAAGTCACTATTTCCCAACCAACGTTTTATGACCTTCATTTCTTGTGAGTATGAGCTTAATATCTCACAACATCCTGTGTTTCTCCTTTTACCATTTTTTTAACAAGGATGTAGAAATGTTTAAAAAAAAATACTATGGGGGAAGCTAGATGGCTCAGTGAATAGAGAACCAGCCCTGAAGTCAGGAAGACCTGAGTTCAAATGTGATCTCAGACACTTAACACTTCCTAGCTGTGTGATCCTGGGCAAGACATTTAACCCTAATTGCCTCAGCAAAAAAAAAAAAATACTATGAAATAGTATTCTATGAAAGAATGAAAGAAAGAAAAACACTATGAAAGAAAGAATAATTACAATATGGGCATAAATTTCTTGAGTGTGAATGAATGAGTTAAGCTTCAACTGTGCAACAGGTATTGTGTTAGGTGCTTGGAATACAAATACAAAAGTGAAATAGTCCCTGCCCTTAAGGGGTTCCCATTCCAATGGGGGAAACAAAACAAATATACCCTAGAGAAATCATAAGGAGGTAAGTGGGAGCTTAAGACAATTGATTGGCATGTTTTCTTCAGAAGCAATAGATTTGATTTCTATTAGCAAGAGAAGGAAATTGGAGGAAAGGGCAATAACAGGGCCGAGAGTAAGATACCCAGAGATTTGTGGATGAGATTTGAAGACTAGATAATGGTGGGTTAGCTAATATTGTACCCATCCTCTCTCTAACTAATCTAACTCAGTCCCACTTAAAGTGCCAGAGTTTAGGAGATTAACTCTTCTAGAGTTGGGATGCTAGATATGGTCTCTGGAGGACCCAGTGGGAAGGGTGCTGTTCAAGGTGGGGAGAAATTCACCGAAGCCTATATCATGCTTTTATCAAGATTTGAGCATATGTTGGAGGCCAGGAATGGTATAGATGTCTGAGAAAAGCCAGAAAGTCAGGACCAGGAGAGCTAAAAGATATGCAGAAGACAAAGATGGGGGCAAGGTTGTGAGTTAGAAATAAGGGAAGCAGTCAGAGCAACAGGGATAATGTACTGATAACAAGAATCTTAAAAAAAAACTTTCATTTTGAAATGAGCAGAACGAGGAGATCATTGTACATGGCAACAACAAGATTATATGAAGATCAGTTCTGATGGACGTGACTCTTTTCAAGAATGAGATAATTCAGGCCAGTTTCAATGATCTTGTGATGAAGAAAACCATCTGCACCCAGAGAGAAGACTGTGGGAACTGAGGGTGGATTACAACATAGCATTTTCACTCTTTTTGTTGTTGTTGGCTTGAATTGTATTTTTTCTCATTTTTCTCCTTTTTGATCTGATTTTTCTTGTGCAGCATGATAATTGTATAAATATGTATACATATATTGGATTTAACATACACACACATATATATATATATATATTTAACAAGTTTAACATACATTGGATTACTTGCCATCTAGGATAGGGGGTGGGGAGAAAGGGAGAAAAATTTGGAAAACAAGGTTTTGCAAGGGTCAATGTTGAAAAAGTATCCATGCACATATTTTGAAAATAAAAAGCTTTAATTTAAGAAAGGAAGGAAGGAAGGAAGGAAGGAAGGAAGGAAGGAAGGAAGGAAGGAAGGAAGGAAGAAATGAAGGAAGGAAGAAATGAAGGAAGGAAGAAAGAAAAAAGAAAGAAAAAAAGAAACTGATCAGAAAAATTAAAAAAAAAAAAAAAAAACCCTTACACTTCTCTATATTTCTTATTGGGACAGGAGCAGATCCCAGCATGTGAATGGTCCAGATAAAACTTGCTAATGAGACTCAATGGAATGCAATGAGGAAATACTAAGTATATCATCCTGAATGGAGTGGATAGTGGAAGGGAGCTTGACAAGCCAGAGCATTGAACTGAATCTCATAAGGTTGTAAAACCTTTTCCATGAGTTAAAAAAAATCAGCTTCACAAGTACAGGTTTGAGGAAGCATGATTAGACAAGTTTTGAGAAAGATCTTGGACTTTTAGTAAACTGCAAGCTCAAAATCAGTCAACAGCATCATATGACAGACAGCTCCAAAAGTTAACATAATGGTCCAATGGATTAAGAGAAGTAAAGCAATGTCTTTCTTAAACTGTGATTTCAGATATAGTCTGACTAGGGTGGAATACAGTGTAATTACAACCTATGGCCTGTAATCCCAGCTGTCAGAGTTTAGAAACTGGTTAATCTCTTGAGGTAGGAAGTTCTACATTTCAATGGACTAGGTCAATTAGGTATCTGTATTGCATTCAGCATTAATATGACAAGCTTCTCAGAAGAAGAAGCAACCAGGGTACTTAAGAAGGAACAAACTTGTCCAGGTCTGAAACAGAGCAAGTCAAAGCTCCTGTATCAATCATAGTGAAATCAGATCCATGAGGGGCACTGCTTTTCCATACTGGTTGAGATAGGAAAAACTAGTCTTAAAAAAATAAATAAATAAAACAAAGCATAACTTCCAGGAACAAATAGGTCATAGTCTCTCTAGACTCTATCCTGGGCAGACTACATCTGGAATCACAGTTTAGGAAGAGCATTGCTAAGTTGGAATGCATCCAGAGGAGAAGAAATGAGGTAGTGAAGGGTCTTAAATTCATGTCACATGAAGATTAGTTAAAGGAAAGGGTCATGTTTAATCTGGAAAAGAGAAGAATCATAATAGATAAAAGAGAGATTAAGCATTCTTTTTGGCCTCTGGGGATAGACTCAGAAGCAATAGATAGAAACTGCAAAGAAGTAGATTTTGATTTGATGTCAAATGAACCAATTATCTGAACTCTCTCAGAATGAGGCTCAAGCCTCATTCAGGTATGTTCTCTCCACTGTTAGTGCCAATGATTAGCACCCTGTTCCAATACACATTAATTTGCTTTTATAAAGAAACATTATATAGAAAGCTACAGCAAGATCAGATATACAAACATTTCTTTCCAACATTTGAAATAATACTTTCCTCTATATCAGGGTTTTTTTAAACTTTTTCTACTTGCAATCCATTTTCACCCAAGAAATTTTTATGAGACTCCAGGTATACAGATATATAAAATAGATAAATAAATCAAGCATTTACTAATAACAAATTATAATATCATGACCCTCCACATTCAGTTATGAGACCCCATAAGGGGTCACAAACTATAGTTTAAAAAGCTAGGCTCTACTACTATTTCTTTTGGAGGGAGAGGCTCAAATTTAACAGTTTCTATATAGCATTTACCCTCACAAGTTCACTTCTAAAAGCTACGTGACTGATAGGCAATGAGTCCACATCTCAGCTACTGCTGGACTTGGTCAACCAACTTGCTCAGGACTTCCCTTCCTTACTATCCTTACTTCTGGCAAATCCTGGAAGATTTCAGTTCATGGATTATCCCAGAAAGTCTCTCAAAGGAAGGGACAACATTTCCTTCAACATTTACATAATCATAATGATCTCCAATCTTTTTTGCTGAAACAAGGAAGAATAAACCCAAAGAGGCAAAGAACAGAAAATGGTATTCCTGGCTCATGTTTGTCTCAGTTGGGTGATACCTGAGGTCTCTCCCCTCACATCTTTATCACTCTCACCTGAATAGCAGCAAAGTAGGGAAGAGATGGAAAAAAAAGGTTCAAGGTCATAGCTGACTAATAGACTAATCTCTTTTGAATGTACCCTACTTTAGGTTATGCAATTAATGGCCCAATCCTTATTACATGAATAGTAGACTGGAAATAGTAACAGAATTTCTGTGAATGTCCCAAATGAGGGTTCAGATTATAACAACAATGTCATCATGCCTTTCTGGAAGCAGGTTTCCCAGCCTCTTTAATATGGGAGATTACATCAGACCTCCCTCCATCTGTTATTACATTAGAAAAAACTTCCTCTCAGGTTCAAAAGTAGAATGAGTTGTCCTCAAGAAGTGGTAGATTAATTTCCCCTCACTAGAGGAACCCCTGGGGCAGCTAGATGGTGCAGTGGATAAAATGGACAGAAGTCAGGAGGACTTGAGTTTAAGTCCAGCCTTAGACACTTAACACTTACTAGCTGTGTTAACCTAAGCAAGTCACTTAACCTCAACTGCCTCGGAAAAACCCTCCACAAAACAAAACAAAAAACTAGAGGGACCTGAACAAAAACTGGATGACCATTTGTTGACTGTGCTATAGCAGGGATACTGTTCACATGTGGGTTTAGCTAGGTGGCTTTTGAAGTCCTTTCCAACTCTCAAGGACGTCAAAAATGAAGGAAGGAATGAAAGATTACCTGGGGTTTTGGTTTCCTCTTTTTGTCTCCATGTCACTGAGATGAGAGGTAATCTCTATAACTCCTCTCCTCCAGTATTGGTACTACTGCACTAGTACCCAGCATTCACTTCACTCACAGCAAATACCATAGTAGCTACAGAACCATTTGATATCCCTATTGAACTCCTTTCTAGGCTTATCCATTGATATTGTAGGAGAAAAGGTTCCAGGAAAATATTAAAAATGGATTGATAATGCCTTAATTCAAAAAACCTTGAAAAAATTTAAGTTCCCTTGAGTTCCCTTCCCTCAGAAAAGAGAAGCATTATGGATAGGGAAGCATAAGAGAATGCTTGGCTTGGAGAGGTAAGACAATCTGTGTTCAAATCTTGGCTCTTCCACATACTACTCATATGAGCTAAGGGAAGATATTTAAGTTTTGTGATTCAATTATTTCATTTGTAAAAAAACAAAACAAAACAAAACAAAAAAAAAAAAAAAACAAGGAGAGTTGGTTTAAATGGCCACTAAGATCCTTTCAGCTCAGTCTATGAACACCATTAATTCTACTTCTGAGACAGCCATACTCTCAGATACCTAATACAGTCTCTTCCCTTTCAATGTATCTAAAACAAGGAAGAACAAGCCAAAGGAGGCAAAGAACGGAAAATAGTATGTGGGGCTCATGTTCCTTTCAGTTGGGAGGTACCTGAGGTCTTTCTCCTTGCATCCTTTTTACTCTCACCTGAAAAGCAGCAAGGTATGAAAGCATAGCAGATACACAGTAAATCTTTATTGACTACCTGACATTAATGAGGCAGACTATTCCCCCTTTGTAAATGGACATATAAAAATTGCTACATCAAGATCTTAACTTCCCACTGTCATCATTCAGTAATTCCCACAATTGCCTCCTTTCTTCTCAGGGGAATATGGATTTTTACCCAGCAAATAGGAGTTTTCTTTACCAGTTGTGATAACATAAACATATAAAAGGACTTCATTGGAAGTAATGCTTTTGCTATGAATGTGCTGAAGATTCTGGTGTGAGTCAAGGCAAGGGTTTGGTAAACAATCCATGACTTGGCTCTTGGCCATTATTCTCTCACCAGTCTGCTTAAGGATTTTGCGCAGAGTGTGTGCTTTGACTCCCCAGTGTCTTTTAAGGACTATATATTTATAATGCAAATGCCTCATCCTGGCAAGATTTCATTCTACTTAATGTGCTGCCACGTTTCCTCCTGTTATTGACCGGATGATGATCCAGCAGGATGTAATGGTTCCTTGTTTTCAGTGTTTCAGACTGGATTTGGTGATTTGCAATGACCAATGTAATAATGGGAAAAAGGCACAAATCTTCACAGGCTGTACCTCCACCAGGATAGTAAAGAAAATAATAGGAAGTCTACTACTAAAAGAGATAAAAAAAAATTCCCCTAAATAGGTTTCATTTTGGGGTTGATTGGGGATACAAATTTGAATGACTCTCACAGTATCTGCCCCATCCAAGTTGGAATGCCCCAGATGGAAATGAGGCATTTTCCTGGTAGCATGTTCAATAGGTTCTTTTCTGAGGAGCACCAGTTCTGAGTTAAACTATGACCTCAGACATCTAGTAGTTATATGATTCTGGGTAAGTCACTTAACTTTGTTTACCTCAGTTTCCTCATCTGTAAAATGAGCTGAAGAAGGAAATGGCTAACCACTCCAATATCTTTGCCAAAAAAACTCCAAATGTGATCATGAAGACTCAGACACAACTGAAAAATGACTCAATAACAAATACCTTTTGAAACCTTTCTTAGTGGCATGGCATGGGAGCTTGTTCTGTACACTACATAAAGATCCTCTGATCTTAGCCATTATTGGCAAATCCTTCTAAAGAAAGATCATATAGGTACATGGGCATTGAGACTAGGCAGGCCTATCCAATCCCAAAATGTGTAGGTTTAAACTCGGAAGAGATTAGAGTCCATAAATATTATTGTTCTATAAGAATTGATCAAGAGGATAACTTTAGAGAAGCCTGAAGAGACTTACATGAACTGATGTGAAGTGAAAGGAGCAGAATGATGTTGCATTGTACACATCAATATTATATGAAGATCAATTCTCATGAACATGACTCTTTCCAACAATGAGATGATTGATGTCAGTTCCGAAGATTTGTGATGAAGAGAACCATCTACACCCAGAAAGAGGACTGTGGGAACTGAGTGTGGATCATAACATAGTATTTTCACTCTTTTTGATGTTGTTTTGCTTGCACTTTTCTTACTCATTTTCTTTCCTTTTTGATCTGATTTTTCTTATGCAACAAAAGAACTGCATAAATATGTTTACACATATTAGATTTAACATATATTTTAACATGTATGATATATATTGAATTGCTTGCCATCTAGGGGACAGGGTAGGGGAAAGGAGGGGAAATCTGAAACACAAGGCTATGCAAGGCCAGTGTTGAAAAATTATCTGTGCATATGTTTTGAAAATAAAAAGCTTTAAATTTTTAAAAAAAGAGAGATTAGAGTCCATAGAGTCCAACCCTTTCATATTTTTATAACTAAACTTAACTTTTTTCAGTTAACAAGCTTTTTTTTCTCTCCCACTTCCATCCATTTGGGGGGGGGAGCAGAAGAGAGGACAGGGAAGGAAAGGAGAAGAGAAGAAAAGAGGGGAGGAGAGAGGAGGGTAAAGAAGAAAAGAGAAGGGTAAGAAAAGGAAGGATTGGTGAAGAATGGGAAGGAAAGGAAAAGAGCAGAGAGTATGGGAAAGAAAAGGAAGAAGAAAAGAGAGGAGAGGAGAACAAAGGAAAGGTGAGGGAAGGGGAAGGGAGAAGAAAGGAGGGTAAAGGAAGAAGAGAAAAGAAGAGAGGAAAAAAAAATCCTTTTTAACAGGTATGCATAGTCAAGAATATCAAAATCCCATATTGGCCATGACTGAAAATGTATGTCTCCTCTCTGGAAGGAAGTGGGTGACGTTCTTCATCATCAGTAGTTCAAAATCACTGTATAGATTAATTTAATTCTTTCAAAGTTGTTTCTTTTTACAATATTACAATATTTACAATATTACAAATTTACAATTTACAATATTTACAATACAATTTACAATAAATTGTTTTCATTCTGTTCACTTTACTTTGCATCGATCATACTTAAAGAAGAATAGCATTCAATTATACTGATATGCCATAATTTGTTTTGTCATTCCCCAAATAAGATCCCCCCCTGAATTTCCATTTCTTTTCTGCTACAAAGAGATGCTTTAAGTTTTTCTTTTTATAAGGGTTCCAAGGGTATTGCTGGGTCAAAGGGTATCCACAATAAAGTAATTTCTTAGAAATAGTTCCAAATTACTTTTCAGGATGGTTATATCATTTCACAGTAATAATATCATTGTATTCCAGAATTCCCTCCAATATTTATCATTTTTCTTTTTTATCAATTCTAGCATCCTGATGGACATGAAGTGAACTCTCAGAGATGCAACAATATGGGTTTCTGTAGCTATTATTGATACAGAGCATTTTTTCACATAACAATTAATAGTTTGGACTTCTTCCCTTGGGAATTGCCTGTTTATATTCTTTGACCATTTGTCAACTGAGAAATGGCTTTTATTCAGATAAATTTGAATCAGATCCTTATGTGGAGATTGGGCTTTTAATCAGAAAAACTTGTTTCAAAGTTTGTTTTTTCCTACTTCACTGTTTTCATCCTAATCTCAGTTTCATTTGTTTTGCTTGTGAAAAAACTTTTAAATTTTAGGTAATCAAAATTATCCATCACTATGTTTCTCTCTATCCCTTATTTGGTTATGAATTCTTCCCTAACTATAAATGTGCTTATGATGTCACCTTTTACATTTTTACGCTTAAGTCATTTGGAATTTATTTTATATATGAAATGAGGTCCAGTCATGACATTTTACAAATATGAAAACTGAGACCCAGAGAATTTTAAATGACTTGCTCAAGATCACACAACAAATTCTGTTGCCAATTGGGGTCCCATGGGATAAGTCAGAGGGAGGTGGTTGACCTCGATGACTCAAATATTCCAATGGATATGAGATTTTATCAAAGTAGATATAGTCTTCAGTGACCCATCCTTGCCACAAAGAATCTATCCGGCATGTCATTTTCTTCATTTTCTTAAACTGAAAATATACTAGTGCACCATACAAATATTTCATTGTTTCCCTCTCAATCTTGCCTTACATTCTCTTTTTTTTCAATCATACATTTCTTTGAAAACATCCTTTATTCTGCTCTACTTTTAAAATTCCTTATTTCTAATGTGTTACAACCTACCCACACTCATAAGGTACCCTTAGATTGCGCTTTGAGTAATATTCCCTTAAACATTAATTATATTTCATATCTTCTTAATAACTATCTGTATCAACCATACCTAAATTTGTAAAAGTACAACTCACTTTGGCCTTTTGAAATGCCTTTATTCTTTAACCATCTCTTCTTTCTGTCAAATCTAGTCATCACTTAACACAAGTAAAGCTTTAAATCAGTTATACCCTCAGGACTTAACCTACAACAACTGCACCCCATCTCCATCCACCATAACATTTTATGATCTCTCTAAATGTGGTGGATCTAAGAGCTTTAGGTAGGACACCATGACAATCTGACCAGTTTCTTGTTCAGACCAGAATTCTTACCGTCAAACTGTACTGTCTCCCTGAAGGTCTTCCAAAGAAAATGAATTTTAATTTCCTTAAAGAATTAATATTTTTCATAAGAAAAGAAGTCTGTTAGGCTATTTTAAATGTTAATAAGAAAGATCAAATGATGCAGAAAACAACATTTGAGTTCATTCTTTGAGTTACAACACTGACTTTGAAAACAATAATTTTTGACAACTAATAGTTCAATTTAATCAAGTGTTTACCAGGGCACTTATCATGTTAGAGTGGAGATTTTCCTTTACTAAAACATAGGAGAATTCAAGCTTTAAAAGGCAGCTCTGTCCCTACTAGAAGTTAACTCACCAAAGATCACCAGCAGACAGACCTAAAAGAGCAAAATTGTCACTTTTATAGCAGATATCCAATAAATTGAAATGCAAACCCTTTCAAAATTCTATACTTAACCCTGCATTAGCCTTCAAATAACAGGATTTTTTAAATATGTGTTATTAAAATGGCAAGATATGCTGAACATTTTCAGATAAAGATATATGCTTAAATATCCAGTTTGTTTTTTAATATAAAGAATGAAATCATAAGATAACATTTAATCCCTCCATAGCTGAGTCAAATCATGAAAACATCATTAAACATATGATGTATATACACATAAAAGAGATTTTACCTCTAATATATACATATATATCTATAAGTACATATAAAATGGTCAAGAAAGGTATCAAGACATGTTGAATAATATGATGGAGTAAGAATTGGAGCTTTAGTTCAAATCTCACTTCTAATATTACTGCATGTGCGACTATGATCAAGTCATTTAACTCCTCTGGGATAAAGGAAACTAAGACTGGTAGTTTAAAATAGCTTGTGATACATTAGGGGAGGGGAGACTCTACACTGAGAAAATTATAGATTCTCTGAAATCTTATGGTTGGTGGATCCAGGGATTGCACACACCATGCAGTAAGAAAATTCTGACCAAATAAAAACATTCTAGCCCCGGAGGTTTGTTCTCCAAATAAGTGACCTTTAAAATCTCTGAAACTCCAGTAAATTTGATCTGCCTTTTAAAGCTTGAATCCTCCTGTATTTTAGTAAAGAAGAATCTCCTCTCTAACATGATAAATGCCCTGGTATCTACTTGACTAAATTGAACTATTAGTTGATAAAAATTATTGTTTTCAAAGTCAGTGTTATAACTAAAAGAATGAACTCAAATGTTATTTTCTGCATCATTTGATCTCTCTTATTAACATTTAAAATAGCCTAACAGATTTCTTAAAAGCAAAAAACTAAAAGCAATATGACTGATGTTGATTGGAAAATGGTGGAACAAATTGAGTTGCGTAAATATAATGAAATTCTAAGGCAACTGGGTGGTTCAGTGGATAGACACACTGCCTAGGGTTAGGAAGACTCATCTTCTTGAATTCAAATCCAGCCTCTACTAGCTGTGTGACCCTAGCTGTGTCAATATTTGTCTCACTTTCCTCATCTGTAAAATGAGCCAAATAAGGATACTAGATGCTCTAGTATCTCTGCCAAGAAAACACCAAATGTGGTCACAAAGGGTTGGACACAACTGAAGAAAAACAGTGAAGTTTTATTAAATCATCAGAAATAATTGCATAGTGTGTGTTGTTCAAATAAATTATGTGTATTTCCACATGGGTTTGTTTAAGTTTGGCCTGTAAATGAATAGTGAACAGATCTTTGTGGAATCTCAACCACCCATCACAAAGGGAGAAATGCAGGCAGAGGGGAGATAGAGCTCATGAGACTGTCTCTGCTCTCCTCATAGAGAGAATACTGAGCAAGACATATACCTTTGTGCCCTTAAATATTGGTAGCCTTGGGGAAATAATTTTTAAGTTCAAGTCATATCTATTATCACCTTCCTTAATGGGGAACTACTGCCTCAAATGTATAAATGAAAGTTTAATTCCTTTCCACCAGATGCTAATTACATAACGACTGTCAAATAGAGAATACTAAATAAACCCATTCATCCATGCTAACAGTAAATAGAAATCAGAGAAGTTACACCAATTAGAACATGCCAGACAAAAGAACTCTCAGGAGGAGTGGGATAACCTTAGCTCACCTGAGAGAGAAGCCATAATCTCTTCCAACTGAAAACTGGTCAAAATGTAGCAAAACTAAAAATTTCCCAAAGTTTGGTAACTGGAAATCAGGTATATGCAGGAGAGCTGGCTCCTCTACATGCCTTCTTCTTTCCCTCTTTTCCCTCTAAAACAAAACTAAAAATTTCCTGAAGTCTGGTAACTGGAAAACAGGTATATGCAGGAGAGCTAGCTCCTCTACATGCCTTCTTCTTTCCCTCCCTTCTTTCCCTTCAAGACTGAAGGAATTAAGATGAAAAATGCTATCTCTGCCCAGAAAAAGAACTGATGGTGACTGAATACAGATTGAAGCACACTTTTTTAATGCATTGTTTTTCTTGAGTGGTTTTTATTGTTGCTGTTCTACATTTTCTTCCACTACATGATTATTATGGAAAGCAAATAAATGGAAACTTGTAACAGCCTTAATGTGATTTTGTATCATAGTCCAGGGCTGACTCTGTCTCAGGCTGGTGCCTTAGTAGTTTAGACTCAATATTGAAAATAAAGCAAGAGACTCATAGGAATTTCAACAGTCAACAAAAAAGAGATGTTTGCCCTCATAGTGGAAGAACAACATTCAAGAAGATAGACATTGAGTCAATTCAGCTGAATAAAATTCCCTTACCTGAGTAGTAGCTAATTGTGATCCAAAAGCATCAGAAAAGCTGCCTGGAACTCCCCGTGGCATTTTTGTATTCAGGTGGCTAGGAAAAAATTTCAACAGCCTTCACTTTAGAGTATCCTGAGCCAATCACAATTCAAGAATGGTTTCAATACTTATTAAGAAAAAAAATTGCCCAACTCACATAGTTTAAGATATTGTTCCTACTATAACCATTATTCATTTTGTAAATTTTAAAACATTTTACTATAAGGGTACTGTTAAAAACTGTCCAATAATAACTGATATTGGGAGCTTCAGGTTTGCTGAGCACTGTCCATTTATTACCTCATTTAACTCTCACAATCATGCTATGATGAGAAAATCGTATCTATGACTAGAAACAATATTATACCCATTGGACAGATGAAGAAACTGAGGCTTCCCATAAACTCAAAGCTAGCAGGTTCCAGTGGTGGGATCTGAACTCATGTTTGATCTACCAAAAGTTCTGAGACTACTGGTATCAAATAAAGCAAAGAAAATATTCACATTGGAAAACCCAATTATGTAATTAATGAATTAGATTCCTGTCTACACTTATTATTAAGCTGTATCATATTTAATTTATTTGAAGGAAATTTTATAGCTTCATTGTAGTCACTTAGATTCTAGATCTGGAATTCAGAGAAAACATTGGAGAACAAAGGAAAATTAGGGATTATAACACATCCCGTATTCCTACAGATAAGAAAAGTTAGTGCCTGCCTGTGAATAAGGATTTTACAGTCTTAAATTTCTCAGAAGTCATCAGTACTAGATTGATATTTTCAGACACTAAATGTTGCGATCAGTTCAAATGAGATGCTGGTGAATTACATGTACTTACTACTTCTAACTATATTGATAACCTATCTGCTGCCCTACAGCGACACCCTCTGTTTAAAGTTTGTAACAGCAATAGTCTTCAATTTCAGGTCAAGTAAGACGCTGGGTGGAATGATAATGAAGTTGACTCCCTTTTAAGTCTCAAATTCCTCTGAGCTATTCCTGTGGGTATTAGTGGAAGATTTAGGAAATAGGGGAAAAGAGGGAAATTAAAAAGACTGGAAAGAAGAAAAAAACAGAAGGTAAGAGAAACAAAGAATAATAAAGCATATAAAATTAGAGCTAGAAAGAACCTTAGAGGTTATTCATTCATGCCAATTCCCAATTCCATTTTACAGATGAGGAAACCAAAATCCACAGTGGTTAAGTTACTGGCCCAAAATCACAAATATAAACAGCAAAGTCCATATCCAACCACTAACCCCATCTCTTTTTAAACAAAGGTTCTTAATTCTGTCACCTACTCTTTTGATAGGTTAGTGAAAACCATGGACCCCTTCTCAGAATAAAGTGTTCAAAATCATAAAATTAAATTCACAGAATTACAAAATAAATCAACCTTAGATATATACTAGCTGTGTGACCCAGAGTCAAACTCAACCTCAGCCTCAGTTTCCTAATAAAATTATTTTATTAATGACTATGCATTATAAACTTCTCAGTACAGCATATCAGAAGCTCTACCATTCAAGTCACAGGATTAGCTTAGTTTGATGGAAAAAACAATGGATTTGAAGGGATAGTGTCTGGGTTGGAATCCCAACTCTTCCATTTAATCATTGTCTGACCCTGAGCCTTAAATCCTCTTCTATAAAACAAGGGGATTGGACTTGGCCCCTCTTTATGATTCCTTCCATTGCTAAATCTATCACCTCATATACTTAAGGTGAAAGAAAAACAGAAAATTGTATGAGTTTTTTTCTTTCAGCCTTTTTTCAAGACAAATTTACAGATTTCCTAGGTCCTGCAGAGGCCTTAGAAACCATCTAATTTTAAGCTTTTATTATGTAGAAAAGAAACTTAAAGCCCAGAGAAACATGCTCAAGGTCCTGTAATTAATTAATGAACTTTAATTGACAACTACTCCAGTACATTTTTAATATACCTCCCAGCTACATAAATAGACTATGTACCTCAAAGTTTCCTATTCTATTCATTTTAAACATAAACTGTTAGATTCTCTTGTATAGTTTAATGAAAAGAATGCTGGATATGGAGATAGAAATGACCAAAGTTTGAATTCTCTGTTGTTTACTTAACATCTAGTCATTTAAACTTCTGGTTTTCTAATTTGTAAAATAGCAATAATAAGATCTATAATACCTATGCTACCCAAAAGGGATCATAATATAGAATAGGGAGGTAGCCTTAAAATCAGAAAGACATGAGTTCAAGTATTATCTCTATCATATATGAGATGTATAACCACTCCACCCTCTAGACAAGTCACTGAACCTCTTAGTACCTAGGCAATTCTCTGACAAGAAGGAAGAGAGGAAGGGAAAAAAGGAGGAAAGGAGGGAAGAAGGAAAGGAAGGAGAGAGGGAGGAGGGAAGGGAAGGAGAGAAGGGGAGAAGAAGGAAAGGAAGGAAGGAGAGAGAGGGAGAGAAGGAAGGAGAAAAGAAAGGAGGGGAGGAGAGAGGGAGAAGAAGAAAGAGAAAATTAATATGCTTCAGTCTGTATTCAGTCTCCATCTGTTCTTTCCCTGGAGATGAATAGCATTTTTCATCTTGAGTCATTTGAGTTAGTCTTAGATCACTGTATTGCTGAGAATAGCTAAGCTATTTACAATTATTCATTATATGATATTGCTGCTATAATTTACAATGTTCTTCTGACTCTGCTTACTTCATTCTGTATCAATTCACATAAGTCTTTCCAGGTTTTTTCTGAAATCATTGTCATTTCTTATTGGGTTGTTTTTTAATAATCTTGGTCTCTACCTATCCTGAACTCCTTAGACACTAATTAGTTTAGCAATTAGCATACTCTTTGCATTTAAAAATAAACCTATCTAGTTTATATTTATAAAAGTCTATTTACTGAATGTGAATGATAATATGGTATTTTCACTTTTTTGTTGTTTACTTGCTTTTTTTCTTTCTCATTTTTTTCTTTTTGATTTGATTTTTCTTGTGCAGCATGATAAATGTGGAAAGAATTGCACAAGTTTAAAATATATTGGATTACTTGCTGTCTAGGGGAGGATGCAGGAGGAAGGGAGGGAGAAAAATTCAGAAGACAAGATTTTAACAAGGCTGAATATTGAAAACTATCTTTGCATGTATTTTGAAAATAAAATGCAGGGGCGGAGCCAAGATGGCGAACTGCGAACAGCTTTCTCTGTGAACTCCTGGGACATTCCCTCAAACCCAGACAAAGTAAGCCTTCCAACTGGTTTCTGAGTGAGGGCCCCGCCAAGCATTTGGACTACAACGTACTTCTATCATAGATCTACCTTGAAAAAACTCCGGAGAAGGTTAGCCTCAGGGGAAATCGGCCACTGGTCTCGATCAGACTCCAGCCGGGGCGGAAGTCAGGGTTGCGATAGAGGGGCGGATTTTGGGCACCCAGGAAGCCCCTGGGAGACGCCTGGGCCACTTTGCTCTGCTTGTGGGCAGGTGCTTTGGCAGATCTGCCTTTGGAAAAGGGTGGATCGAGAGCAGCTGAAAACGTGGTCCTAGTGCGAATCTAGCCTGACCAGCCTCAGACCAGAAGTCAACTCGGCAAACTGCCCCAGGGCAAATACAAATTGTTGCAGTTTTCTCTTCTTTTGACCAATATCCCAACTTTAAATCATGAGCAAGAAGCAGAAGAGAGCTCTCACCATAGAAAGCTTTTACGGAGAAAAAATAGAACAGTCCCCAGATACTGACATTATGAAAACAATCCCAGATGAAGCCACAAAGGCAGACTTAAGTTGGTCTCCCTTTCAGAAGGCTTACCTGGATGATTGCATTAAGAATCTCAAAAGAGAGCTAGAAGAAGAATGGGGAAATAAATTGAGATCAGGGCAACAGAAATATCAAAAACTGGAAAATAGGACTGGTGAATTGGAAAAAGAAAACAGTTCACTGAAAAACAAAATTGGTGAATTGGAAAAAATCACCAATTCACTGGAAAATAAAAATGGTGAACTGAAAAACAAAATTGGTGAATTGGAAAAAGACAACAATTCACTGAAAACAAAATTGGTGAATTGGAAAAAGACAACAATTCACTGAAAAATAAAACTGGCAAAATGGAAAAAGAATGCATTGAATCAAGAAATTCAATTGGCCAGCTACAAAAGGAGCTAAAAAAGATAACTGAAGGAAATAATACTTTAAAAATTAAAATTGAACAAATAGAAGTAAATGACTCAATAAGACTTCAAGAATCAGTTAAACAAAAACAAAAAAATGAAAAAATAGAAGAAAATATGAAATATCTCCTAGGAAAAACAACTGACTTGGAAAACAGATCCAGGAGAGACAATTTAAGGATTATCGGACTCCCTGAAAACCACGATGAAAAAAAGAACCTGGATGCTATCTTCCAGGAAATCATGAAAGAGAATTGCCCTGATGTTTTAGAATCAGAAGGCAAAATTGGCATTGAAAGAATTCACCGATCACCTCCAGAAAGAGACCCCAAAATTAAAACCCCAAGGAATATTGTGGCCAAATTTCAGGACTATCGCACCAAGGAAAAGATATTGCAAGCAGCTACAAAGAAACAGTTCAAATACCGAGGAACTGTCATTAGAATTACACAGGATCTGTCAGCTTCCACATTGAAGGATCGAAGGGCCTGGAACCAGATATTCCGAAAGGCAAAAGAACTTGGATTACAGCCAAGAATAAGTTATCCAGCTAGAATGAGCATCATCTTCCAGGGAAGAAGATGGTCATTCAATGATACAGGAGAATTTCACCTATTTCTAATGAAAAGACCTGATCTGAACAAAAAATTTGACCTCCAAAGAGAGAACTCAAGAGAAACATAAAAAGGTAAAAAGGAAAACTCTTGAGAACTATATTCCTACTATAGGTATCCTTTAAAGAATGGCAGTATAATTTGATTTTTCTTTGATAATAATGGAAAAGAAATTAGAGGTGGAAGGGATACTATACTGAAAAAGAAAAAAGGGGGAGGGGGAAAAAGGAGGCAAAATAAAGTAAAAATAAAGGAGGTAAAATAAGGCAAAATCTCATAAAGAGACATAGAAGATCTAATATAATTGAGGAAAAGAAGGGAGGGCTATGAGTATTGTGTAAACCTTACTCTCATTAGATTGGACTCTAAGAGAGTATATCAGACACATTTGGCTTCAAAGAAAGGCCTGACCCTCCTTGTGGGAAGGTAGGAGGGAGGGGAGAAAAGGAAAGGGATAAACCAATAGAAGGATTAGGGTAAAGGTATAAAGGGGAGGGAGGGACTCTAAAGGGAGGAGGATTATTGGTGGGAGGTGGTCAACAAGAGCAAAGTACTGGGGAGAGGAGAAGGGAGAGAGGGGAAAGGGAAGAGAAAATCATAACTCTGAGTAAATAAGATGGCAGGGAATACAGATATAGTTATTTTAACTGTGAATGTGAATGGGATGAACTCTCCCATAAAACGGAAGCGGGTAGCAGACTGGATTAAAAGCCAGAATCCTACAATATGTTGTTTACAAGAAACACATCTAAAACATACAGATACATACAGAGTGAAGGTAAAGGGCTGGAGCAGAATCTTCTATGCTTCAGGTGAACAAAGAAAGGCAGGGGTAGCAATCCTTATCTCGGATCAAGTAAAAACAAAAATAGATCTAATTAAAAGAGATAAGGAAGGAAACTATATTTTACTAAAGGGTACCATAGACAATGAAGCAGTATCAATACTTAACCTATATGCACCAAGTGGTATAGCATCCAAATTCCTAGAGGAGAAGTTAAGAGAGATGCAAGGAGAAATAGACAGTAATACTACACTAATGGGAGATCTCAACCTTGCTCTCTCAGAATTAGATAAATCAAATTCCAAAATAAATAAGAAAGAAGTTAGGGAGGTTAACAAAAGGTTAGAAAAGTTAGGTATGATAGATCTCTGGAGGAAATTGAATGGTGATAGAAGGGAGTATACTTTTTTCTCAGGGGTTCATGGAACTTATACAAAAATTGATCATGTGTTAGGGCATAAAAACCTCAAAATCAAATGCAGAAAAGCAGAAATAGTAAATGCATCCTTCTCAGATCATGATACAATAAAACTCACATGTAATATAAGGCCAGGAGAAAATAGACCACAAGTTATTTGGAAATTAAATAATCTAATCCTGAAGAACGAATGGGTGAAAGAGCAAATTATAGACACAATCGAAAATTTCATCCAGGACAATGACAACAATGAGACAACATACCAAAATTTGTGGGACTCGGCTAAAGCGGTTATAAGGGGTAATTTTATATCTCTAGATGCTTACTTGCGTAAAACAGAGAAGGAGAAGATTAACGAACTGGGCTTACAATTAAAAAAGCTAGAAAAAGACCAAATTAAAAACCCTCAATTAAATACCAAGTTGGAAATTCTGAAAATTAAAGGGGAGATCAATAAAATTAAAAATAAGAAAACTATTGAATTAATAAATAAAAGTAAGAGTTGGTTTTATGAAAAAGCCAACAAAATAGATAAGCCTTTAGTTAATTTGATTAGAAAAAGGAAAGAGGAAAATCAAATTATTAGTCTCAAAAATGATAAGGGAGAACTTTCCTCCAATGAAGAGGAAATTAGAGTAATAATTAGGAGTTTCTTTGCCCAACTTTATGCCAATAAATTTGATAATGTAAATGAAATGGAGGAATATCTACAAAAATATAGATTGCCCAGATTAACAGAAGAGGAAATAAATTATTTAAATAGCCCTATTTCGGAAAAAGAAATAGAACAAGTTATTAATCAACTCCCTAAGAAAAAATCTCCAGGACCAGATGGATTTACATGTGAATTTTACCAAACATTCAAAGAACAATTAATCCCAATACTATATAAACTATTTGAAAAAATAGGGAAAGAAGGTGTACTACCCAATTCCTTCTATGACACAGATATGGTGCTGATAGCTAAACCAGGTAGGGAGAAAACTGAGAAAGAAAACTATAGACCCATTTCCCTAATGAATATTGATGCAAAAATTTTAAATAAGATTTTAGCAACAAGATTACAGAAAGTCATCCCCAGGATAATACATCATGACCAAGTAGGATTTATACCAGGAATGCAGGGCTGGTTCAATATTAGGAAAACTATTAGCATAATCAATTATATTAATAACCAAATTAATAAAAACCATATGATTATCTCCATAGATGCAGAAAAAGCCTTTGATAAAATCCAACACCCATTCCTATTAAAAACACTGGAGAGTATAGGAATAAATGGGCTTTTCCTTAAAATGATTAATAGTATCTACTTAAAACCTTCAGCAAGCATCATATGTAATGGAGTCAAACTAGAACCATTCCCAATAAGATCAGGAGTGAAACAAGGCTGCCCACTGTCACCATTACTATTTAATATTGTATTAGAAATGTTAGCTTTAGCAATAAGAGAAGAAAAAGAGATAAAAGGAATCAGAGTAGGTAGTGAAGAAACCAAATTATCACTCTTTGCAGATGACATGATGGTATACTTAGAGAACCCTAGAGACTCAACTAAAAAACTACTAGAAACAATTCACAACTTTAGCAAAGTGGCAGGATACAAAATAAATCCACATAAATCATCAGCATTTTTATATATTACCAATAAAGTTCAGCAGCAAGAGATACAAAAAGAAATTCCATTCAAAATAACTGTTGATAGTATAAAATATTTGGGAATTTATCTGCCAAGGGATAGTCAGGAACTATATGAACTAAATTACAAAACACTTTCCACACAAATCAAATCAGACCTAGTCAATTGGAAAAACTTAAAATGCTCATGGGTAGGACGAGCGAATATAATAAAAATGACAATACTACCCAAACTAATTTACTTATTTAGTGCCATACCAATCAAACTCCCAAGAAATTATCTTACAGATCTAGAAAAAATAGTAGCAAAGTTCATTTGGAAAAACAAAAGGTCTAGAATTTCAAGGGGATTAATGAAAAAAAAGGCTGAAGATGGTGGACTTGCTGTACCAGATCTAAAACTATATTATAAAGCAGCGGTCATCAAAACCATTTGGTACTGGCTAAGAAATAGAGTAGTCGATCAGTGGAATAGGATAGAATCACAAGACAAACTAGGCAATAACTATAGCAATTTGGTTTTTGATAAACCCAAAGACCCCAGCTTTTGGGATAAGTATTCACTATTTGACAAAAACTGCTGGGAAAACTGGAAACTAGTGTGGAAGAAATTAGGGCTTGACCCACATCTAACACCACATACCAAGATAAGATCTAAATGGGTTCATGATCTGGATATAAAGAGTGAT
>JAJPUD010002467.1:26671-49542 GCA_023553655.1 Myrmecobius fasciatus | reverse complement strand
ACCTGAGTTCAAATCTGGTCTCAGACACTAACATTCCCTAGCTGTGTGACCCTGGGCAAGTCATTTAATCTCAATTGCCTCAGGGAAAAAAATCTGGCTAGAAATCTGGAGGAAAAGGAATACTGAGGAAAAATTGGAGGATTTTTTAAAAAGAAATGCTAATGGGGCAGTGGATAGAGCACCAACCCTTAAGTCAGGAGGACGAGTTCAAATCTGGTCTCAGACACTTCCTAGCTGTGTGACCCTGGGCAAGTCACTTAACCCCAATTGCCTTAGTGCAAAAAAAAATGCTAATAAAAATGTATTTTTTAAATAAACATAATGGAAGTGGGTGAAGGAAGGGCGGATTTCCAGAAACTGTCCATTTCTCTCTAGGCTCTGCTTCTGAGATTCTGGACTTGGATATCATACCTCAGCTACCATCACATTATGGAGATATCCCTAAGCACCTGGAGCCTCCTCACCCTTCATCATTACCTATGACCTTCTCCCCCAGGATCATCTTTCAATTTTCTCCTTCTTCCTTTGGTGAGTTCTTCCAGAGCATCTATTTTGGGTAGGAGTCTAGATTAGCCAACTTTCATCCCCGTCCCATCTCTGCTTCTGAATTTATGAATTTCATTCCTTCCATAACATTTTGTTCTCTTTTGTTTATTGCCTTCTCCTATAAGATTGTAAACTCCCTGAGGGAGAGATTTTTTTTTTCTTGCATTTGTATAACCAGAGATTAAGCACAGTGTCTACCACATAGTTCCTATTTACTAAATAGTTTCCTCATTGCCTTCTACTTTTGGATTGCTCTTATTGTTAGGGTTTCCCTTTTTTTAAACATCAAAAATGAGTCTTCCTTTGTTCCTGCTTCTGTCATCTAGCACCTTTCCACCAAACAATCTTTCAAATAATTGAAGACAACTATCTTGTCCATCTTAAATCTTTCTTCCTAGAATTTAAACTTACCTCAGATCCACTGATCAGTCTTTCTGTCCGACCACCAACATAGTCCACAGAAACCTCTCCCTCCACTGCTTGCCTGTGGTCCTGACCATCTGTACTTTCTGAGATATATACAGAACTGTCACACCTCTCCTCACCCATTCCTTTGGATATGGATCAGACTTATGAAGTCCCTCACAATTATCAGATTTTGTAATTCTTGTCTTGCTTGGAAATTAAAATTTTTGAGTGTGTAAATCTTGTGTTCTCAACTTGACTATAAATTCTTTGTATATACAAGATCCTAGTGATCTCTCTGTTTGTACGCCTTGGAGGACCTGCCACAATGTAGTCATAGACATGGCATAAAATAAGTTTACTACAATAGTTTCCCAAACTTAAAAACATCATTTGGGACTCTCCCTGAGAAATAGATTATATCCCTCACCTACCCCTGCATCAATAAATTATGAGTCCTTATTATAAGTGCTCTTTTTTTTTCTTTAACGTATAACTGAATATGTTCTAAGTTAATACCAGCTCTTACTAAATTTTCTTAAGGTCAAGCCTTCTTGAGTCAACATTGGAAGGAAAAAAGCAAAGCTCATAAACATGGCTACATATGTTTAATGTCTTTATATTTTTATTAACTACATCACCACTTCAGGAATCCTTCATGCCACATATAAATTAATGCCTGATTTATTTCCAGCATGAGCAGAGTGTTAGGCTTTGAACACTAGCCAACAATCAAAGAATGTTTAGCAAAACTGAGGCCTAAAAGATTTTGAACAGTTGATTTCTAGGCAGATAGTAGAGTTCAGAACTCTTTTCTTTCTAGTCCACCATATTTTAATTGTTGACATTACTTTGTCTGATCATGGCCATTATTCTTCAGGGACAAGTAATATCAGAGGACAATTTTTAATGTTTCATTTTTATGTTAAATCTCTGTGTTGGGATTAGGATAATTGTGTCCTGCTCAGTTCTATTAGCTATATAATCCATTATAAAGAACTCACATTTCAATAAGTCTGAAAATATCCCATCAATATTAGCTATGTAGACCCTAGGCAAGGGATGTACCTCATTTTCCTCACCTGTAAAAAAGAGTTGATCTAGAAGCCATTCCTTCCAGAAATAGTTACATGATTCTATGATCCTTTGAAACATAATGAAGCCAATGTTTGTGGCAGTCCTTTTTGTAGTGGCAAGAAACTGGAAATTGAAAGGATGCCCATCAATTGGAGAATGGCTGAATAAATTATGGTATATGAATGTTATGGAATATTATTGTTCTGTGAGAAACGACCAGCAGGACGATTTCAGAGAGGCCTGGAGAGACTTGCATGAACTGATGCTGAGTGAAATCAGCAGAACCAGGAGAACATTATACACAGCAACAAGACTATACGATGATCAATTTTGATGGACATGGTTCTCTTCAACAATGATGTGATTCAAACCAGTTCCTATTGTTCAGTGATGAAGATAGTCATATACATCTAGAGAGAGGCCTGTGGGAACTGAGTGTGAACCACAACACAGCATTTTAACGCTTTCTGTGAATATTTCCATGCATTTTATTTTCCTTCTTAGGTTGTTTTTTCTTCTTCTCTTTCTAGATCTGATGTTTCCTATGCAGTAAGATAACTGTATAGATATGTATACATATATTGTATTTGTCATATAATTTATCCTATTTAGCATGTATTAGATTACCTGTCATCTAGGGGTGGGGGTGGGGGGAAGGAGGGGAAAAGCTTGGGAAAAAAAAAGTTTTTGCAAAGGTCAATGTAGAAAATTCGCTCATGTTTTTTGTTTATAAAAAGCTTTATTTAAAAAAAAAAGAAACATAATTAAGCCAATTTGATGGTCAGGTGTGAATTGCAAAGTCTTTCTGAGCTAGTTTAGATATTTTTGCAGACTCCTTTTAAGTTGGATTTAGGATATACTGCAACTTCAAAAACCTCAATAAGTGCTCATTTCTGCATATTACATGTTCAACCAGACAATTTCTTTTCTAACTTTAAGATGGAGAAAAAAAGGATCTTCAAGAAGCATGTGGGCATAGAATACTAAAACCTTGTCAGGAAAAGTGAGAATTGGTCTAAAAACCCTGAAAAACAATATGGAGTTGGAAAAGTCATTTAACAATGTGTACCCTTAGATCCAATTATATGTTTCCTGAGCATGTACCACAAGGAGGTCAAAGACAGAAGGAAAGATTCCACATGTTAAATATATTAATAGCAGCATAATTTATAATAACATAAAATTAAAAATAAAGTAGGCACCTAATAGTTGAGAAGTTCAACTCAGTCATTTTTTCCGTTGCATCTGACTCTTTCTGACCCCATTTGAGGTTTTCTTAACAGAAAAAATGGAGCCATTTCCTTCTCCAATTAATTTTACAGATGAAGAAACTGAGGCAAACAGCATTAAGTGATTTGCCCACAGCTAATAAAGATCAGATTTGAACTCAGGTACCTGACCCTAAGCCTGGCACTCTATCCACAATGCCACCTAGTTGTCCAGCAGCTAGAGAAGAGCTGAACAAATTGTGAAATGTGAATATATTAAAATATTATTATGATGAAAAATATGGAAAGACTTTTAAGAACTGATGCAAAATGAAGAAAACAGAGTGAAGAGAACAATTGACACAATGGCAACAGTAACAAAAAAGATAACAACAAAAGTCACCAGAACTCTGATCAAATCTTTCCAACTAATTTCAAAGAACTAACAGCTCCCTCCTTTTGGCGAGGAAGTAGTTGAATAGATATATGGATTAAGGCTTACATAACCAGTTGCAGTAGGTGGATTTTCAGAATCACAAAATTTTAAAGATGGAAAGGACCTCAATGAACTTATAATTCACCTATAACCTGTACCCACAAAATTTATTCTATAGCATGTCAGACAAGTGGTCTTCCAGATTCTTCCTCAAGACCTGAAATGAAAGAAAATTGACTATCTTCCAAAGCAACCTAGTCTCCTTTTAAATAGTTCTGTGTCAAGTTTGTGTAATTGAAAGTTCTTTGCTATAAGGGAGGGACATACTCAAGAATGGGAAGAGGTATTACTGGGAGGTAATAGCAAAACTTTTTTTTAATTTTTTTTTGTTTTTCTTATTTTTAAAAAGATCTTCATTCATCCAAGTAGTTCCGTATAGCTAATACAGGTGACTAAGACATTTTTCCTAGGGTAGAAAAAATATAGAAGGCATAAGAATTTAATACAAGCACTTCTACATCAGACTATAAAGACAGGTAAATTCAAATGCTGGTTGAGTTAGGAAAAAGGAGTTTGAGTTCCATGAGTCTATGGAGACATCAGACTTCAGCCTGTTCCTTTTTTCCTTTTCCCTTCTTTTAATGCAGAAGTCACCAAATTGATATACAGATGGCACAATGGATAGAGTACTTGGCTTAGAATTCTAAATTCAAATCCAGCTTTGGATACTTACTAGCTGTGTGACTTTGGCCATTTCATCCAATCCTGTTTCCCTCAGTTCCTCATCTGTAAAATGAATTAAAGAAGGAAATAGCAGATCACTTCATTATCTTTGTCAAGAAATCCCCAAATGGCATCATACAGAGTCAGACACAACTGAAAATGACTGAATGACATATTTCCCAGGGCTTTTCCTTCCCTCCTTGTTTTCTAGATGGACCAGCCTCTATTCCTTCCTCCTTCAGCAAACAAAAATAGTACTGAACTGGGAAGGTGAGTAGTAATAATAATAACGGCAATACTGATAAAACACTCTAATATTTATAAATTACTTACTGCCACCTACCAGAGCCAATAATAGTAATGACATCCCCAGGCTGTGAGCAAAATTTTCATCATGGTCTCTAGGGCAGAGAAGAACAAGAATCTAAGAACATTGCTCTCCAAGGCTGAAGCATCATGGACGATGAAGTCCTAGGAAAATCAATCAATCACATCAATCCTCAAGCAAATTTTTTAGGTGCTAGAGATAACAAAAACAAAAGTGAATCAGCCCCTGCCTTCAGCTTTAAATACTATCCTACTGGAAGAGGCTGCAAGTATATGTGAGTGTGTGTGTGTGTGTGTGTGTGTTTGTGTGTGTGTATGCATAAAATAAATGATTTTTAATTTGGAGAGAAAGGTACTAGCAGCTATGGAGATCTGGAAAGGGTTCCTACAATATGGCTCTTGAGCTGAGTTTTAAAGGAAGTGAGATTTCCTAAGAGACAGAAGAGATGGATGAGGGAGTAATTCCAGGCAGGATGACTATATTGTGTGTGAGAAACATTTAAAAAGCCAGTCTGATTGCATCAGTGTGAGTGTGCAAAGGGCACTAATTAAACTAGGAAAGTAATTTGGGACTTGTTTTTAAGATGCTTTAAGTTGCATGGATTATTACTAAAAGAATCTTCCAACTCCAAAATAGCTCTATAAATAAAATAACTATTTTTCCATCCCATTCAACCGAATTTACCTAAATTATTTCTTGTATTATTTTCACATTGTGAATTACAAAGTTGATTTTAGGATTTGTTTCATTTTAGGATCAAATGATATAATATACTTTGCAAAACCTAAAATGATGTGTAAATATCATCATCATCATCATTGCTATTGCTACTTGCTCTGCTTGGTGCCAATTGTCCAGATACCAAAACTACTGATTAAGGCTTTGTTTTCAAACACAGGACAAGTTCTAACAAACTCATTAAAAAATGTTTGCCTAATGTAGGTGTATGTATGCATGTATATAAATATATATATATATATGTATATATATGTGTGTATATGAGGGTATATAGGTGTATATGTTTATGTGTGTGTGTTTAATTGTAACCAGTTTGGGGAAGGTAGGAGACATGATGCTAGGGGAAGAATAAAGAAAAAAGTAAACAGAACACATGTGACTATAGATCATAGCATAGGCTTACTATGTGCAAAATTCTAGGGATATAAAAACATTCTTTTATCACTCTTGTCCTAAGGAAGTTTAAATCCTATTCAGGAAATTTATTCTAGATAAGAACTATGATTTCATTGATCAAAGCTCTAGGAGGGACACTCCCTCTACCAATACAGTTCTGCACTTTCAAGTCTTAGTAGGTCATCTGAGACACTGAGAGGCAAAGTGATTTGCTCAGGGTCACACATGTAACATATAGAATCATCAGGATTTGAACCCTAATCTTTCTGGCTCCAAATTCAGTTTCCTTTTCACTCAGCTATTGTTTCTATTTGGTAGGTACTATTGTCTTTGTATAGTCCCTGGCTTCAAAAGGAGAAGAAATCAAGATTATCTATAGTCACAGGAACAAATGCTCTAAATCACTAATGATTAAGGAAATGCAAATTAAAACAGCTCTGAGGTACCACAACACACCTCTCAGATTGGCTAAGATGACAGAAAAAGATAATGATGAATGTTGGAGGGGATGTGGGAAAATTGGAACACTAATGCATTGCTGGTAGAGTTGTGAAATGATCCAACCATTCTGGAGAGCAATTTGGATCTATAACCAAAGGGCTATCAAGCTGTGCATGATCCAACAATGTCCCTATTGGGCCTGTATCCCAGAAGAGATCTTAAAAGAAGGGAAGGGACCCACGTGTGCAAAAATGTTTGTAGCAGCTCTTTTTGTGATGGCAAAAAAATGGCAATTGAATAGATGCTCATCGATTAGAGAATGGCTGAATAAATTATGCTATATGAATGCAATGGAATACTATTGTTCTATAAGAAATGATGAGCAGGCTAATTTCAAAAACGCCTGGAAAAACTTACATGAACTGATGCTGAGTGAAGTGAGCAGAACCAAGAGAACACTATATAGAGTAATAGCAAAAATTCATAATTATGTGATGATAAACTATGATAAACTTAGCTCTTCTTAGCAATATATTGATCCTAGACAATTCTGATAGACTTGAGATAGAAAATGTCATCTGCATCCAGAGAGAAAACTATGGAGAGTGAATACAGATCAAAGCATGTTGTTTTTTGTTTGTTTGCTTGCTTTTTCTTTCTTAAGGTTTTTTTTCTTTTGATTCTGAATTTCCTTTTACAACATGACTAATATAGAAATATGTTTTAAATGATTGTGCATGTATAATCTATCACAGATTGCTTGCTATCTTGGGAAAGTGAAGTAAGAGAGAGGAAGAAAAAAATGGAATCCAAAATCTTACACAAATGAATGTTGAAAATTATCTTTACAAATAAGTGGTAAAATAAAATACTATTTTAAAAAAAAGGAAAAAAAATGACAAATTTTGGAGGAAATGTGGGAAAATTGGGACACTGATATACTCACTGTTGGTGGAGTTGTGAACTGATCCCACAATTCTGGAGAGCAATTTGGAATTATGCCCAAAGAACTATAAAACTATAAAAAAATGCCTTCAACCCATAATTACCACTACTATATCAGGAAAAAAGGAAAAGAACCCATATGTACAAAAATGTTTATAGAAGCTCTTCTTCTGGTGTTGAAGAATTAGAAATTGAAGGGATATCCATCAATTGGAGAATGATTGAACAAATTATGTTATATGATTGTGATGGAATACTATTGTGCTCTAAGAAATGATGAGCGGGATGGTTTCAGAAAAACCTAGAAAGATTTCTATGAACTGATGCAAAGTAAAGTCAGCAGAACCAAGAGAACATTCTACAGTGACAAAAATATTGTACAGTGATCAACTGTGAATGACATTTATTCTCAGCAAAACAATGATCCCAGACAAATGCTATCTACCTCCAAGAAAGAATTGATGAACTCTGAGTAAGATTGAAGCAGAATATTTTCACTTTTTTCCCCATATTTTTAAATGGCTAATATTATTTCCATATTTCCATCAGTTTTGCATGATTTCATATGTATAATTGATCACATTTCTTCTCAATGAATCAGGGAGGAAGAGAATCTAGAACCCAAATCTTTTTTCTTAAATTAATGTTGAAAATATATAAGTAATGAATTTGAAAAAATAAAAGTGAATGATTTGAGACTCCTTGACTTTTGCAAAACTCTGTGAGAAAGATAGTACATTATCTCTAAACTCGTAACATTCTTGAAGCAGCTGTGTCTTGTTGCTCTCCCACTGTGTGAATGGGAGTACAAGGGGTGGGGAAAGAAAGGAAGGAAAGAATCAAGGGAAATTCTATTATAATCCCCTGGAGTTTCTATGGGAGTTGTAGTCATCTGTATATAAGGAAAATTCCTTGATTATAGCCTATTGTTTATACCTTCTGTGCATTCATGCAGGTTATCCTCGTGACTTGAAATGTATGTTCTCCTTCCTTATTTCTAACTATTGAAATCCTTCTCTTCCTTTAAGGCTCAGCACCTTTAAGAGTTTTCTATGTTGCTTTCCTGATCACCAAATTGATAATGTTCTCTCTATTCCTAAGTTTTCTTATGGTATTATATCTGCTAGCAGATAGATGATATAGTGCTAGATCTGGAGTTAGATCAAATTTGTCTTCAGACAAGAAATTTGTTGGCAAATCACTTAATTTCTGTCTGCCTCAGTTTCTTCATCTGTAAAGTGGGGATAAAAACAGCATCTCCCAAGTTTGTGAGAATCAAATGATGTGATGTTTATGAAGCATTTGGTATAGCACATGCTAGCTTTTATGTTTTTAAACAATAGTCTGTCATGTCATACATATTTGTATAGATACTATATTCCCTCCTTCCCTCCCTCCCCCACCAGTAGATTATTAATTTCCTGAGGCAGGGACTATATTGCTTCCTTCCATCTTGTGCTATAACACTTAGTACACAGCAAAGTGCCTGATTTATAGAAAGCATTGAATAAATGTTTGTTAAGTGGTAGAACCTGCATATTAAAAAACTCGTATAGCCAGTATGAGGATTTCTTTTTCTTTCCTCTTCCACCACCGCACCCTAGGAGTGGTGTCTCCAGAGGGAATGCATGTGACAAAACTGGTTGCAGATATATGATTTCTCCCACCTTAGGTGTGGCAGATAATAGCCCAGAGTTATTTGAATAATCCCACCAGCTGCCTCATATTCTTTGGTAATTAAGAATGATAATGAGGAAAAGTTGGAATGTTTTGGTAGGTTCTGAGGGAAGGAAGGAAAGAAAGAAGGAAAGAAGGGTAATTGAGAAAGATAATGAGGAAAAGATTGGATGCTTTGTTAGATTCTGAAGGGAGAAAGGAAAGAAGGGAAGAAGGTAGGGGGAAAAGAAGGTGGAAAAAGGAAGAAGGGAAGGGAGGAAGGGAGGGAGGAGATGAAAGATAGACTGATAGGTGATAGAAAGATTTGTCATTACCATTTCTGAATCGTTAATATATGCCTGAGATTCTTTTAAAGACAAAGTTGTAGGGTCTGCCTTCCTGGGAAAATAGTGAGGAATGCCAAGAAAATGATCTTAGAAAAAGGTCCCTGGGCTAGCATTGTATCACTACAGTTGTGACATAAGGATAATCGTCTCCTGCCATAGAAGTAAATTTAGGGGTCATTCCCATTTGTGGTTGCAAATACTGCATATGATTGATGTAATATTGATTCTAGGAGAGACAGCAATAATTTTAAGGTCCCCTGATCTTAGGGGGCTTCTGTTCTAACAATCTGTCAGTGATTCTAAATCTTCTGGCTTTGGAATCTATGATCCTGAGGCCCTCTGATCTAAGAATGCTATTGTTCTGTCAATGTTTATAAAAGTTCTCTGGACTAGGAATATAAAAATATTTCTTCCCTTTAAGGGAAGATATATTAGTGATCCTGAGACTATTGTCCTTACAATCTGTCTGTCAATGATTTCAAGTCTTTTGGCCTTAGAACAGTCTTACAAACATTACAAACAAACAGTCTGTTGATCAGTGATAACCAAATTCCTAAGACTATTCCTTGATTCTATCCCTTTGCCATAAAATTAGCATATCAATAACATAGAGAACTAGATAAATGTGCCTCCTTGTTTCTGTTTCTTTGTTAAATTCTCTTGGAATTTAGCCTTCCATTGGTGTTACAATTACAATAAACTTTGCCCCTTGTCTTAGATGTGGGTTCAAGCCTTCAAATTCTTTTGAGACACTTAAGTTCACCAGTCTGTGACCCCCAACCTTTTGGGGTCTCTTCCCAACTTCAACATTTGGTGGCCCAGGACAGGGAGAATCTGGTCTCCCCTGGCTTGATTCCCCCCTTGTTAAGGGAAGTTCCTCATTTTTTTCTCCCTCAATCCTAAAGCTAGGATACCCCAAGCCATTGGGAGAAGGTTTGCCTGGGTAATCATGAGCTCCATGCTCAGCAAGTTTTCCTTGACTGGGGACCCCCAGACTGGAAAATTCTTGCAATTTTCAGCAAAGTTCCTAGGGAACCTTTGTCACTCTTTCACTTTCTCTAGGATGCCAGAGGAGACAAAGTGCTATAGGATGACTTCTGGCAAAATTTTATAGCTTTTGGCAAAGATGGGACAGTCCTCTTTGATGTCACTTTTGTCTGTGTCTGCATTTCTGTACAGGATGTCTTTGTCATGTTTGTTCTGTGAGTTTGATTTTGTTACCTGGAAAGATTTAAAATGCAACCAGCAAGAAAAAAAAAACACTATGCTGTAGTTAGAATGTTGGGAGGATTTTTTTTTTAAGCCTAATTTTTTTCCTGTGAATTTCAGCTCTGGCCAAGCTAGGGGCTACACATAAAAGTTAGCTAACTAAAATAACATGTTAGCAGATTCTCAAAGTTTTGAGAGGAATGATTAAGAAGTTTGGCAATTAATCATTTTAAGATGGCAAGAAAAATTCCTGAAACACCCTAGTAGGGATAGTTTTAGGAATTTAGCCCATTCTGAAAGAAAAGAAAAAAACAAACTAGGCAAAGAGAAACTTTTTGCTAACCCTTCTTTGATTCCTATCTTGTCAGGAGTCCCCTTCTGCTCCTTTGGGAAAGTACCTCAAAAGGTATTTTTTTCACTCCACTCCCCAGAGTCCTGAGTGCATCTATCTCAGTTGTGGGGATTGCTAACAAAATCAATATAGCCTAAGTCCCTCTCTTTGCTAACTCTTCTCATCTCAGAATTATAGGGAAACTCAAATTCTACCTTACCTGCAGAAATAGGGGAAGCAACAAAATCATAGGGACCACACACACACACACACACACACACACACACACACACACACCTCTCTTACCCCGTTTTGGGGAGTGGGGGTCACCATTCCCTGAGTCCTGGCACCTAAAACTATCATCAAAGGGAGATTCTGGCACCCCAACTTTCAGCAAGTTTTGTCCAGGAACTGCCTAGGAATAATTCAGGTATCCCAGCACCACCCAGCATGGCAGTGTGAAATGAGAAAGCTAGTCAGACTCTGCATTTTGTAAGACCACCATTCTCTGTTTCAACTGTGGATATATATTAGCTATGCAATTTATGGCAAATTATTTTATCTCTGCTCTGTTTTCTGATTTGTAAAGAAAAATAATAATTGTTGTTATGAAGACCACATGGTTACAAAAGTGCTTAGCATAAAACATGCTATATGAATGTTAACTGCTTTATTAGATATAATTGCTTCATATTTGAAAACTGGGTCTTTTTTTAGATGTGACCAACTGATAAATGATTTCTATGTGTGTGTAAAACAATTTGGAAATTTGTTTGAGATATGATAATAAAAGCAATTTTAAAGGAGCTCTAATTAAAGCCCACTAAAGGGATATGTAAATTATAATCTATTTGCACTGATAGTGTTAACAGAAAGTTTGGGAACTTTAGGAAAACAGAAAAGCAGTTTGCTACTACTTTAAAAACTCTAGCTACAAACAGCCTACTTTTGAGTTAGCTAGAATCATACTTCTGAGGGCCCTGTGAGTAGAAACTGACACCTGAACCCTTTTCCTGGCTCACAAAAGAGAAATGATTTGTGTAAATTGGAAAATAACCAAATGGCAATTCAGTTTCTCTAGAACATTTCATCAGAATCTAGGGAATCTCATTAACTGAAGTTAAGCCAAATTTTCAATCTGTTCTATCTCAATTTTAAGAATTGTCTTGTGTTCTCCTTAAAACAAAAAGGTAACTTATTTAAGGAAATAGAAACTATAGCTAAGATATTTGACCATTACTTAGGAAAATTCTAAAATTGTTAACAGTTATTTGGAGTTATTGTCATCATGTTAAACTTAAAATTGGTAATTACTGTCTGTGGAACAAGAGGGATGAGGTGAAAGCCTTTTTAATTTACTTTCAAGTATGAGGTAGTGTTGCACCTTTTTTTTACCCCCTTTATACAGTGAGGAGAGATATCAAACAGCCCAGCTCATGAAAACACTAAGAATAGTTGGGGTGACCAACAGCAAGCTCAAATCCTTCCCTTGGAACTTTGTCAACTCTCCTTAATTTTTAAGTTTGTCATGAGGGTATCTCAGGTCATCAGCCCTGAGAAATGAGTCTGTTTAAAAGTATAGTTCCTAAAAAAGGAATGTGTTTACTAAAAATCTATGTTTGTTTAATGATTGATCCTTTGCAACAGGATGAGTTTGAACATATAAAATATGCTAAATAAGATGTCTTATGTGTGTGAGTCCTGCTAAACTTTTGAAAATAATGTATCTAGCCCTAAGATGTGAATAGTAGAATTTGCTATTAGAGATAAAATCTCTTGGGCCTATAACTGATCATCTTGAGTTTTGAGTTTAATTGCCTAATCATTAAATCAGTAACTCACCATTCAAGAGAAATACCATAAGCTACCCAGAAGGATACCTTCCTGAACTGTCATAGGTGGATGTTTTATCTGGGCAAGAATTGGGAGGACAACCTTAGCCTCTGCTCAAGGTTGGATCCTTCTGACTCAGTTTCCCATTTCTGTTTCTTTGTTTCCCACCTGATTATTCCTTAATCTGGCTATGAGGTGGAATTGTTATTGCAAAATTGGTTGTCAAACAAAGCTATGCTTTATCCTGTCATTTATGTGCTCTCATGCTGAAGTCTGAAGAACCTGTTTTGACACTATTATCATGTTCCTGATTTTTCCTCTTATAGCAAATTTCTATATTTGAACAAGTGGTCAGTAGAAGTACAAGTATTTCAGGGGACACAATGGTTTTCTACCTTAGATCTTAAAGATGCTTTCTTTTGCATACCATTGCATAAAGATTCACAATCTCTTTTTTGCCCTTGAAGGGGCAAATCCAGGGAAACATAACCTCCATCAAGTAACATGGGCAGTCATGTCCATAACATGGAGGTAGCTCAGGGCTTTGTGACAGCCCCCACATATTTGGACAGAAACTGGCTATCCAGTATGTAGATGTTATCTTGATCTGCAGTCCCATCCGAGAGGCTTCTCTGGCTGCAGCCATACAAACCCTTAACTTCCAATCCCCCTCCAGACTCAAGGCTATGAAATTTCTTTGTTTAAAGCCTATCAGTTTGATTGTTCACTCCCTGAACCATTGTGTACTTTCCTGAGTATGGCTTGATTTTTATACCTAATTTTAGTTATTGCCCAGCCCCTCTTTAATTCTATTCAAGGTCCTAATACAATTCCCCTCAAATGGAGTCCCTGATCAGGCCAAGGTTTTTAAGATTCTGAAATCTAAATTAATCTCTTGCCCTGGCTTTAGCCCTGCCTAAAGCCTTTTACACTGTACAGTGATGGAAAGCAGGGCCAGTCCTAGGAGTCTCCACTCAATTAGGGTCTCTGGAACTCTATCCTTAACCCCTTGCTTACTTCTTAAAGAAACTAGATTCTTTTGGGTGACTCTCCTGGCTTAGAGCTAGCTGCCACAGCCCTTCTAATTGAGGAAGCCTCCAAACTCACTCTAGACCAACCATTAGAGGTTCTAACTTCCCACTGGGTTTAGAGCATTTGGGAAGCCAAAGATCTGTGGCTGGCTAGTGGGAGGCAGATATCAGGCTCTCCTGCTAAACACCCCTGACCTGACTCTCCAGGTATACCATACTCTTAACACTGCCCCTCTGCTCCCTGACAACACTCAGTCAGGTGACATTATTCATAATTGTGAAGATGCTTTAGATTCTATCTACACCAGTCGACCTGACTTGAGGGACATTCCTCTTGGCAACCAAAATGGTGAATGGTTTATAGATGGGTCCAGTTTTCTTGAAAATAGAAAAATAAAGGCAAGTTATTCAATAGCCGCTCAATAGCCCCTTGGAGGTTAAACCACTCACCCCTGGGACTTCTGCCTAGAAAGCTGAACTCTTTGCCCTTACTAGGACTTTGAAACTAGGGAAAAGAATGAGAGTGAACATCATCTATACAGACTCCAAATATGCTCTTCATATTTGGCACACTCACGGGGCTATATGGAAAGAAAGGGGACTTTTGACAGCAAAAAACTTCTCCTATTAAATATATAAGGAAAATTCTACCACTATTGAAACGAACCTAGAAAGGTTTCTGTTATGTTTTATAAAGGACATCAGAAAGGAAATTCACTTCAGGCCAAAGGGAACAGGCTTGCAGATTCAGCTGCCTGTGCTGCCACCCATTTGCCCCTGACCATGGCACCTTTAATTCCCCAGTTTTCTGACTCTTACACCCCTTCCTGTATCTCCCAGGAACAAACCCTTTGCTAAAGAAAGGGGGTATACCCTTTCCCCCTCTAGGTAGTTTCAAACACCCTCAGGCCAGCTTTTAATCTCAGAGGTAAGTGAATGGAAATTTCTTTTTGGCCTACACCAAGCTACCCACTAGGGAAAAAATGCTCTCCAATCTCTTGTGAAACCTATTTTCACTATTCACAAGTTAGGAGAAACAATTAAACAGATCCGTCAGGTCTGCCCGGTTTGTGCCCAGGTAAATTCTGAAAGGGCTGTTAAGCCTCTCACGTTTCTCCTGAAGCCCATCTGGAGGAGGGGTACATATTTGGGGAAGACTGGCAGATAGATTTTACACATATATCCCCTCTCAGGGGGCTTCAAACTGCTTTTGGTTTTTGTTGATACCTTTATTAATTGGATAAAAGTCTTCCCTTGTAAGACTGAGAAGTCTCAGAAGGTATCAAAATGTTTGCTAAAAGAAACCATACCTCCCTTTGGCCTGCCCATCTCTTTGCAGAGCAACATTGGCCCGGCCTTCACTTCTCAAATAACTCAAAAAGTGGCTGAGGCACTTAAGATTACTTATCACCTTCACTCTGCCTGATGACTTCCATTTTCTGGGAAGGTGGAGAAAATGAATCATACCCTCACTTGAGTCCTTACTAAACTGTGCCTGGAGACTCTCCAGAATTGGGTGAAGAATCTCCCATTAAGAAGGACCATATAAGGTCATTCTGACTACTCCAACTCGAAGGTTTCCCCAGTTGGACTCATATTCCTAGAAGTAAAAGCGAAAACTACTTAACTACTAACTACTAAACTACTCCTAACTACTAAATAACTACTAAAAAAACTACTCCTGTTACTTTTTCTCCCTCAAACATTCCTAAATGTTCCCGTGAACTTATAAAGGACCTGAAACTACTCTTCTGAAGGACTCTCGGAAACACCCTGGATAGAGAGAGAAGGGTGAAATTGCCTGTGTCCTTCTCTCCCTCACTCTAGCTTTCTTTCTTTCTTGCTGTTTTCCATTTTTTCCAGGTGTACCTTTAACAACACTCTGAGGATGAGAGCTTTGCTCTTAGTATTTTCTCTCCAGCAATCTCCATGTCACTCTGTGGACCCCTGCCAGTGGAGAAATAAGTCTTTAGTCTTTATTCAGACTAAGGAACTCCATGGGCATTGGGGGCATTCAGAATTGTTGTGCCATCACATCAGTATCTTAAAGGCATCCCACAGATCGGACCTGATACATTATTTGCAAAGTCTCCATTCTCAAATGTCACCATCTTCACCCTGGATACCACTCCATTTATACTAGCTAGCCACCCCAGGGGAATAACTTTAACCTGACTATCCCCTGTTTTCTTGCTGGAAAGGAACTCTTACCCACATAATAATTGTAGGATATCCATTCCAAAATTATTCTGGCAAACTCACTCATAATGCTTCTACACCACTTTCCTTGAAGCTTCTTCATAAACTTCTAAGAATTAATATTCCTATTGACAGATTTGTATCCTCCAGACTCCAAGCTATAAACTTTCAACTATTTGTTCACCCTGAATATCATTGACTAAGTGATTCTGACACTCAGCTCCCCTCTGAATGAAGTAGCATGCTTCCCCCTACTCAGTCTGGACCCCACTAGGTAGGGACAGGTCTACACCCCTTATCAGCATGAATCAGTTCCAGAAGATGAGATCTCTATCCCTTTGTCCCAAATGAATATGGGCTGCAAACTGCTTGAGAGGGGAAATGATGTAATATAGCTTCTGGGGAAGACAACAATAATTTTAAGGTCCCTTGACCTTAGGGGGGCTTCTGTTCTAACAATCTGTCAGTGATTCTAAATCTTCTGGCTTTGGAAATCTATAATCCTGAGGTCCTCTGATCTAAGAATGCTATTGTTCTGTCAATGATTAAAAATGTTCTCTGGCCTAGGAATATAATAATATTTCTTCCCTTAGATTTTAAGGAAGATATATTAGTGATCCTGAGACTATTGTCCTAACAATCTGTCAATGATTTCAAGTCTTCTGACCTTGGAACAGTCTTACAAACATTGCTGTCTGTTGATCAGTGATAACCAAATTCTTGAGACTACTCTTTGAGTGTACCCCTAGGCCATAAAATTAGCATGGAAAACTAGATAAATGTGCCTCCTTGCTTCTGTTTCTTTGCTAAATTCTCTTGGAGTTTAGCTTGCTTCAATTGGTGTTACAATTACAATAAATTTTGCCCCTTGACTTAGAGATGGGTTAAAGCCTGCAAATTCTTTTGAGATGCCTCATACCCCCAACCTTTTGGGGTACCTTCCCAACCTCAATATGTTGACACAGAAAGATTTATTCTGGGGCAGGATTTATCTAAGAGCAATGCCAGCAAACACCCATTGGAATCTTAAGTGGAATCACAGAAGTAATCACCTTTTGCCCCATTCTGGGAACCTGGAGAATTACAGGAGTCTTAAATAAAAAAGGGAACCAATATTTGCTAGGGGAGCTACAACATCTATTTCTGGATCAATAGGGAGGTGTTGACTATAAGTGTAAGAGAGTAGCTTATTGCAGAATTTATATATTTTTAAGAGCTCTTGGGATCATAGACTTGGAGATGGAAAGGATCTCGTATGTGAAGTAATCCAACTTGATTTTACAAATGAGGAAACTAAAGCTCAAAGTTCTGAAGCAAGCTCCATTTGGTTTTATTCAACTGTTGCCACTGTACCAATAAGCCAGCACAGGATATAGAATGTCCAAAGTGGTACACTGCAGTATATTTACCATTCAACAGGATGATACATAGTATCAGAAAGTGATCAATAAGTAGCATACAAACAATTTAAAAAAAAAAACAAGCAATATACTTGATAAGTAGGAAATAATCAACAGCAGAAAGGCCCTGGAATTAACAGAGATTGGGAAATGCTTCCTGTACAAGATGGGACTTTAATTGAGACTTAATGGAAGTCAGGGAGAATAGTAGATTGAGTAGAGAAACACAAGCATTCCAGGAATGAAGGACTCCCAGAGAGAATACTGTAGCCAATGAATGGAGTCCTTTTAGGGAACAGGAAGAAGACCGGTGTCATTGAATGAATAATAGTGGGGAAGTGGCAAAGGGGGAAGGAGGAAGGTGTAAAAAGACTAGAAAAATAGAAGGGGGCTAGGTTATGAAGGACTTTCAATGCCAAACAGAGCATTTTTATCTGATCCTGCAGGCAATTGGGAGCCACTGGAATTTTTTGAAGTGGGAGGCACTGAGGTAACATGATCAGACCTGGACTTTAGGAAAATCAGTTTAGTACCTGAATAGAAGATGGATTGGAACATAGAAATGTTTGAGATAAGTAGGCCTACCTATTACAATAATCAAGGCATGAGATAATAATGCCACTAGAGTGGTAGTAGAGAGAAGAAACCATATTCAAGAGATTGTGAAGGTGAAATGTACAGGTCTTGGCAACAGATTGGATATGAGAAATGAGAGTTAGTAATAAGGAAAACTTCTAAATTATGAGTATGAAGAACTAGGAAAATGGTGTTGCCCTCTACAAAACAGGGAAGAAATAAGGCATGAGGCAGGAGAAGAGAGAGAAAGACTTAGGTAAACAAATAATGTATTCCTTTCTGAACATAGTGAGTTTAAGATGTTTACTGGATATCCAAGCTGACATGTCTGAAAAGCAATTGGAGATACAAGAGTAGATAGGTCATTAGAGAGACTGGGACAGGATAAGTAGATTTGAGAATCATCAGCACAGAAATGATAATTAAATCCATGGAAGCTGATGAAATGACCAAGTGAAGAAGTATAAAGAAAAAAAAAGGCACCCAGGACAGGGTTCTAAGGATCACCTATGGTTAGAGGACATGTTTTGGAAGAGGATACAGCAAAGGAGACAGAGAAGGAATATTCAGATAGGTAGCAGAACTAAGAAAAAGGAATAGCCCTTGACTTAGAGAGAAGAGACCATCAAAGGAGAAAGGGTAATCAACAGAGGGGTCAAGGAGAATGAGGATTGAGAAAATAAAAACCATTGGATATTACAGCTAAGAGATGACAGTTATTTTGGAAAGAGCAGTTTCAGTGGAATGATAAGGTCAAGAACCAGATTCTAAGGGTTAAGAAGAGAATGAGAGGAGACAAAATAGAGCCACATATTTTAGCTGGCCTTTTTTAAGCATTTAATTATGAATGGCAGAAGAGAAATAGAAAGATATTTAGCAGGGATGGAAGGATGAAGTGAGGGCTTTTTCAAGGTAGGAAAGACAAAGGTATGTTTGTAGGAATAGGAAATGAGCCAGCAGACAGGGAGAGATTGAAGATAAATGAAAGAATGGGAATGACAGAGGGGGCAATCTGTTGGAGATGGGATGTAATGGAATCCCTTGAACAAATACAGAAGTTAGCTTTGGTAAGAAGTAAGGTTACTTCATCATGTGAGTCAGGGAAGAAAGAGGAGAGAGTGGCAGAAGGTACTTTCTGATAAAAGATGAGGAAGAAGAAATTCACAGTGACTGATAATTTCCTTGTTTAAAATATGAGACAAGGTTTGCAGGTAAGAGGGTAAGGGGAGAGGAAGCTATGGGAGATTTAAGAATGTTAAGAGTGGGATAGTGAGTTGATAAAGAGAGGTATGGTGGGATTGTCAAGAAGCATTGAGGACCAATTGAGGTTTCATAACATTAATTTGTAGTAGATTCAATTATGTGATTTTCTCCACCATTTTTCAGCAGCATGTGTAGGAGTAAAGGCAATAAATGGTGGAAGAGATCCAAATGTGGAGGGGGCTCGGGATTCAAGAGAGGAAGACAGAGAGTGTAAAGCTAATCTGATTCACCAAAGAGTGAAGATGGGGGGAGGAGGGCTGGGAAGAGTGGCTAATGCAGGGGAAATGGCTTGGGAGAGAATTGAGGGGTCAAAGTTGTGAAAACTGAGTAAGGCTTCATCTTCCGCAGAGTTGGAGTGGGTCTGAAGGTAATCCTTGGGCACTAACTCCAGGACATATCTAAATCCCCTTCCCAATGTTCTCCCATGACATCATTTTCTTCCTACCTCAATCAAATATGGGCAGCTATGTACCTATTGGCCAAAATTCAATTTCCTGGGTAGTTCCCTCATTTAGAATGTAAGACCCTCAGCCAATGAGGATAAGGGTCAGTGGTAGAAGGGATATTTTCATTAGGGACTATTTAAAGTGTCAAACCTGTCCCAAAAGATGTCTCCTTTCAATTGCTTGTTCCACTAGAGGGACATCTGTGCTTCTTGCAATAACATATAATAAAGTTTCATTTTACTCCTAGAGATATCTCCAGCTTTTTTTTTTTTTTTTAATGGTACTCACTCACCATTCTGAGCCACAGTTTCAAGTAGGGAGTTAACATTTGGAGTGAAGGGTATCTATGGAGAAACAGTCTCAGATTTCCTGAATAGGGACTCCAAGCCAAGAGAATGAAAAAATTTCCCAATATCTATATTCTCACAAGGGAAATTTGACAGAAAAATATAGGATTGTGGTTTAAGGGAAGAAAGACTGAAACTTTTGTTTTACCAAAGAAGAACTGGGGACCCAGAGTGATTGAATGGTTTGCCTAAGGTCATATCAATGAATGGCAAAGTGAGTACAAAAACTAAGCTTGGAGTTAGGAAAACCTGAGTTCAAATCCTACCTTTCATGCTAGCTGTGGGACCCAGGGCAAATCATTTTTCATTTGTAAAATAATGGGGTTGGAAACTTTTCTCTTTTAAATCCATGATGCTAAGTGGTAGAAGCAAGATTCAAATCCACAATTAGGGACTTCAGACTGAGAATTCTTTTGCTCTGCAACAAGTTGTCAAATCAAAGGATTGCAATTGTATTTATTAAACATTTAGCTATTCAAATCAAGTTTATACTAGAAACAAGTAGTGACCCTATAATACAGATTACCAAGTACAAAATCACTTCCCCACAGATGCCAGTCACCTGTGATAATATTTATTGAGCACTGACTTGATTAGAACTAGCTCCATAGAAGGCTCCAGAAAAAATTTAAAAAAAAAAAAAACTAACAACAACAACAACCATTTAGTTTCTCTGCTGCCAGACTCTATCTCTACTTTTGACCAACTGGAAGGGACTCTTTCTTTCAACTGTGTTATCAATCATTTCTACCTTCATTTGGATGTCCATCAATGAGTGACCTCTGTCTCCAGAGTGTATTTGCCCCTTAGACCTTCCTGGATAAAAAGACTTTGTTCCCTGTTAAAGGATCTCCTGTGTCTGATAGTCTTTGAGGGAGGTATATTGTGATGGGGCCTCATCCAGTTACCCCCATCACACACCACCACACACCTGCTTAACAGCTTAGCACCTTAGCAAAGAAAGAACATATAGTTCCAATTTTTCAAGAAATTGCATTCTAAAGGGAACAGAATGGACCTGAAGAGATCATTACTCTCCTTTAACCTCCTCAGGAATTTATTCTGGGAGGAACATAACTCCAGTTAATTATTAACAGGTATCAAATGGAAGATATGGACTCTCAAGATCAAAAGCAACTGAATAATCCAACCGAACTGTGCTCCTGGTATCTGCCAGCACCTTTTGAAGAAAAGGGTTCACAGACTACAAAATTTGGCACAGTAGATAAAGTTTCAGGCCTTACTAGCTATGTGTCACTTTACTTGCTTACCTCAGTTTCCTCATCTGGAAATTGAGTTGGAGAAGGAAATAGCAAATCACTCTAGTATCTCTGCCAAGAAAACCCCAAAAGAGGTCATGACTCAATAAAACAACTAAATAACGATGTGCCAGGCTCTAAACTAACATTGGAGATACAAATAAAAAGAAAAACAAGACCTGTCCTTAAGGAACTTACAATTTAATAGAAGAAGATGACACAAAAGGAAGCAAATAAGTAGAGCTAAAAGCAAAGCCGAGCAAAGGATGAAAAATTAAGTTCTTGGTAAAGTTCCAACCCCTCTATAAAGTAAAACTTTGTTTTTGGTTTTTTTAATAATATTTCTTTTTTTATTTTTTTATTTATTAATACTTTTTATTTGCAAAACATATGTATGGGTAATTCCTAAACATTAACCCTTAGAAAGCTTTCTGTTACAAATTTTTTCCCCCTACTCCCCATCCCTCCCCTAGATAGCAGGATATCCACTACATGATAATTATGGTAGAATACTTAAGAAATCAAATATATGTATAGTTATTGCATCATTTTTTGTGCAGGAGAAATCGTATCTACAAGAAAGAATAATCCGATAAAGGAAATACAATGCAAGCAAACCTCAATAGAGAACATGAAAATGTTATGTTGTGGTCCACATTTCACATCCCTCTCTCTGGGTGTATATGGCTCTCTTCACTGAACAATTGGAACTGGTTTGAGACAATTCTTTGTTACAGAGAACCATGTCCATCAGAATTGATCATCATATAGTATTGTTGTTGCCGTGTATAATGATCTCCTGGTTCTGCTCATTTCACTCAGCATCAGTTCATGCAAGTCTCTCCAGGCCTCTCTGAAATCATGCTGCTGGTCGTTTCTTACAGAGCAATAATATTCCATAACATTCATATACCATAATTTATTCAGCCACTCTCCAATTGATGGGCATCCATTCAGTTTCCAGTTTCTAGCCACTACAAAAAGAGCTGCCACAAACATTATTGCACATGTGGGGCCCTTTCTAAAGGAAAACTTTGGGAGGCATTTATGGCTCATCACTTCAACATCCATTCAGAGGGGAGAGGCAACTTGAGGGGATGAGAACATACTGAGTATTAAAAGCTGAGACAATCCATATGGTGATGAGATTTCAGATAGTCAGTTTATCTTAGGGAAAGGATGATGTTAGTGAAATTGAAACCAGGCATATAGCCTTTGATGGAAAATGAAAAAAATTGATGGAAAAAGATGAAAAATTTTAAACCTCTTTGACAACCCAATGAGGATCCTCTAAAAGATATTGATGAACTAAAACAATGATTAATATATAGAATGTAAATTACATTTGCAGAAGCCCTGTTTTAAGAGTTTCTGTTTTATAAAAAAAACCATTAAAAAGCCTCAGAACTGTGAACTGAAAAAGCATGGTGAAGTCCATTCTTTTCATTCGGAAATAAGAGCACCATAACCAAGGACTTTAGCTGGAAATAAAAAAAAAATTATGTAGTCACAGACTCAGTGATTCTATAATTTTCAGTATAGAGAGAAGAGAGAGAAAAAAGAGAAGATGGAAGGAAAGAAGAAAAAAGAAAGAGAAAGAAAGGAAGGAAGAGAAAGAAGGAAGGAAGGAAGGAAAGAAAGAAAGAAAGAAAGAAAGAAAGAAAGAAAGAAAGAAAGAAAGAAAGAAAGAAAGAAAGAAAGAAAGAAAGAAAGAAAGAAAGAAAGAAAGAA
>JAJPUD010002467.1:0-26571 GCA_023553655.1 Myrmecobius fasciatus | reverse complement strand
GGAAGGAAGGAAGGAAGGAAGGAAGGAAGGAAGGAAGGAAGGAAGGAAGGAAGGAAGGAAGGAAGGAAGGAAGGAAGAAAAGGTCAAATCATTTAACTCGTCTACCTCAATTTCCTCTTCTATAAAATGAGAATGATAGCACCAACCTCCCAGAGTTGATATGAAGATCAAACGAGATAACATTTTCATTTTACATATGGAGAAACTTATCCAGGATCACACTGCTAGTATCAGACAAAAAGTTTGAATCTAATAAATTGACTCGAGGGGCAATGGTCTATCCATTGCACCACACTCTGGTACTTTAAAAACTTGAGTGAGAAAGGGTTCCTTCCCAGTGAGTTTATTGGTTGGGGAATTAGCCCAGGCAAATAATTTAGTTTTTAATGAGTTGCTTGGGCCATCCAGAGGTCAAATGATAGGATCAGATCATCTTAATATCACCCCCTAGCTTTACCATTGAAGAAAATGAAACCCATTGAGTAGAATTTTTGTTCAAAGTCTCACAGATAGTAAAATGGCATCAGTGGGGATTTGATCACAGGGGATCCCCTGCAACATGCTGCTTCTCCACAGTCACATTAGTATGTTAAGAAGTAGGATTTGTACTCAGATCTCTTCTGCATCCACATTCAGGTAGCTTTTCCACTCCATCCAACAATATTAGTTCCCGAATAACATATGGGTTTCTGTATTTACTCTCAGGCACAGAGTCTAGGAAAAGCAAAAATCCTCCCAGATCTCCAGTCCTCCCCGCCCCCCTCTCAGTTTTGAAGTTTCCGGGATAAATGAGACAACCTGGCTCTCACCCCAGGTCCTGGTCCTTTTGCGACTTCCGAAGTCACCTGGCTGCTAGAGGAAGGCGGGGAGGTGGGGCTCAGAGATGCTGAGGCGGGGCTCGAGAGAGGCGGAGAGAGGTGCGAGGGGTGGGACCACTGGCCTTGGGGACACTTGGCTGCCCGCGCCCCTGCGGGCCCTAGCTGGCCACGTGGAGGCGCTGGCCGCCCGACCCCACCCTCTGCAGCCGCGAAGACCACCTGAGGGCAGCTTTGCCTGCAGCTCATGCGGCTCCGGGTACTGGGAATAGGTGGGGGTGGCCCCGGCTTCTAGTCCCCAGCGGCGGGTGGCTAGCCCGTTGGCAGGATGTCGTGCTTCGGAGGGGAGTACCTGGTAAGCACCCGCGGAGAGTCTGCAGGGAATGGAGGGTATCGAGTCCCGCACCTGCTGTCCCTTTGCAAACCGGGGGAAGGGGCAAGGAAACGGGGAGCTGCAGAGAGAAGCGCGCCCCGGAACCCCAGTCTGCTGAACTGTGGGGCGTAGCCATTCCAGCTGCTGCAAACTTTCTGGCTACCTGTAAGTCTGTGGCCTGATTTGCACCCTCCAGTTACTCCCCCCCCCCTTTACTTTCATACCTTAGGGGCAGTGTCTGTAGATAGTAGATCTGGAATAAGGGAGCCCACTCTACAACCACCCCCTCTCTTGGCTCAGCAGTTATTCCCTGTATTTTATTTCTGTTACTAATGAATAGAAAAGGTAAAGCTTCAATTTCAGTTCCTGGGGTTGGGTTGGAAAGTTGAAACCCACGTGATTATTAGTCCTCTACTAGTGTCTTTGCTTTTTATTCCCACTCCCTCCCTCACCCCTTATGTTTTTCTCTCCCCCTGAAAGGTTTCTGCTGAAGAAAGCCCAAAACCAAGAGAGTGGAGACCCCAGATTTATAGAAAATGTACAGATCCAGCATGGTTAATCCTGTTCTTTCTTTTTTGGGCTGGTTTGGTAAGTCTATTGGGAAGAAGAAGGAGGGAAAGGTGGACAAGGAAGAGAAGATTTATATGAAACGATTCATCTAAATTAAAACTCTGGTTCTTGTGCCTGGAAGGGCCTAGAAGCCTGAGTTCTACCCTTCTACAAAGCTCCAATATATTCTGCAATTATATATATATATATATATGGGGGGGTGTTTGTAGATGTGTGTGTGTGTATATATATGTATCTATGTAGATGTGTGTGTGTATATATATATAGAGAGAGAGAGAGAGTAACTAGCGTTATAAAAACATAAATGCTAGTGCTTATGTACTCATTAGGTGCTTAATAAATGTGTATTGTATTGTGCAGCTAATCCTGAGGAGTCTTGTTGGAAATTTCCTGTGGTCTGTGGCCTGAACTCATGTGAAATTTTCTCCTGATGCCCTTCTGCCAGATCTTAATGGGAGACTCTCTAAGGGACACTGGCACTGGAGTTTGCCAAGTGATCATAATGTCATTGTCTTCATTTTGTTTTCTGTGGGAATATGTGCTTATCCTCTTACCACCAGAGATTGCTGACTGAGAGTACAAATGATTCTCAGAATATGATTTGGGATTTCCCTTTTTATTAAATGGAAAAATGAAAATCAGAGAAAAGAATTATGGAAGGCAACCTGGCATAGTGATGAGAAGTATGGTAGATGTGTAACCAGAGCATTAATATACAGTTGGAATTAAGAGTTTTTAACCACTTATCAGCCCTGTGTCCTTGAGCCTGTCACTTTCACTTTGGGGCTCAGTTTCCTCATCTGTAAAATGAGGGAGCTATTCTAGATACCCTCTGAAGTCCTTGCTTCCTCTAAAGCCACAATTCTAATTGTCATTCATTTTGATTACTCACTTGGCAATTAAAACTAAGACAAATTGGGGAGAGTATCCAAGTGACTCTTTGGGGAGTTGTCTTGGACACACACACACACCCTTTTGATATTTTGTGCCTGGAGCCTACTGTTAACAGTGCCCTGGCCCTCACTTTAAGGTGAATGGTACTGATTACCCATTCCATTCCTACACACACACACACACACACACACACACACACACACACACACCCCTGTCACACACACCTGTCTCTCTGCTCCTTTCCAGCATAGATAAATAAGGGTTCATGGGCTTCTTCCACCAAAGGTGAGTTTGGAAATATCCCAGCCCTCATGATTGTTTGCAGGAAGAGTTTGTAGGATTACTGCAGAGGGTCCCTCTCTCTCTCTTCTCAAAAATCCACCTTGTGTGGAAAATGAAAAGAACTCTTTTATTCATTGAAAACAAGAGGGACCAGCCTTACCTGGTCGGGGCATGCTACTTGCTACCTTGTCAATGATTAATTCTGAAAGCAATGGAACAGCTTCCAAGGCCTGTGCACCTGGAATGAGAACCCTGTTGCTTAGAGCCCAGGTCAGCATTGAATATGGGCAGGTGCCACTTTTGTTCTCCTTTAACACTGGTAAAGACATTGTTGACTCTACTAATTGGTTTCCAACAAGGCAGTGTGATGCAGGGGGAAAAGAGTTGGTTTTGGAATCGATACAGTTCTAATCTCAAATCCAGGTACTCCCCACTACCTGTTGTGACATTAGGTCAATAACAACAATAGCAATAATATTAAACTTTTATTTAATGCTTTAAGATTTGCAAAAAGTTTTACATGTGTTATCACATTTGATTCTCACAAAAACCCTATAAGGTTGGTGCTATTATTTTTTTTAATTTAATAATAGCTTTTTATTTTCAGAATTACACACAAAGATAGTTTTCAACATTCATCCTTATAAAACCTTGTGTTCCTAATTTTTCTCCCTTCCACTCCACTCCCCTAGGCAGAAAATTATCTAATCTAAGTTAAACATGTGCAATTCTTCTAAACATATTATCATGTTGCATAAGAAAAATCAGATCAAAATGGGAAAAAATGAGAAAAAAGCAAACAAGCAATAACAAAAAAGGTGAAAATACTATGTTGTGATGTTGGATGCTATTATCCTTATTTTACAGTTGAGGAAACTGAGACCAACTCAAGTTATATGACTTGTTCAGGTTCATACATTTATGACATATCTGGAGCAGGATTTGAATTTAGTCAGTGTGTTCAGCTGACTCCAAGGCTGGCATTGTATTCCCTAGGCCATCTCCTTTCCTCCTCTCTGGGCTTCTGTTTCCCCATCTGTAAAATGAGAAGTTTGTACTAGATCAGGACTTCTTAAACTTTTTTCATTCACGACCCCTTTTCACCTGAAATATTTTTATGTGGCCCCAAGTATATAGGTATATAAAATAGGTATACAAATCAAACATTTTCTGATAATAAATTATAATTTCATAATTCTTACATTCAGTTATGGGACCCTATGTGGGATGGGGAACCACTGTTTAAGAAACTGGGGACTAGATGACTTCTAAATTACCAAAAAAAAAGCTTTCATCATGGGAATTGACTGTAAACAATTAGTATATCTAATTTGAAATTCAGAGAATTGGGGTTCAAATTCTTACTTTTCTCATCTGTAAAATTAAGGGATTGTATTAGATCACCTCAGAATCCCCTTCCTACTCAACCTATCATCTTACTCAAAGTATATAGAAATAAAATATTCTAAGTAAATGAAAGATCTTGGGGGTGAAAGTTTCAGGGTATCTAAGGTTCTTCTAGGGGGACAAGGGTAACAGTCAAGTGTTTAAGTAGTGGTCTACTGGAAAGAGTTAATGTAACATTCCTACAGGTTTATCACTAATTTTCCCCAATGTAGAAATGTCTTTGTACGTTGTTTAGTGTGTGTGTTGACATTTAAAGGCAGGCGAGTAGATTCCTGCACAGAGCTGCTTTCTCTCACAAATGGTCATTTTAATCTTCAGCTTTCAGTTCCAAACCTATTCTGGGAAAGAATCCTTAGCTGACAAAGTCTTCACATTCTTAAACCAAAGCTTTGGGAAAAGGACAAGCCAACTGTTCCTGGTAGGGGCTAGAATAATGTGTCCAGTTAGGGCCAAACAGAAAGTCCTGAGGCAAGGAGAGAGAGAAAAAGTGCTTATAGAATCTACTCAATCACATTGAATGTGAATCAAAGCATAGTATTTTCTCCTTTTTGTTGTTTTTGTTTGCTTGTTTTTGGTTTTTTTTTTTCTTTCTTGTGGATTTTTTCCTTTTTGATCTGATTTTTCACAACATGCTACATGTGGAAATATGTTTAGAAGGAATTCATAAGTTGAACTATATCAAGTTGCTTGCTGATTTTACTGGGGGCAGAAAATTTTGGAGCACAAGGTTTTGCAAAAGTGAATGTTTAAAACTATCTTTGCATGTATTTAAAAAAATAAAATACTTTTGAAAAAAAAAAAAAAGAATGTACACCATCTCATTGATGGGAGGAACTCTTGACTTTGAATTGTCTTCTCTTTGAATGATCTCTTCATCAATAAAATGTCTGCATTAACCAGCCTTACTATCTGAATTCAGACCAGTTCTTTCAAAGGAGAAAGAATTCCAGATAAAGAGAAAACAGAGAATTAGAAAGTAGAAGCACTACTCTCATATAGGTAATCCAGGAACAAGTAGGAGAGAAATTTATTCATGCAAATGAATCAAAAACAATAACAACCAAAACAATATGACATGATTTTTTAAAGTTTGCACTTTATGTAGATTTTCTCATTTGATCCTCATGACAATCCTATGTGTACTCATATCAGAAATATTTTTATCCCTGTGTTCCTTTGATTAAACCCATTTTTTGGATGAGGAACTTGAGGCCTTATTCAAAGTTCAAGTCCTCCTATCTCCCAAGCCCAATTTAAGAAATATCAGATCTGAGTGTTTTTTTTTTTTTTTCTTTTGTGAGGTAATTGGGATTAAGTGACTTGCTCATGGTCATGCAGCTAGGAAGTATTAAATGTCTGAGGCCAAATTTGAATTCAGGTCCTCCTGATTCAAGGACCAGTGCTCTATCCACTGTACCATCTAGCAAACCTTGAAATTATCTGCTCTTGAGTAAAACTGGATAAGAAGAAAATTTCCTTATATCTAAAGATGAAAAGATGCAATGAAATCTAGTCATTTTATTAGATTTTTTTAAAAAATATTTTTAAAGTATAGCTTATAAGCAAAGGACCATGAAGCTGAAACATGGAATATAGAGAAGGTTGTAATGCTGCTTATTAAAAGAGACAATTAAGATGATGATTACGAGTGGTACAGTTTAAAGAGTTCTAGCTCTGCAAGCAAAGGAGCTAGGTTCAAATCCTGCCTTTGATACTTTCTACCCATGACACTGAAGATCCCTGGATCCTCGTTCCCTCATCTGTCAAAGGAAGGAGTTAGGTTGAGCTGGCCTTTGAGATCCCTTATAACTGGAGATCCGTGGTCTTATGATGAGATTTCCCTTTTCACATCAAAGTTTCTCTAACTTCTAGAGATGAGTTTTGTAAGGATAAGGCTGACTTTCATTCACCCCATGTTCTCCTTGGGTTTGATTTAGGCATTCATCATGGGCTATTCTGTGATTGCTGGAGCTGCAGAAAGACTGGTCTTTGGCTATGACAGCTATGGGAACGTGTGTGGCAAGAAGAACTCCCCTGTGGAAGGGGCCCCTCTTTCTGGACAGGACATGACTAAAAGGAAGTAAGTGCCTGCATCAATTTCTTAAGAAGCTTTGAGACCATTGTCCCTGATTCAGGTAGTGATGATGATGATTATGATAATGTTTCTGTAGCATTGTATCTTTTGTGATCGGATTATATAGGAAAGGTGAACGAGGATGATCAGTAGCCTACCATGTGCCAAGCACTGTGCTAAACACTTTACAAATATCTTATTTTATCCTTACAGCTGTGCATTGTAGGTGCCATGTTGTCCCCATTTCACAAATTAGGAAAACAAAGGGCAAGTGGCTTGCCAGGCTCATCCAGTAGGTATCTGAGGCTAGATTTGAACTAGGCTCTTCCTGATTGCAAGTCCACCATTCTATCTTCTGGGCCACCTAGCTGTCTTTAATTATTCATTGTAGATTTAGGGCTATCTGGAACCTCAGGTGGCATCTAATCTCATCCCCTCCTAATACAGATGATGAAGCTGAAACCCAGGGTGATTAAGTGTTTTACCCAAATTTACTCATCAGAGTTGAAATTTGAATCTAGATCCTTTGACTCCAGAGTCTATTTAATCCTTTAACTCAACAAATACTAGTTAAGCACTTCCTAAATGAAAACCCTGTACTTACACAGGAGATAAAAAAGGTAAAAAATTACATAGAATATGGAATTTCAAATTGGAAGGGACCTCAGCCATCTTATTCATACCCATACCAGAAAGGAACCCCCACTAATAAATCCTAAAAGAAATGGATAATAATAACAACAATAATCTACAATAATAACAATAATATAAGTTTAACAGGCAGACCCTACACGAAGACCTTCAAGGAAGGGAAGTCCATTCCCTTCCAGAGTAGCCCATTTGGCTAGACATAGCTTTATCCTCAAGGAGCATACAGTCTTGTGGGGAGAAAGGGTCAAACATTTATAGAAACAGCTCTAACAATAGATAGAATACAAGTAGATGCAAAGGAGAGGTTGAGGAAAATATCAAGGGTAGCTTTATAGAGGGGATAATGTCTGAGAAAAAAAAGAATAATTTCAATAGACAGCAATATAAACTTTCTAGACACTAAACAAGAAGAACATGTCCAATCTGGTTAAAGAGAATAGTGCAACATAAAGCAGATAAGTTAGATCCAATGTAGAGGGCCTTGAAAGTCAGTTAAGGACTTTGAGTTTTACTCCGTAGGGAATAGGGAGCTATAAACACTTGAGCGCAGAAAAATATTATGATCAGATCTGTGTCAAAAAGATTGTTGTGACAGTGATGTGAAGAACAGATGGGAGAGGGGAGAGAAGGTCCATTAGAAAGCTGATTCTTGCTATAGTCTTTTTGAAGAGTGATGGAGGATGAACTAGAATAATTATGGGAGGATTGTAAAGGAGTGGACAGAGGAGACAGATAATTAAGATAGAATCCATAAGTCTTTCAAGCTGATTCAGCATATCAGGATGAGGGAGGAGGAAGGACCAAAGATAAATCTAAAGTTTGGGGCTTGGGTGACTGGGCGATGGGTGGCGACATCAATAGAAATGGAAAAATTAGGAGGAGGGTCATGAGGAGTTGGAAGAGACATCAGGCATTATTTAGTTCATCTTATAGCTCAAAAGGAATCACATTCCAACATACCCCAATAAGTGGTCATCTTCTATGTATTTGATTGAATACTTCTAAAGATAGAGCGTGCATTTCATTCCAAGGATATATCCCAAGGCAATCCATTCCACTTTGGGATAGTTCTCATTATTAAAAAAAAGTTTTTCTGAGTCTGCCCTTTGGGGCCAAACAATTAAAATCTAACCTCTCTTACATGTGACAGCCTTTCAAGATAGGAAGATGACTTCTGTTTTAGAAAGACTGAGTTTGAAATATCAAAGGGATGTCCATGTGCAAATGGTAACATTCAGCAAAAAGTTGGAAAAACAAGGCTAAAGTTCAGTGAGATTCTTATGAATCTAGCCAGAAGACTAGATTAGATTGTTCCAAAAGATAATATAAATAGAAGAGAAGTAAATATTTATAAGGGAGAAGGTGGGGAAGAGAAAGTGAAATAGCAGATAAAGAATTACTAAATATAATGATGTATAGAATGATTTTATATTTGTGTGTGTATGGATACATATTTGTATATGTATACATACAACATAAATGCATATTTGTGTCTAATATCTCTAAGGTAGGGAGAGGGGGAAAAGGAAATTTAAATGATAACTTTGTTGTGTTTCTAAAAGGAATAGCAAATTGTGCATAATGTATTCACAAGTTTTTGTGCAATCAATTTTTAATTATACTATATCATGGAAATGCTTGTTTGAGGCCATGAATTAAAAATAGAATAAATTTATTTTTCAAAAAGAGCTTTGGGGAATGTTCAGAGAGGATAAGATAAAAAAAGAACCAGAGAGATGAACCAAAAAAGAAGAGGGCAGGGTACGTGAAAGTTTTATCATAGAAGGTCAAAGAGCAAAAATTCATCAGTAGTACATGAGACCAGATGTTATGGAATAGAATTGATTTAGAGCTAGGACCTTAGAAGGGACCTTCAAAGTCACTGAGTTCAGTCCCTCATTTTACAGATGAGAAAACTGAGGATGAAAGAAGTTAAGTCCTGAGTCACAGATTTCATAGTATCTGAGGCAAGATTTGAACTCAAATCTTGCTGATTACTGGAAGGGACAGCAAGGATAGAGTACTGTATATAGATAGAGAAGTAGATAGAGCACTGGGCTTGGAGCCCGGAAGACTCATCTTTATGATTTCAAATCTGGTCTCAAAGGACTTTGTGGTTGTGTGACATGGGGTAAGTCACTTGACTCTATTTACCTCATTTCCTCATCTGTCAAATGAGAAGAAAAAAGCAAATTACTCCAGTATCTCCACCAAGAAAACTCCCAGTGGAGTCTGGAACATTCAGGCAACTTCCCTACTACAGACTCACCCCCGTTAAGGGAACTCATGAAGGAGCTTTTTGAATTGGAGAATTAGGAAGTCTGGGAAAGAATAGTTTCAGGAAACTTGAGGACAGAAACTCAATTTAGGAGAGAGAGGAATGAATAAGTAGATAGTTTTTTTTTTTAAAGTTGAGGCAACTAAAATCGGCTTCAACAACTTTTGGGGGGACTTTGGAAGTAAAGTGAAAAAGAAAGGATACAACAATTTGAGGAGGTGGTAAAGAGAAGGGAATTGTGGTCAAAAGAAATGCATGGTCACAACAATGATAAGTTTGGAAATATGTATACATATATTCGATTTGCCAATATTTTAACATAATTAACATGTAGTGGATATCCTGCCATCTAGGGGAGGGGTGGGGAGTTGGGGGGAAAAATTTGTAACGGAAAGCTATGTAAGGGTTATTGTTGAAGAATTACCCACACATATGTTATGCAAATAAAATAAAATTTAAAAAAAAAAAGAAATGCATGGTAGTGAGGTTTTAAGAGATGGGAGACCTGAGTGTATTAGTGGGTAGAAGGAAAGAAACATAGCTGGTGGTGGTTTTGAGACTCCTCCATGCCTGGCAGCAGCATAGGAGAGCATTGAAATGGTCAGGAAGGAGAGGGAAGGAAAGGAAATGTTTCTGCCCAGTGAAGGAGGATGCCCAGTCTCAATCATGTGAATTTTGCTCTACCTAGACCAAACCTCAAATGTAGCTCCAAGAGTTTTTTGGATTCAGGAGAGGGACTGCTAACCTACACAAAATGTATACATGTTTGGAAAGATCTTCTTATGTCAGTGCTTTTGTGCAAGAGGAATGAGTCTGTTGTTCTTCTCTGCCCTATCCCTTCCCCCTGCCCCTAAGTTCCCTTCCCCCTCTCTACAGAAAGTTATTATGTGAAAACTTACTTGCACACATTCAGGTTTAAAATATATCTTGTTTTAGTTTGAGATTTGTAATCTCATTCATGTAGGGAACTAACTGTCAGCATGGAATCTGCATCTGACACAGAGCAGCAACTCAGTTGTAGTTTACAGTTTTAGAAAGTTGCCGAAGACATTTAGAGAGACATCTCACCCTTCCCTGCCATCCCATTTCCAGTCATATTATCATTCTGTGTAAGAGGCAGGACCTGAAGGCTGGCCTTATTTCATTCAATTCCAGCATGCTGCCTCTTTATTTTATCCAATCAATAAGCATTTATTATGTGCTATTATGCTTTATTATATTATAAACTTTATTATTTATTATTAATATTATAAACATGAATCCATAATAAGTACTATATATAATATATACTAAATATTAATATCATAAGCTTTATTATGTGCTATTACCTGCTAGGCACTGAAGACACAAGATCAAAGAATTAAACAATCCTTACTCCCAAGATTACATTTTGTTGAGGGAGAAAACAAGTTCATATATAAGTATGTTTTAGTCAATTGACCACAGATTGTGTCCAGGCTGTATTTAATAAATGCTTCTGATTTGGCTCAGACTCATTTGTTCCAAAAGGATCTTAGAGATCATCTAAAAGGAAGGAAGCGAGCATTTATTGACTACTATATGCTAGGCACTGTCCCAAATCTCTGTCTCTGTCTCTCTGTCTCTTTGTCTCTATCTGTCTTTCTCACACACACACACACACACACACACACACACACACACACACACACACTTATACGTGTGTCTGTGTCTGTGTGTGTGTGTGTATATATGTATATGTATACATATATGTAATTTGATCATCAAAACAACCATAGGAGGTAGATGCTATTATATCCATTTTAGAGTTCAGAAACTTGAGTCAGTCAAGAAGTAGTGGATCTCTGAGGCTGGACTCTATCTACTGTACTACCTTGTGGCCTTATTTAATCCAACCCATTTATTTTACAAATCCAGACCCAGAGTCACACAAGTGCAAATGTCTCAGTGCAGATGTTAAGTTTGGAATAATAGAAATAATAATGTTAGGACCATGTGAACTTTATTCATACTTCTCTTTGATACCCAGTGTAGACATCATGGGATCATAGACTCAAATTTAGAGTTAGAGTAGTTTGCCATTTCTTTCTCCAGTCATTTTACAGATAAGGAAACAAAAGTGACTTTCCTAGGGTCACCCAGCTGATAAGTGTCTGAGGCTGAATTTGAACTCAGGTTTTTTGGACTCCAGGCCAAACACTATCCACTGTGCCACCTAGCTGCCTACAAATACTTTAAATGCTGCAGTTAAAAAATAACAAGAAAAGTGACCTCAAACACAATTCTCTCCTCTCCCTAGGCATGTATTCTTTATGAATTCCTGTAATCTGGAAACTAAAGACTTCAAAATCAATTCCGTTGCTCTCTGTGTATCCAGTTGTCCTGAAGAACAGTTAGACACCCTGGAAGACATCCAGCTCTTCGCCAAGAACAATGGTAGGAATTAGGCAGCACAGACCAGCTCCCCCCTTCCCCTACCCATCTGAAACTTAAGAAATGTGACATGCAGTCGTCTTCATGAGGGGGGATATTGTGAGCTGAGTTTCTTAGGGTGTTTTACTTGCATTGGATAATAGAGGTGATAGATTTCTCTACAGCTTGTCCAATTATATCCAGGTGTATCTAGATTTATCTGAAACATTAGTTCCTCTTTGTATGTGTGTGCTCAGGCTGGGGAACATTTTTTCTCCCATGAAGATTGCCACTATTCAACAAGTGGGCCAGTATATATGTAACTGATTTATTACTGAGCAGAACAGTGGGGAAATTGTGTTAAATCAGAAAGGGAAGTATGTTAATTCAAAGAAAGAAGGGAAAAGAAGTCCCTTAAGTTAGATTATGAAGAAATGAACAGTCCGCAGTAGCAATATACTATATTCATGAAACCTGAAGTCTATTAAAACCTTCAGAGCTTTCTTTTCTCCCCAAATAAACTGCCTTTTAACTGTATCTCCGACTCTAAAAATAGTATTCTTCCTCCTGTACCGCCCAGCTGTGCTCCTTAATACCTACCACTGCTGCTGGGTCGTATAAGTATCATTAAGAGAACTATAGACAGGAGCAGCTAGACTACTGCACAGACCTGAGTTTAAATCTGGCTTTAGATACGTTACACTTAACTAGCTGTGCAATCCTGGGCAAGTCACTTAATCCTGATTGCCTCATTTAAAAAAAAATTAGAGAAGAGGGCTAACCATAAGCAGAAGGGCATCTCAATTGACTTGAATCCTAATCAGCCATCATCCTCAGGCTCATTCACTCACAGTTTCACCCACAGTTCAATAAAGGGGAAAATCAATGTTTCAGAGCAAGGGAATTAATACTATCTGACATGAGAGACAACCATCTGCTAGACATATTGAAGGGAAGATTTCCTCCTGGGCAGGATTTGAACTAAATTACTGAAATACAAATACAAATTCCTTCAAAATTCATCAAACTCACCAGATTCTCATCTATGTTTTATGCTTTTAGGTTCATTCCTTTGTGTTTATAATCTCAACTCTGTCAACTACACCCAAAATCCAAATGCTGCCTCATTGTGTCCCAGGCTACCTGTTCCACCAAGGTAAGATGTTGCCTAGACAGTCATAGCCCATTAGGGTGGAAGAGATCATAGTATCCTAGCTTTAGAGCTAGCTTGAAGGGGTTTCAAAGACCATCTAGGCCAACCCCTGATTTTACAGATGAACCCGAGGCCCAGAGAGATTAAATTTATATATTAATTAATTTATCCAAAGTCAAGAACAGTAGGTATCAAAATTACAATTTTATTTGGGTTTCTTTAATGCCAAAACTTCAGATAGTATGCCAAAATTTATATTACATTTCAAGTGATAAGAAATGGAGACCACTAAACCACACACAAGGACCCCTGCAAGCTACATATTGACTTAGAAAACCATTTATTAATATTATTTATGTTCTGTTTTTTTTATTTCTTTAGTTAACTATTTCCCTTTAATCTGATTCAAGCCTCACTTGAGAATGTTGGGAGCAGATATTTGGCTTCTCTGATCTAGTCCATCTCTTCATTTTATAAATACATAAAATCAGACCAAAAATGAAGAAAGTAACTTGTCTGAAGTCACACTACAAGCAGGAATTCTCAATTTTTTTTTTAATCTTAGTGCCCTTTTACAATCTTACAAACTGAGTTTTCAAAGAACTTTGGTTTATGTAGGTTATATCTATTGATATTTGCCATACTAGATATTAAAAGTGATTTAAATTTAAATATTTATTTGTTTATAATAACCATTACACACCCATTACCTGATAACATAAATAGTATTTTTTATGAAAGTAACTGCTTTCAAAAAAAAATTCAGGGGCAGCTAGATGGCACAGTGGATAGAACACCAGCTCTGAAGTCAGGAGCACAAGTTCAAATCTGGCTTCAGATACTTAATATTTTCTAGCTGTGTGACCCTGGGTAAGTCATTTAATCCTATTTACCTCAGAAAAACATCTTCTTTTTTTTTTCCAAAAGAAGAATGGTGGGGTTTTTTTTACTTTTTTTTTTATTTTGTAATTCTCTTTAATGTCTAGCTTAATAGAAGATTATCCAAGTTCTCATATCTACTTCTGCATTCAATCTGTTGCTTTAATTGAAAAAAATAAAGAAAACCTGGCCTGTCAGATACATAGTAGGAAAAGTATTTGTATATGCAAACAGTGTTTTAATATTATGAAAATTATTTTTAACTTGAGGATTCTCAAAAAGGGTCCTTTGACCTCAAGGGGGTCTGAAGACCACACATTGTGAAATGTTAGACTACAATATTCATTGAGTGCCTGCTTGAGTCAAGCCCAGAAGTAGATAATTTGGAGATGCAGAAAGATGTGTTTTCCTGCCCTTTGGAGCAAGTTAAATGCTAGTAATAACAATGAGAGCTCCATAGTGCAAGAAACAATCTCTGCTTATGCAATTTAGAAAATTGAGCTAAGGGTAGATAGATTTCATGCTTAAGTTCACCTGGCTAAGAAGCTAATAGGAGTAAAATCAAACCATTAAGCAACAAGATGTTGGATAGCACAAGGTGGTATAAGGGAGGGCCTATTAATTCCCCCCACTCATCCTTTGACTACCTCAACTGAGAGGCAGTAGGGGAAGAGAGAACCACCTGCCTCTCTCCCCATGATGTGCCTGCTGAACATCAGAGATAAATACTACATTTATTGTTTGCTCAAGGCCACTTTGTTTATAGGCACACCCTCTATACAAGTTACTTTGTACAATGTTATTTCACAATACCATCATTAATATATTATTACCTCAATTACATTTTAGACCTGCAGCCAGTCAAAAGAGATTAACTTTTTGTTAAAAAAAAAAGTTCATTTTGAGGGATAAAGTTGATATTTCTTTCAAGAAGAAAGAGGTCAGTGAAACTTTTTTTTTTCCAGAAGGGTTGTTTGGCCAAAAAACACTTGTAAACCAAAAAGAGTGTCTGTGTTAATCAGACTTATGAGATAGACATGCTAGTGATCAGGTTATAAAATATAGATGTTGTGGTATAGTGTGAGGGACAGTTAGGTAGCAAAATGGATAGAATACCAGGTCTGGGTTAGGAAGACCTATCTTCATGAGTTCAAATCCACCCTCAGACACTAGCTGTGTGACCCTGGTCACTGAATCCTGTTTGCCTCAGTTTTCTCATCTATAAAATGAGCTGGAGAAGGAAATGGCAAACCATTCCAATATCTTTTTGCGAAGAAAACCTGAAATGGAGTCAGAAAAAGTCAGACATGACTGAAGAGTATAGTATAATATCTAAAATTTAGATATTAGGATAATGGTTGGCACATAGTAAGCACTATATAAATATTAGCAATTATCAGTAGCAGTAGTAATAGCAATAGTAAGCACTATATAAATGTCAGCAGTTATCAGTAGTGGTAGCAATGTAGTAATAAACGCTATATAAAAGTTAGCAATTATAAGTAGTAGTAGTAGTAGTACTACTACTACTACTAGGAAGCATTACATAAATATTAGCAATTACTAGTACTAGTACTAGTAGGGCTTGTAATAGTAGTAGTAGTATTTAGTATGAACATTAACAATTATCAGTAATAGTAGTAATAGTGGAGGAAGAGAAGTGGCCTTAGAGTCAAAAGCTAGATTCAACTCCTTCCCTGGACACACAATCAGTAACATCGTGATCTTGGACAGCTCTCTAAAACTGTAAACTAAAAGTTACAGAAAAAAAGTGTCCTCCAGCATTGGTGGAGAGTAATCTTAGAGATCCCACATATATAGGGTATTTTAACATTGGCAAAGCACTTTACTTCTGTTATCTTACTTGAACCTCACAACCCAGGGAGGTAGGTATTATTATTAGCCCCAATTTACAGTTGAGGAAACTGAGTCAGCAAGAAGTTACAGTGACTTGCCCAGAGTCACACAGCTAGTAAATGTCTGAGGCAGAATTTGAATTCAGATCTTTGCATCACCAAGTTCAGTGCCTTATCCCATAAGACACCTGATTACCTTTATAGGATAAATAACCTATTGAGTTGATCCATCAATACATATAGCTTGACAAAATGCTACAGATGGACAATGAACTAGCCCCCAAATTGAGTGATCAAAGAGTAGATTGCAACAAGATTTGAGAAACTACCCAAAGCTTCAGGGATTCCTAGATTTCTCTTCCTACTTCCCCAAAGCCCATTTTCCCAGCAATACTTTTCCCAGCAGTTCTCTAGCTCCCATGGCTAAGAGTCATGGAACCCTAAGGAGAAGAATTCCAAATGGAAGTGACCCAGAAGGCAAAAGAATGATGCATGGGGAGAACAAATCAGCTGTAGGATTTAATCCATAATTCCTTTACAGGTCAGAAACAGCATCAAAAATACCAACCAGCTCTTATATGAAGGGGCCAGTGACATAGCAAGAGCAAAGGACAACAGCTAGGAAGTGTAACTGCCTCACTGGAATCCATGAAATAGTCTTTGGAAAACCTATAATGTAGGTTTTCTATAGAGGATTTATGGAAAGTATCAAATGGAGTAAAAGACAGGAAGGGATTGTAATCTTTGTGGGAAGGAATTTGGAAATCACAGGATCATAGATTTAAAACTAGAAATTACCTTAGAAGTTATTGAGTCTAACCCCTTATTTTGCAGATAGGGAAAATAAGGCTGGGGAGGAGGGAGGCAAGTAATTTAGAGTCACATAGTTTCTGTAAGAAAGCTATTTAAGGATTTGAACACAGGTCTTTGGAATCATAAGTCCAACTCTCTTTCTACTGTACCAGGCTTTCAGATAAGATTTGATGCAATGGTCAGAGGCAGAGTTCTCACTGATGAGATCACAGATTCATTGAAGGACAGGTATTTGTAATATACTGTAGATAAACCCCACTGAAAGTTTTGAAATTATTCTGTAAAGTTGTTCAACCAATCTGTCTCTTGTAATACTAGTTACAGAACAGTTCCAGAGTTCCCTCCCTGAATAATGATTAGGAGAGGTGGGGTAGAAGTAGGACTAGTGGTCTAAAGGGTGGTACCATTCCCAGGCTTCTTGTACTTAAATATCTTTTTGAAGGCAGTGGGTGATAAGGAAAGTAGGCCCTATCTTTATAATAGTCTCTCTTCTCAGTGATGGGTGTTGAGGGGCTAGGCTCAAAATAGGTCTGGTGATTTAAGGACATTATTATTCCCAAGGCTCTTTGGTTCAGAATCCTGGCCTGTCTCTACCAGAACCTGAGGAGAGATGGCAGTCAAGGTGATGATAGTGCTTTGACTTATCTCTCATGGGCTCCTTCCTGTCTCTCCCTCAGAGATCCTTGCCACTTCACCTAGGCTGGTTTGCCTGTAGTATATCTCTTCATCTTATCTTAAGAATAGCTTCTTTCAGAATCAAATAGTGAAAGGACTTGAACCTGTTTTTGTTGATATTATTCCAAAAAAGAAATGCACAGGTCAGTATCTTCTCTATAATTTAAATTCTTAGGAACCTGCTTGGAGCACTGAGAGATTAAATGATTTGCCCAGGATCACATAATCATCCTTATTTATCTGAGCCAGGATTTGAATCCAGATCTTCCTGATTTTAAGACTACCTTATTATCACATTGCCTCTCAATTCCAAATGTTTCACTAAAATCTAGTTGAACTATTCAACAATATTCCCTTAATCTACTAACCAAGTCACCATGTTATAAAAGGCCATGTGACATTCTCCATGAAAATCATGCTGACTCTGTGTCACTGCTTCCTTTTTTAGATGTTCACTAATCATCTCCTTAATAGTATTTTATAAATTTTATCTGGAATCAAATTCAAGCTCTCTGGTCTATAGTGTAAGGACCTTATTTTCCTTTTTGAAAACTGAGCTATTTGCCCTTTTCAATTCTATGATACTTCTGCTTTCCATATTTCTTTCTTTAAAAAAAAAAAGCTTTATTATTTCCCCTTGTTTTTGCAGCACAGACAGATCTATGTATATCTCTTTACATTTGTATTGTGACCACCAAACTAAAAAATAATCTTTATACTCTTTCAAAGATCACTTCCACTGGTTCAGTAATCCCATCTGACAGCTTTTGGAGTCCATGGGGAGACATAAATCATTTGCTTGTTGAAGTCATGAAGGATAGTTAGATCTTTTCTTTCTATCTCCCTGCTCATTTTGATTTTTGACCCTAAAGTAGCTAAATGTGCTCTTTCATTTTCAATCCAAAGGTCATTCGTGTTCTCAGAACAAAATGAAAAGCATAAATTGAAGAGTTCTTTCTTCTTCCAATCTGATATTGTTATCCTTTGCACTTTGAGCAGCAGTCCTGCCCCTCTCACCTGTATAATAGCTAAAAGTGTCTCTGCATTCTATTTGTGTAAAGCACATGAGAAATATTGATATAATTTTATTGGCATAGGGAGGTACTTCACTGATATCCAGTGAGGAAGAAATATTGATATTTTAAAGAGAAGAAATGACAAGACCAAGTACTTCATAGGCATTCAGTAATAGAATTGGAGATCAAAAACTTCTGGAGTTGTCCTTGTGCTATTTCTACTACAGTTAATGCCATTTGTCTTCAGTAAATCTGAGAAGCAAGGAGAACTGTTGTCAAGGAAAGCAATCCACTCTTCCTCAGGAATGTCTTCTCCTCTGAGTCTCCTGAGATGTCAAACACACATTGGTAAAATATAGTTGTTCTGGAGAAGAAAATAGCAAATGTCTTAATAGCTCACTTCTAAGTTATACAACAGCTGAAGACAAAGAAATACAAAGAGTACTTCTTGAAACTGGTGAAGCAATTAAAGGAGTATGGGCTTTTTAAAGCTGGAATGTAACCAGGGCTAACTGAATTTGCTCTTCTCACTGAACATGGGATTTGAAAGCCACAGAAGGATTTGGGACAGTGCCCCTGGGTTTTTAATTTTCATTTGTTTTAATATAAACTTAATAACCATCACCAAAAACTACAAAATAGCACAGAAAGAAGGAATGAACTCAAACAAAAATCATTATTATCATTTAAGAGAATAGAACAAAAACAAATCAATGACAAGTGATAAATGTGTTTGCCTTAGGTCCTCAACCAAATCTTTCTGAAGTTCTGCTGGTTGGGGCTCTCCCTTCTTTGATTGGTCTTGTGATTTCTTCAGCTTAGGGATATCCCAGAGGGCAGCTAAGTGTGCAGTGGATAGGGCATCAGGACTGAATAGGAGGATCTGAGTTCAGATCTGACCTTAGACACTACCTATGTGATCCTGAGCAACTCACTTAACCCTGTTTGTCTCAGTTTCCTGTAAATCTGTAAAAATGAGCAGGACAAGCAAATGGCAAACCACTGCACTATCTTTACCAAGAAAACCCCAAATGGAGTCACAAAGAGTTTGACATGGCAGAAAAGGGACTGAATTGTGAGATTCTAGTCAATAACTTCCATGATCAATACAGATCAGAATTTTTTCTGTAACTTATAATAAAGTTATAGTAAATTGTTTTTGACTTACTTTTCTCTTTTCCTACAGAGTTGTGATAACAACTCTTATCTGCATGATACCTTAATGTTTGCAAAAGTGCTTAATGCTATCTCATTTGATCTCAACAACAACCTTGTGAGCTAGTTGTTATGCCCATTTTGCAGATGAGAAAACTGAGACTCAAAGAGATAAGGTGACTTGTCCAGCATCTCCCAGCCTAGTAAGTATGTGATGTGGAATTTGGACATATGCCTTTGAGCATTCTTTCCACTGTGACCTGTAATGTGTATTCATAAAGCTTTTTTTTCTGCTGTATAATTTTAATTCAAAGCAAAACTAATAGCTAAAGTTCAGGTGGATATCATGCCTGAAAAATGAATTATCCATCTAATCCCGTGCTGGTTAAAAATAAATGTTCTATATTATGCATTGCAGCTATGCCATGATGTCATAGCTCTCCTGTAAACACTCAACCTCTTAACGCTAGCTCTTTAAAGGAAGACTAAGATGAACAAATCCATTTCTCCCTCTTCAATGACTGACATTTCTTGAGCTGAAGGGGACTAAGATTATCTTCACAATTCTATCCTCTTTTATAGGCAGGCAGAGTAGGATATTTTATTTCGAGCTGTGCTGCTAAGGTGTTTTTTGTTTTTTTTTCTTTTTTTCTGAGAAGCAAAACTCTTATCCTGGCCTAACACTGGCAAGCCTAGGAGACTATTAAATTTGAGATGTTTGGCTGTGGCACCAAAGGACATTTTCCAAATACCTCTCACTCACTAAGCCAATTGTTTACTCTTTTTTTATCGGTCACTGGGAAGGCTGATACACCCTTTCCAGCAATTTCTGAATATCAAGGACACCCTCCAGGTTTGTAGAGGCACGAAATCACTTTGCTCCATAATGGAAACATGGCTCAGCAGATAATACAAGAGCCCAGTGCCTCTTTTTTCCCATCTTACTCTATCCAGTACTGAGTTGGACTTTCAATTTTAAATATACAATAACTTAAGTTACTAAGTACCTGCTATAATCAGGGCAGTCCTATGAGAAGCAGTTCAGTGTAGTGGATAGAATGTTCATCTTTGAGTTGTGGATTCAAATTTTGCCTATAACATTTATTAACTGTGTGACTGAAGGCAAGTTATTTAATTTTTAGGTGTCTCTGGCCACTCTTGAAACCTTTTTTTGTTCAGAGACATTTTGTTACCAAATAATCACCAAGAAGTTGTTTCTTAATGTATACAGGGTATTTAGTTCAGCCATCAATCTGTGATGGGAATAGTCGGGGCAGAATTTGGCAGATAGTTGAGCATGCATCAGCTACCTTTATGTAGAGAAATCAAGGGTAAGAATCTAGGAAACTAATTGTGAGGGTGGGGTTCAATGAATTGGTCCAGAAAAGATAAGAAGATAACATCTTCCATTTCAGAAAAAGTTCTTGGAAGAAGCATTTTCTCTATCCCTCCTTCCAACTCCTCTTCTGGCAAGACATTTATGTCTGGGGAAGGGCCAGTGGTGCCTTCCTTGGAAACATATCTGACCCCCCCCCCAACTTTCTTGCTCCTGTCTAGCTTCTAATAAAATTCCAGAGATTCTGGTTTTGTAGGAGCTACCAGTACTTCTGGGTTCCAACTCCTTCAAAGTCATGGTGGGCCCCAGATGCATGAGAAAGGGCCAATCATGATTCTCTGAGTTAGGGCTCTGTAGATGTTGACCCTCATGCCATATGTGATAAATAGAACTGGGTCTTTGCATACACCTGGGTCCTTTAGGGACTCTGCAGACAAGGCCTTGCCTTTCCCTCACTTTATTACCAACTAATCAGCATATCCCAGAAAGTCTAGAGAATGCCAATACCAAGTAGCAAAGAATCCCACAAGATAATTCTGTTCAGGGTTGTTCCAAAAATATATTGTCATTCTCCCTAGCTCTTTTATCTATTAAATCATAAATGGATTTCAGTCATCATTGGGCACAGAATTCCCAAACTGAGAATTTCCCATGCTAATTGTACTATAGGATACAAAGACATAGATGATAGGATTCCTACCTTCAAGGATGTTATATTCCACTGAGGAATACAGCATGGACACAAATAAGTATGGTACAGAGGAAATTGAAGAAGGAAAAAGCTCTAATTGGAAAATTGGGGAGGCTTCACAGAGGAAAAGGAAACAACAACCAAAAAAAAAAACAAACCCAAAAACAACAACAACAACAAAAAAAAAAAAAAAACCCAATGCCCAAACAACCCACTAATGTTGCACAGTTAAAGGTCTGTATGAAAGAGTTAACAAGGTCTAGGGAAGAAAATAGAGCACCCTCTCATAGCCAGAGCTACGTACAGTGGGGGGGGGGTCTTTTCTTCTAGAGCAATTTCTGCTTTCCTTATCCATCTCTCATTGCCCCTGAACTTCCTTCAGCAACAGCATTCCAAGTTTTTTCTTCCCAAACTCACAGCCATGATTACCAACTTCCTTATCCTGCAGAGCTTTGTCATTAGTCCCTGCACACTTGCAGGAGGGGGTTACAAAAGAAAGACCAATCCTTTTCAGGAAACTAAAAAGTCTTCTCTAAAGTTAAATGAGACCAGTGGGATCTAAGGAAAGTTGGGATGTAAGATTATCCCAATAATGAAGAGAACTACTGGAGGGGGAGTCACAGTACTCCTCTTTCCCCAATGCAACCTCCACATTCAACTTTTGCTGCTATTATTCAGCAAATTCTCCTGCAAATTTCATTCCATTAAAATGTATTACCCAAGCTCGAGGCAGCATGGTGACAGAAGATATAGCACTGGACATGGAATCAGGAAGGCTGGAGTTCAAACTCAGCCTTAGATACTTTCCAGCCATGTGACCCTGAGCTAGTCCCCTTAACCTTTAGCTGCCTCAGTTTCCTTATCTGGAAAATGGATTTAATAATAGCACTTCCCTTCCAAGATTGTGAGGAACAAATGAAATACCATTTGTAAAGCACTTTGTAAACCTTACAGCACTATAGAAATGCTAGCTGTTGACATTGTTTGTTGTCTCCTGGCCTCCAAGTTACTCCTCTTTTCTTAAAGAGTTCATTCTTGTCTTGCTGTCTTCTCTTCCCCAACTCCTGTCCTTCATGAAGGCAAACATCCTGATTTAATCCTACGATACACATATGCAGACGTGTGCACACACTTGCATACACTGTGTTTTGACATCCCTCTAAGCATTTTCTCAGTGCTTCAGTAGTACCCTAAGACTGTAAGTTGAAGCAGATTTTCTGAGCTTCATTGATAGAGATTCAAGAATTTCCTATATTAGATAAATCACAGGATCAGTCCTTCCCGACTATGAAATTTTTACATGTGCATACATATAATTTTTCAAGATAGTAACAAAATTGCTCAGTGTCCTTTTTTGCACTTCTTTTTGTCTTATGTGATTTTTAAAATGTTTCATTAATCCCTTTTGGGGGAATACCCACCCACTTCCCCTATCCCTTTCTCTGCTTATCATGCCCTCCAAAAAATGTCCTCCTTTATGAAAAACATGAATAAAGTCAAGCAAAAAAATCAACACATTGGCCATACCTGCAGATCACAATTATGTTGAGTGGTCTCCCTATTATGTTGAATTAAGATGAAGGGGAGAGAGAGAGAGAGAAAGAGAGAGAACGAGAGAGAGAGAGAGAGAGAGAGAGAGAGAGAGAGAGAGAGAAGAAAAAAAAAGATGAAGAAAGGAGAGAGGGTTGGTTGGTTAGGAAGGAGAAAAGAAATCAGAGAAATAGGAGAGTGATATAGAGTTAGTGGTGAAGTTATAACTGAGAATGAGGTAGAAAAGAGAGAAAGGAAGATAAGTATGTGAAATGGTGGAAAATGGCACCCTAAAGTGGTTTGCAGATATTCCAGTGCCGAGATGTGAATGAATTTAACATGAAGATGAGACCAGTCCAGGCTCAAGGTCGTGAGTTAGAATAGTTGGTGTCCTGAGTTTTTTTGAGTGGCTGTACTGAACAGAACAAAACTCTGAGCAGTTTGCAGATAGGGAGAACCTTGCCATGGTATCATTTATTCCAAGTACTGTCTTGTTTATTCATTCATTAATTGATTGTATATTAAACTCTGTATGTTACAGGCTCCTAATTTAGTTCATCAGATACTTAATGAATAATTCCTGTATGCAGAGCTTTGAAGATACAAAGGCAAAAACATATTAATCCCTGCCCTCAAGGACCTTATATTTTCTCTGGGGAGATGTCGCATGTACACAGATAAAAGCAAGATTTTTTGAATAAGCAGAATGCCCTAACAATTTGAAGAATCATGGAAGGTTTCATAAAGTCAAGCTTTGAAGGGAAGATAAGGATTCCGAATGGCAGATATGAAGAGGGATTGCATTCTAGGTAATGGGGTATTTGCTGGGAATGAGAGAAGTTGTTTTTAGAAAACTATACAGGTGAAACTAGTACTGAGGCATCACTACTGAGACCACAGGATCTAGGGTACCTATACAACTCCCTGTTCTGTACCCAGGCATGCAGTTTAGCCTGAGTTTAGTCCTAGCAAAAAAATGGAAACAAGATAAGTGCCATCAGTTGAGGAATGGCTAGCTTATTATAGTACATGAATGTAATGGGATTATTTTTCTATAGGAATTTAGGAATAAGACATGTGGAAAGACTTGTATGATCTACTGCAAAGTAAAGAAAGTATAACTATAAGATCAATGTACACAGTGAGCATATTCATCACAGCACTTAAAAGCAATTAAACACTAATGAATTTTAAAGATAGCCTCAGTTCTGGAAAACTGATGAAATGTATCTCCCTCCCTGCAGTAGATAGGTAGGGAACTACAGGGGCAGAATTCACTGTTAGTTATTGTCACCATATTAGCTGATTTTGCTTTCATGCTTTTCTTTGTTTGAAGGAAGGGTTCAATTTGCAAAGGGAAAACTATGGTATAAAAAACAAAAGGCAAATAAATTTTAATAATGCAACAAAAAGGCAGGGGGGAGAGAATGTTAGTAACTTTGGAGAAAGCAATTCAGTAGATTATAGACTCAGAAACCAAAGGGTTAGAAATCAGTATGGAGGAAGTAGAGGAAATATCTCTCCCTAGGAATTTGGCACTAAAAAGAAGGAAAGCTACAGGATGATGGCTGGACAGTGCCAAGATTACTGGCAACTGGAGAAAAAAATATTTGCATTAGCAGCCATCAACTCCAAACCACAAAGAGAATGGGCAGTGGGAAGTTGAAGTTCATGAAACAAAGGATAAGGGAAGTTCCAATTGGTGTGAGCATTTGCTTATTAACAGAAGATCAGAGTCAATAGTACTGATGGTCAGGAAGGTCATGTGAGGAAAGAGATCTCTGATCCCCTTCCCTCAAGGAATAGACCTTTTGTTTTCTATATCTGGCACATCCCTGGATTTGGGCTGGGCTGGGTCTAGAGCCAGGAAATTTAATGGTAATGAGTGAGTAAAAGAATCTTATACTGAGGGAGACTAATACTCCAGGTGGGACTATTACATTTTCCCCTCCTACTGTAATCCCAGTCCCAGTGAGAGAATATGGTAACTGCTTCCTATTCCTTTCTCCATGGTAGTATGAACAGAGCCCTGAACTGGAACTAGAAGCCAAGTTCAAATCTCAACACCATTAACTTAGAAACTGAGCAAGTTATCTAGCTTCTCTGCCTCTTTCTTTTTTTGTAGATGCAAGTAACAATACTTTGAATTGACTGCCTCGCGATATTGTTTGTGAGGTTCAAATGAGATGTTCTATATAAAATGCTTTACAGTTTTTAAGGCATTGTATAAATGTCAGTACTGTTGTTTCTAGGTGGTAATAGCAGACATTCAATGCAGAAAGATGAGAAATTACTGCCCTCTGCAGATGTTAGCTAGAAGGGCAGAGGGAACTTCCATGTATTCTCATCTCTGAATCTGAGTAGGAAGAGGCTGGAAGCTGTTCTGTAGCTTCCCTGACCCAAGGCTCTGCTTGGAGCTCCCCAGTGAGTTCCAGCTCCCTCTGGAGGCAGCTTGTTCTTCTCTAAGATGGCTTGGATTGTTAGGAAGTTCTTTATATAAAATAAATCAGCTTCTCTGCAACCATTGTTCCTGACTTCTGGTTTTGCCCTTTAGTGCCAAGTTGAATGTGTGAGAGTTCTTCAGGTACTTGAGGATGCCTCCATGAGACTTCTTAGGCAAAACATCATTAATGTCTTCAATTGAACCTTTTATGACAAGGTGTCACTTCTCTCATGGCAAGGTTCTCCAGTCCCTTCCTTTCTCCTCTTCAGAAGAACAAATGAGCCCAGAAATCTTGTTAATATACTCTGATCTATAATTGCATTGTGTTCTACCACTGCCATCAACCCACCTTCTGCCACTTCCACCAAGTTCCTAGGAAACACAGTTCCAACCATGGAAACTTATAATAAATGATTGTGGCCTAGGAGGAATACAAAAGACATGGGTATATTGGAAAGAGGTTACACTTAAAAGTCAGAAGACCTGAGTTCCAGTCTCAGATATGACACCTTGAGCAAGTCAGTCAGACAATAAGCATGAATTAAGCAGCTCCTGAGTTGACTTAGCTAGGGAGCTCAGTGGATAGGGTACCAGACCTGGAATCAGGAAAACCTCAGTTTAAATCGTACCTCAGACACTTCCTAACTCTGTAATCCAGGACAAGTCACTTAATCTCTGATTGTCTTAATCTACTCGAGAATGAAATAGCAAACTCCTCCAGTGTCTTTGCCAAGAAAACTCCTTACACAGTACTGGCATGCTATGGTCCACATGAAGAGTAAGACACAACTGAATGACTATATAGCAGCAATGCCCAGGCACTGTGCTAAGCCCTAGGGATACAAAGAAAGGCAAAAGCTAGTCCTAGAAAATCATTTAGCACCTCTGTGTTGCAGGTAACTTTTATTTTTTATTTTTTTGCTGAGGCAATTGGGATTAAATTACTTGCCCAGGGTCACACAGCTAAGAAGTATTAAATGTCTGAGGCCAGATTTGAACTCAGGTGCTTCTGACTTCAGGGCTAATACTCTATCCACTGTACTAACTAGTTGCTCCCCAACTCTTAAGACAACAGGTCATCATCTGCATGGGTAAAAAGGGTGTTTTCTCATAAGAAGCTGACTATACAAATAAAATCACAGGTAGGTTTGTGCCAGAAAAGAAAAAAAATATTATTGTTATCAAAAGATATACTTTCCTTTGATATCAATTAATATTTACTATCAGCTTACCTTGGGCTCCATCACATATGGAATATAAGATGCTCAGTATAGCTGAACAAGGCCACC
>JAJPUD010002466.1:277727-320031 GCA_023553655.1 Myrmecobius fasciatus | reverse complement strand
TCTGGTCCAAGTTACATTCTTTTCAAATTTTATTAGAACATAGATTAAGCTACCTATTTAACAATCCATCCAAATAACAAGGGCTATAGCCTAAATTCCAAATACTACAGTCTAAAATCTTCACCTTTGCTATGTGTTTTTGCTGATAGCTTATGTCTGTTGTTATAAAAATTAGCCAATAACTTACATTTATATTTATTTTCCATTCCATTATATTCTATTTTTCTCCTTGACTAGTTTTTTCCTATATGCATTAAAAATAATAAAGACTGCATATCCATTTCTCCTTTATTTTGCTGTCCTTTTTCTAGTTTTATCTATAAATGATTTCAGGAAACCCTGACTTAGTTGAGTTGCACGCCAAACACTCTGAGGATTCAATTTCTTCTGAATCTCACTATTTTGTGAGTCAATACTACATATAACATCATAAATTTAGAACTGAAATGGATCTTAGAGGTCATCTAGTTCTCTCCTGTCATTTTACATATGGGAAAACTGAGCCCCAGAAATGTTCAGTTGTCCAATGTCAGCTAAGGAGGAACAGAGATAGGATTTGGACCTCAAATCCCACCCTTCTACCACTTTACCACAATCTCAGCTTGGAACCATTGTCACCCATTATATGCAATTTCTTCTTTTATTTATCCCTTGTTCTAACTTGGCATCAGTTTTGACCTTTGCTCCAAGTCTAACTAGTTGATGTGCACAAACAGATGATTCTGAAATCAGAATTCACGCTAATAGAGAGTTATTTCCTGCCTGCTAAAATATAAATTTTCTAGGTTGTTTTTCATTTTCTAGGAGATGTTATTTTTTTTTTGTATTGCTCCATGCTTACCATGCCCAGTGTCTTTCCACTTTCTTCATGAAGTAAATATTCATGACATGCAGATGTGAAGTTCATGAGGAATCTACAAGTCTTTGGCCCCATTCAGTTCCCAATCTAAAGTCATATTTTGGAATCTCTTCATCACCATTCCCTTGAGATCTTCTGTCAAAGTCATTAAGTAACAAATTATGGAATAGTGTGGTCTAGGTAGATGACCTGATAGATTGTCTATAATTTGACTTCTTTATCCCCTGGAACAGATATTGTCATATAAACTGCAACTACTTTTATAACAATGTTCTTGCCCAAGTTCATTATGAGCACTGCAAGATGAACAAGGATTCAATAGATTGATTTTTCTTGTTGCCCTTTGGTAAATGACAAAATGATCTCTCTCAATTCCGTTACTTATAGATTGATTATTCTTGTTGTCCTTTGGCACATAACAAAATGATCTCTACCAATTGCCTTATTTGCCTCTCTAAGCATCTGGGAGCCATTTTTCCATTTAATTACTATTTCACTTGGTTTGGCCATTTTTCAGTCATGTCCAACTCTTCGTAACTCTATTTGGAGTTTCTTGGCAAAGATACTGGAGTAGTTTGCTATTTCCTTTTCCAGATGAGGAAACTGAGGCAAACAGGGTTAAGTGACTTGCTCAGGATCACACAGCTAGGAAGTGTCTGAAGATAGATTTGAATTCATGAAGTTGGGTCTTCCTGACTCCAAGCCCTGTAACCTTATCCACTGTGTCACCTTGCTGCCAATTTCTTTATATCTTCTTAATTGACTCAGAGTATGATCACTGACATGGCTATAGGTTAGATTCTCTAGAAGTATATCAATTCATTGGATATTGGACAAAAATCTCACATCTAACAGTTAAAACAATGTCTGCAAATGGTTTCACTATGCATGATTGTTAGTATTTTTTGCATCTTTTCCATTCTCCAAGAAGGTATCTCAAAACAAACACCTGGGATTTGTGGGTAGATATGACCATAGAGTCAACTTTACTCAGCACTTCCCTGATTTCAATATGGAATAAGGGATCAAATAGACGATCAATCAGCAAACATTTATTAAGCATTTATTATATGCAAGACACTGTGCTAGTCACTGAGGATACAAAGAAAGACAAGAACATGGTTCCCTGCCCTCAAAAAACTTACATTCTAATAAAGAGACAACAGGCAAAAAATTTCCCATACAAAAAATATATGTGTCTATATCACATGCATATGTATATATATTAGATGAAATAGGAAGCTATATCTCTACTACTAGTGTTGTGGAGGATGTCTTATGCAAAGTCCAGATGAAAGAGGTTTCCCTATAAAAAGTGAGATCCTGTCTAGGAATTTATGACTTGCCCAGGGTCACACCACCAGAATGCATCCCAGCACTTGAACCCAAGTCTCTCTGACTCCAGCCTTCTCTTTACTATACCAGCTTACCTCTCTAAGATCTGTCCCTTCCTTTACAAGAAAGCCATCACCCTGAAAGCAGAGAATCCCAAATCTGCTTAGAGCCACAGCTCTCTTGCCTTGTGGGCCTGTGATTATGGCAAACAAATGGGCAAAGAGTGGTCCTGGAAAGAGCACTGGATTTTGAGTCAGAGAACTTGGAAAAAATCCTAGGCCTGCTGCTGCTCTCCACCTGTGTGATCTTGGGCAAATTATTTCTCTCATCTGTAAAATGAGGGCTTTGGATTAGATGGCCTCTAAGATTCCTTTCAGCTCTAAATTTATGAGCCTATGGACTTGGAAAGCTGAAACCTACTCAATAAAAAGGTAATTTTGAGGCTGAGGCCAAAACAGAGAGGCAAGGATAGAGAGATCCAAAAAGAGATTTAATGGGTATTAGAAAGCACAAGAGAAATTGGGGAAACTTCTGGCTCAGTATAAATATACAAATCCATCAAAATAACTTGGAAATCCTAAACATGTGAAACACACAACTCTCCTGGAGGGATAGGAATGGAATCAGCCTATTCCTATAATCTCAATTCTTTGCCAAGGTCCATTTCTTTCTCTATTTTTCTGCAAGGCATTTGGAGTTAAGTGATTTATCCAGGGTCACACAGCTAGTCTGTGAGGACAAATTTGAATTCATATCCTCCTAATTCCAGGATTCCATCCATCCAATGCTCCCTGCCAAAGCCATTTTCTACCCTGTTTCATATGCCTTCCATTTTCACTTCTTCCCCAATTTCCAATCCTTTCACAAATACCATTGAGACAATCATCTCCTATTTTCACTAGCTGATTACTCCCACTGTTATCTCCAATCTGTCTCTGGTCCAGCACTAATATATTCTTATCTACCTCATCCTTAAAAACTCCTCACTTCTCTCTTCAAGTCCCCCTGTTTTTTTCTTTCTTTTTTTTTTTTGCTTTTTTGCTGAGGCAATTGGGGTTAAGTGACTTGCCCAGGGTCACACAGCTAGGAAGTGTCTGAGACCAGATTTGAACTCAGGTCTTCCTGACTTCAGGGCTGATGCTCTAACCACTGCGCCACCTAGCTGCCCCCCCCCCTGTTTTTTTCATGTTTCAGCTAAAATCCTATTTCTGCAAGAAATTTTTATCCCAGTTGCCCTTAACACTAATGCCTTCCTTCTGATATTACCTTCCATTTAACATATATGTGTAGGTATGTATGTATATGTGCATATGTCCATCCATCCATAGATGTGTATAGATAGATATAAAAAAATCTTATATGTACATAGTTATTTATATGTTATCTCTTCCACTAGAATGTGAGCTCCTGTAAATTTTGGATTTTTTTTGTCTCACCAGTGCTTGCCACAGTTCTACTATTGCCATAGTAATTGCTTAATAAATGCTTAATCACTGTTGACTAATTTCTAGTTGTCTAACTCCTAGCTATTGCCCTATATCTGTCTTCTCCTCAATTAAAACTCCTTCAGAAATCTATTTGCATTAGTTACCTCAATTTCCTCTCCTCTCACTCTCTTCTAAACCATCTGCAATCTGGTTCATAATAACAGTGGTGGTAATATCTAAACCAGAAAGAGCAAAAACAGAAAAAGAAAATTATGGATCAATTTCACTAATGAATATTGATCCAAAAATACTAAATAAAATTCTAACTAGGAGACTATAGCAATATATGACAAAGATTTTATATTATAACCAATGGGATTTATACCAGGAATATAAGATTGATTCAATATAAGAAAAACTATTAATATAAATGATTATACCAATAACAAAATCAACAAAAATCTACATGATTATATCAAAAGATGCAGAAAATTTTTTGACAAAATACAACACTCATTCCTATTTGAAAAAAAAGCCCTTCAGAAGATATGTATAACTGGATTTTTCCTTAAAATGATAAGCATTAAAATAATTGTATAAATATGTATGCATATATTGGATTTAACATATCTTTCTACCATGTATAACATATATTAGACTACTTGCCATCTAGAGGAGAGGATGGGGAAGGGGAAATTGGAATACAAGGTTTTGCAAGAGTTAATGTCACACAATCTAGGCAATAACCTTAACAATCTAGTATTCGATAAACCCAAAGACCCCAGCTTTTGGGATAAATACTCACTATTTGGCAAAAACTGCTGGGAAAATTGGAAACTAGTGTGGAAGAAATTAGGGCTTGACCCATACCTAACACCATATACCAAGATAAGATCTAAATGGGTTCATGATCTAGATATAAAGAGGGACTTTGTAAGCAAGTTAGAGGAACATAATATAGTTTCTCTCTCAGACCTGTGGAGATGGGAATAAATTTATGTCCAAAGAAGACCTGGAACTCCTAATTGAACACCAGATGGATAATTTTGATTATATTAAGTTAAAAAGTTTCTGTACAAACAAAACAAATGCAGACAAGATTAGGAGGGAAGCATCAAATTGGGAAATCATCTTTACATTTAATGGTTCTGATAAAGGCCTCATTTCTAAAATATATAGAGAATTGTCTCATATATATAAGAATTCAAGCCACTCTTCAATAGATAAGTGGTCAAGGGATATGAACAGACAATTTTCAGACGATGAAATTAAAACCATCTCTAGTCATATGAAAAGTTGCTCCAAATCACTATTGATCAGAGAAATGCAAATTAGGACAACTCTGAGGTACCACTACACACCTGTCAGATTGGCTAAAATGACAGGAAAAGATAACGATGAATGTTGGAGTGGATGTGGGAAAACTGGGACACTAATACATTGTTAGTGGAACTGTGAACGGATCCAACCATTCTGGAGAGCAATTTGGAGCTATGCTCAAAAAGTTGTCAAACTGTGCATACCCTTTGACCCAGCAGTTTTTCTACTGGGCCTATATCCCAAAGAGATCCTAGAGGAGGGAAAGGGACCCACCTGTGCAAGAATGTTTGTGGCAGCCCTTTTTGTAGTGGCTAGAAACTGGAAACTGAAGGGATGCCCATCAATTGGAGAGTGGCTGAATAAATTATGGTATATGAATGTTATGGAATATTATTGCTCTGTAAGAAACGACCAGCAGGACGATTTCAGAGAGGCCTGGAGGGACTTGCATGAACTGATGCTGAGTGAAACGAGCAGAACAAGGAGATCATCATACACAGCAACAACAGTATTACATGATGATCAATACTGATGGACATGGCTCTCTCTGCAACAAAGAATTGTCTCAAACCAGTTCCAATTGTTCACTGAAGAAAACCATATACACCCAGAGAGAGGGAAATGAAATATGGACCACAACATAACATTTTCATGATCTCTATTGATATTTGCTTGCATTGTGTTGCCTTTCTCTGATTCTTTTTTTTTTCTTGTAGATAGGATTTTTCTTGAATAACTTCTCAAGCATTTCAACATTATTAACATGTAGTGGACTTCCTGCCATCTAGGGGAGGGGAGGGGACTGGGGGTAAAATTTGTAATGGAAAGCTTTGTAAAGATCAATGTTGGGGAACTATCCATATATATGTTATACAAATAAAAAGCTTTAATAATAAAAAAAAGAGTTAATGTCACAGAATTATCCATGCATACATTCTGAAAAAATAAAAAGCTTTAATAAAAAAAAGAATGCAGAAGAAATTAACAAAAAAGAAAAAGAAATGATAAGCATTTGCCTAAAACTATCAGCAAGCATTATCTATAATGGGGATAAGCTTGAAATCTTTCCAATATGATTGAGTGAAATAAAAATGACCATTATCACCAATGTTATTGAATATTGTAATAGAAATGCTAGCAATAAGAGAAAAAAATGAAATTGAAGGAATCAGAATAGTCAATGAGAAAATAAAACTCTCTTTTTTGCAGGTGATATAGCATACTTGGAAAATCATAGAGATTCAACTAAAAATTGATTGAAACAATAATTTTAGCAAAGTAACAGGATATAAAATAAACCCACATAAATCATAAATATATCACCAATAAAATCCTACAAGAAGAGATAAGAGATAACCCACTTAAAATAACTGTAGATAGCACAAAATATCTGGGAGTATATATGCCAAAATAAATCCAGAACTATGTGGCCATAATTATAAAATACTTTTTTTTACAAATAAATTCAGATTTAAATAATTAGAGAAACATACATTGCTTCTGGGTGGGCTGAGCCAATATAATAAAAATGATAACTTCCTAAACTAATCTACTTATTCAATGCCATCCCAATTAAATCATTAAAAATATTTTATTGTGCTAGAAAAATAATAACAAAATTCATTTGGAAGAACAAAAGCTCAAGAATTAATGAAGAACAATGTGAAAAAAGGAAGTTTAGCAATATCAGATCTTAAACTATATAATCTTAAGGTAACAGTTATCAAAACTATCTGGTACCAAGAAATAGAGTGGTGAATCAGTGGAATACAGTAAGTATATAATACACAGTAGTAAAGTATTATAGTAATCTTGTGTTTGATAAATATAAATATCTAAGCTTTGAGATAAGAACTCTATTTGATAAAAATTTTGGGGAAAACTGGAAAGCAGTCTGATAGAAACTAAATATAGACCAGTATCTTACATTGTTTACCAAAATAATGATGTACATAATATAGACATAAAATAAGATCATAAGTAAATTAGAAGATCATAGAACATATTACCTATCAGATTTATGGATAAACAAGAATAGAGAACACTGTGGGGTGTAAAATGCTATCCACCTCCAGAGAAAGAAGAAATGTAGAAAAGTATGAATTCTATGGTTCTGTTTTTATATCAAATGTTAGCTTTCTCTAATCTGAAGTTGGTAGGAAGGGAGGGAGACAACTCAAAATACAAAATGTAATAAAATAAATATAATTCTTTTAAAAGGAAGTGCTTTAATGCAGAATGCACTTAAAAGCATCATGCATACATATTTTTTGAAGAACCAATTGTTAAGCATTTGCCAACACATTTTTGGTACTCAACCCCCTCACATTTATTCAACAGTGATTTTCATCTTTACAACCTGATTGTAAGCATCAACTCCTTTCCATTTACATAGCCACCAACTTTGCCCCTTTCTAAGGCAATTTTAATAATCTTCTAAATGATTTCTTTGTTCGAAGTCTCTTTTCACTCCAATATGATCTCCACACTGCTGCCAAAGTGATTTTTTTTCTGGCCATATCATTACCCTGTCCCTTCCTCAACAAACTCCAGGGACTCTCTATTATTTTCTCCCCTCTCCATATCTTATAATCCATGTCCAGAATGCCTCTTGTTGTCATCTCCCTCTACTAGAATTCCTGACTTCTTTTATGACACTTAAAGGATGCTTTGTGCAGGAGTCCTTTTGCCCCCATAGTTGCTAGTTATTTCCCCTCCAAAGTTATCTTCCATCTTTTCTTTATATCTAGTTATCTATATGTTTAGTAAGGATTTTCTTAAATTTTTCTTTGTATCCGCAGTTTTTGAGTGTCTGGAAAATTGTACTTAATAAAATCTTGTTGACTAACTGATCAGCTCTTATTTGGGGAGATATTATTAAATTAACCTTACCATTATCCCTGGAAAAGGCGTTTCAGTTAACTGTACTATTATTCCATTCACCATCCCTGTAATTCCCCAAACTAAAATAACCTTTCCTCTTTTTTATTTTAATATTTTTTTTATTTTCCCCAGTTACATGTAAAGCAATTTTTTAATATTTGTTTTTAAAACTTTGAGTTCCAGAATCTCTCCCTTCTTCCCCCTTTGTTCCCCATTGGGAAGACACGTGAAGTTATGCAAAACATTTCCACAAAAGTCATGTTGTGAAAGAAAGCATAGAATCCTCCCAACCCTCCAAAAAAAATCCCTCAACAAAAATAAAGTTAAAAAAAAGTATCCTTCTACCTATATTCAGACACAATCAGTTCTTTCTCTAGGTATGGATAGCATTTTTCATCATAAGTCCTTCAGAATAGTCCTGGATTATTGTATTACTCAGAATAGCAGAGTCATTCACAATTGGTCAACCCACAACATTACTATTACTTTGTACGTAGTACATTTTGCTTTACTTGAGCTCATGGAGGACTTTCCAGGTTTTTCTGAGAGCATCCTGCTCATCATTTCTTATTAAACAATAATATTCTATCACAATCACATACTACAATTTACTCAACCATTCCACAATTGATGGGCATCCTCTAAACTTCCAGTTCTTTGCCCTGAGAAAAGAGCTGCTATAAATATTTTTGTACATATTGGTCCTTTTCCTTTTTTTAAAAAAAATCTCTTTTGGAATTCATGTCTACTAATGGCAGTGCTAGGTTGAAGAATATGTGTAATTTTATAGCCTTTTGGGTATAGCTCATATCTTTTGATCATTTATCAATTGGGGAATGGCTCTTATTTTTGATATATTTGACTCAGTTCCCTATACATTTGAGAAATGATATCTTTATCAGAGAAACTTACTTCAAAATTCTTTATATAATTACTATTGCTAACTGTATTTCCTCTTGTTTATTCTATTTTCTCTTGCCTTTCATGCCTCCTCAAAAATGTTTTGTTTCCAACTATCTCTTCCCCTAATATGCCCTCTCTTCTATCACCCTCCCTCTCCTTCTTATATCCCTTTCCCCTCCTACTTTCCTGCAGGGTAAGAGATTTCTATATCCATATAGAGTGTGTAGTTATAAAATAACTCTGCCTGACCACAATTTCCTGTATGTGGTGTTTCCCTCTGGTAGAATATAAATTCCTTGAGGGTAAAAACTTTCTAGATTTTGTATTTATATCCCTGGAGCTTAACACAGTATCTGACACATAATAAGCATAAATTCATTCATTCACTCACTCATTCATTCATCCATACCTGTCCTAGGTCCAAAGTGTTCTCCATGTAATTACCAGAAAATAGTAGGAAACCCAAGAAGAGGTCTTTCTCCCACTAGGAAAAAGAAAAGAATGGAGTTTTCTGCTTTTCAGTCTATTGGAAAGGAGAGATGAGAGCAGAAGCCACAAGGGTGAGCTAACTTACATTTTCAGTATAAGCATTTATACCTTGGAAATGGGAAAATACCACAAATCAGGGCTTGATCTATTTTGTTGATATATATTTTGTTTTGTTTGGAACAGTTTCTCAAATTGTGGATTGTGATCCCATATGGGGTTGTATAACTGAATATGGTTGCAAAATTATGATTTATCTTCAGTAAATGTTTGATTTATATACCTATTTTATATATCTAATACCTGGGATTGTATAAAAATTTCTTGGGTAAAAAAGAGGTCACAAATAGAAAAAGTTTAAGAAGTCCTGATCTAGAAATTGATGGAGAAAATGTTAAATTTAAGAAGTTGATACCCAAACTTCCCATTAAAAGGAAGGGGACTTTTGGCCATGATTGCTGGTCTTATTTTGACATGGTCACTGGGAGAGGTGAGCTCTTTTGGATGCTTTCATTTAGTGAACTAGAGAGGCTACTGAGATTTGCCAATAATGTAACAGAAAGAGCAAAAGACTTGAAGGCAGAAGTCCTGGATTTGATTCCCAACTCCACCACTCACCAGCTGTGTGACTTTAGGTAAATCATATCTATGAGCCTCAGTCTCCATCTTTGTAAAATGAAGTGATTGGACTAAACTTTCTAAAAGTTCCTCTATTTCCAATATTCTGTCATGTAAGTATAAACTAGCAATTTGACAAGCTTCAAAGGTAATCCATGGAGCCAATGGAGACCCCAGCTCAGTTCACTTCAATAAAACAATCATTTATTGAGCACCTAAAAAGAATTTAGCTAGAGACTGCAGTCTTCCAATACCATAGACTCGTTGATTTAGAGGTATAAGGGACCTTAGATATCAGACATTCTAATCAATTCATTTTATAGTTGGGGAAACTGAGGTGTAAAGAGTCCAACTGATTTACCCAACATCACCCAGAGAAACACAGCTAGAATTTCAGCACAGATCGCCTGACTCCAAATACCACATACTTACCACTGCATCATAAAGGGACTTCCAAGCTAGGTTCACCAGGGCTAGTGTAACCAATGTCAGGGTCCCCACCAGGGTAGGCAAAAAAGCAACTGGAGACTTAAGTGATAGAAGAGATTGTCATCAGAGGATGGAGGAGATGTTTATCTGGGGCCAGAGGCCAGGGAAAGCACAGAGCCCTGGCTAATTCTGAGGCCTCAGGAATGGTATTCTCACAATTTAGCAAAGTGGGAAGGGTGTACAGCTCCAGAGGAAGGTCATCCCAGAGTGAGCGGTTACAGCTGAAGGGAAACCTTTGGGAGAACGGCTGCTCTGGCAGGAAACCTCTCACTAAGCTCATAGAATCAAGGATTTTTCAGAGTTGGAAGCAACCTCAGGTCCATCCAATCCAAACCAAACCAAAAAAAATCCCTATTATTTAGCCAACAAGTCGACCTCCAGTGAAGGGAATCTAAGACCTTTGATTCATAAACATGGGAGTATTAGAGCTACAAGGACTCTTGGAGATTTTTCAGTCTAGGATGTAGAAATTAACCAAAAACATCTTTCTAATTTTGCTGAGGAATAAAGGTAACTAGGTTTTGGCAATGGATGGAGAGCTGGGCCTGGAGTCAGGAAGAACTGAGTACAAATCCAGACTCAGAAACTTACTAGTCTTGTGTTCTTGGATAAACTGTCGCAGTTCCCTCAATGTGAGAATCAAATGAGATATTTGTTAAGCATTATCACAATATGTATTCATATTTACTATATGTAAATGACATAGGAAATGTCATAGTAGCATATGACTATATAGTGAATGATATAGAAGTGCTAGCTAATATTATTTGCGCATGGGGGAAAAATTAATCCAAATGACTTTCTGGTTAAATGAGACTGGACCAACCAATATAACACATAGACTGAAAAGTCTCATTTATTGGAATATAAAATTGACAAGTAGAACCTCACTCAGGCCAGACAAATTGGGGACAGGTCAATGTAATCTGCACAGCAGTATTTGTTTTGCATTTGCTCAGGGAGGATAATTTCTGCTTTGACTAGAGTTCGGGTCAATGTGCCTTTCTGAATGTAGGCCACCAGATGGAGGTTTCCTAATCTCTGCTGGTTTAAGGCAAGAGACTTTGGTCAAGATAGTGCAAGGAAAGGGCCTGGTCCATAGCCTCTGCACCATGAAAAGGACAATTCATGGGACATTCTTTCCAAGGATGAACTGGTGAGCAAAATTAAAAATTGATTTTAATTCTATCTTACTAAGATTTAATCAAACTAGATTTAGTAGTTTCTTTTGGGTTCCTTCCCCTTATAAACTTTACCCACCATCCCCAGTCTAGAGAAACTTGTTTAAAGGTCAAACTTTTGTCTTGCAATTATCTCCACCCTTGTAATCCAACCCATTACTCACTTTCCAGAGAAATTTGACTGACCTAAAAGGTCAAATCTCATGCAATTAAATTATTGTAGTTAAATTGCTCTAGATTTTACTCTATCATTTTACTAATTGTTATAAAAGATCCTATCAGCTTTCATTCAAGATCTTTGGTCATTGAGAGAGGCTTTTGATTCAATTTATTGGTTATTGCTAGCCTAACTAATAAATTGATCATCTGCAGACCTTTGTCTCTCAAAGTATTTTAATTTTCAACCCAAGGCAGATAGGATTTTTAAGTCTTTGTTTCTATCCCAGGCAGGGATTGACTCCCTTTATTTTTAAAACTATTAAGACTGAATCATTTTTTCCTACTCTTTTTTTTTTTTTAATTAGCAGCTCTTATCTGTTGAGTCCAGAGAGGAAGATGTCAGTTCATACACAACAACAATGAAGATACCAAGAACTGAACCAGTGAGAAGGGAAGGATTTTTCTTCCCCTGCTCCTTCTTTTACTCTGATTCTGAGAAATGGTCCTGAGGGTATTTGTTTCTCTTCCGCATTGTTTTTCTTCAATTTCAAGTGCTCTGGTGATCGTCATGGGACCTGGGAATTTGAACCACAGTGATTTTGGAGCCAGGATTGCAGATAGGATGATGCAGCCAGGCCGCCTGCCCACCTGCCCAGGAAAGATGCCCTGAGAGACCAGCATGCCTGGAATTTGAGCACAAAGTGGGTTTGAGTCTTGTAACTGGGACTGTGTTCTATGGGAACTTGTCTAAACTATGAGCCTAATTTTCTTTTTCTGAGAGACTAAATTGGTTGGGGGAAAATAATTGGTTGGGAGGGATTATGTCTCTCATTTGTTTGGGGAGTAAATCTGTATGTTTGTGATTATACTTTTTTTTTTTTTGGCTGAGGCAGTTGGAGTTAAATGACTTGCCCAAGGTCATACTGCTAGGACTTGTTAAGTGTCTGAGACCAAATTTGAACTCGGGTCCTCCTGAATTCAGGACTGCTGCTCTATCCACTGCACCCCTAGCTGCCCTTGATTATATCTTTTGAAGAAAATATTTCTGTGTAAAAACTAATATGATTGCTAATGGCTAATGGAATTGGGGTGCAGGAGACCATCTCTTGTAATTGAGGGAATGACATCAGTGGGGGTTTGGAAAAGCAAAGCCCTTTAGAGAGAGCCTAAATATCACCAAATTCCATTAAGGATATCAGAGAACTCTGGTGGGAAGGGAATAATAAAAACCAAACACACCTGTCCTTCCAAATGGCCGGGGTCAGGAGCTTCTATGCCCGGTTTTTTATCTTTTTCCGTTCATGACCTCTTTTCCCCTGAGAAATGTTTATGTGGCCCCAAGTATATAAGTATATAAAGCAGGTATAGAAATTGAACATTTACTGATAATAAATCATAATTTCATAACCCCCACATTCAGTTACATAACCCCATATGGGATCCTGACTCATAGGTTAAGAACTTTTGATCTTACATGATAATTATTAAAGTGGAGGGCAAAAAGGAAGTGAGAACTGGACATGGGAGTACTGAGAATTTGGTATTAACTTTTAGGCGGGCAAGACCAGGAGTAACAATAGGCAGTTACCAAGACCTGGGCAAACAAATAAAGGAGGAATGGCTGGGTCCTTGCCAATGTAAGCCATTTTTCCATAGGTATGTTGTAAGGAAGCCAAGTCATACAATCTCGCCCTGGGAATGAAAGTGGGGCAGGCAGGTGGTGGGGAGGGGAGAGGGCTCTCATAATGAGAGGGGCAGAGCAAATGGTTCTGGGAACAGAAAAGCAGCAGCTGTTGCCAATCACCACGATGAGGGCTGGGAGGGGTTCCATCAGCACTACTTACCCCACCCAGCCACAGGATTCACCAAATCCAGCTTGGGATGGTCCCAAGGACTACATGGATCAGTAGAGTCCCCTTGGCTGCAGCTGTGGGAAATCTTAGGGGTGAGGGGTGGGGATGGAGATGGTCAAACAATTTACACCAGGCTAGGAACCCTAGGGAGTTCTCTACCACCCTGTAAATGACAAGGCTCACTCACAGCACTGCTGGAAGGCAGAGCAATTTGCCCTGACCATTATGAAGATAATAGGCTTAGAACTGGAAGCCATCTGGTCCAACTCCCCCCTCCCCATTTTATAGAGGAGGAAACGAAGTGAGGTGATTTGCTCAGAGCCACATAAGTAGTGAATAACAAAGCTAGGTCCTCATTTCACACCTTTTTTTGTCATGCTATACCGTCCTATCAGAATCCAGGATTTGTTTTCTACAAGATAGCAAATGCATCTTTGTATCCAAGGGTATGTAGGTAAATATTTAACAAGCAGCTGAGGGGGAGGGGGCCACAGGGAAAAGGCATGCACAAAACACTCAAGTTTAATATGCAAGATTAACATTTTCTGTGTCACTTTCTTAAATCTAGACATGTATCAAAATAATAAATCAAGTCCTGTTTTATGATGTTTGCCAAGGTGTTAATGCTCACACTGAAAATTTAACAATCAAGCTGGCTCTAAAACAACTCTGGATATATATAATTCAGCAAAAGTCTGTCCCAAAGGTTCCTAAACTTCTGAGGTTTATTATATTCCCAGCTCTGGAAAGCAAGAATCTCAATCACTATGGAACACAACAAGTTTGTTTCATTTATTCCAATACTTAGTATAGTGCCTGCCATAAAATAGGCCCTTAAAAATACTTTTTGAGTGACCAACTGAGAGGAGCATCAGATTATAGCTCTCATACAGAGGCTTTCAGGTAATAGTGATAACCACATGGGTCTGAGAACTGCCTCCATCCTTCCTTGAAAAGTTTGTCAATCCCTTTTCAATCAATCTCAATAAACATTTATTAAGTAGCTACTATGTGTCAGGCACTATTAGGCACTAGAGGAGTTTACATTTTATCTTTCATAGAAATTGTTCATTCTCAGACTTTTATTCTAGGTGCATCAAAATCTATTTTATTTAAGGATTGAGGATTTATAAGAACACAAACTATCCATTTTGGTGATGACTTACTTAGATTAGAATAGAGACCAGCTTTATTGTTTTTAAGAAACCATAAAAATAATCTTTTAATATAAATCTTCCTCTAAAGTCCTTCTGCTAATGATGTGGACTTGATCCTGATTTCTCTAAAACTGTGCCATTCAAGTCTAAGCTGGTGAAGGCTGGCTGTGGGGTGATGAACCACTGGTTGCTCCCATTCTCAAAATTTTGAAAGGTAACCGTGAAGGATCCAACCATTCTGGAGAGCAACTTGGAACTATGCCCAAAAAGTTGTCAAACTGTGCATACCCTTTGACCCAGCAGTGTTTCTACTGGGCCTATATCCCAAAGAGATCTTAGAGGAGGGAAAGGGCCCCACATGTGCAAGAATGTTTGTGGCAGCCCTTTTTGTAGTGGCTAGAAACTGGAAACTGAAGGGATGCCCATCAATTGGAGAGTGGCTGAATAAATTATGGTATATGAGTGTTATGGAATATTATTGTTCTGTGAGAAACGACCAGCAGGACGATTTCAGAGAGGCCTGGAGAGACTTGCATGAACTGATGCTGAGTGAAACGAGCAGAACCAGGAGATCATCATACACAGCAACAACAGTATTACATGATGATCAATTCTGATGGACATGGCTCTCTGCAACAAAGAATTGTCTCAAACCAGTTCCAATTGTTCACTGAAGAAAACCATATACACCCAGAGAGGGAAATGAAATATGGACCACAACGTAACATTTTCATGATCTCTACTGACATTTGTTTGCATTGTGTTGCCTTTCTCTGATTCTTTTTTTTTTTCTTGTAGATAGGATTTTTCTTGCATAACTTCTCAAGCATTTCAACATTATTAGCATGTAGTGGACTTCCTGCCATCTAGGGGAGGGGAGGGGACTGGGGGTAAAATTTGTAATGGAAAGCTTTGTAAAGATCAATGTTGGGGAACTACCCATACATATGTTATACAAATAAAAAGCTTTAATAAAAAAAAAAAGAAAGAAAAGTAACCGTGAAGGAGGATGAGACCCAGAACTTACAAACCCAGCATCACATGTGCCCATTCAGTGCAAACAATTTATTCCCCTTAGCCTGACCCTGAAGAAGTTGAGATGCTTTCTCAGTAGTCCATCCTGTACCACACCTTGTTGAAATTTTCATAAAAAGTACCAGAAATTAAAATCAAAGGCAGTACTGTTTGCACTATTTTGATAATTGAAAAATGCTTAGCACAGTGCCTAGCATATAGTAAGTGCTAAACTATATATATATATATATATGTATATATATATATAAACTAAGATTATTGTGTTTATATATATATATATATATTGATTCCATCAGAGGCAGATGGGTGGTGCAGTGGATAGAGCACCAGCCCTGAAGTCAGGAGGACCTGAGTTCAAATGTGACCTCAGTGGTAGAAGAATTCCTTTTTCTGGAGTTCCCTATACCAGTGACTTTATAGGTCAAATAAAAAAAAAATGAAAATATTTGAAGAAATACTGAAGTATTGATGAGTGAAATTTCATAGATGAATGACAGAACTGCTTATATTAAATAAGTATGTTCTTTATATTAACTAAACTATTAGAAGAAAGTTTGTATGTGTTTTTATATGTAGAGATCCTGGGCCTAGCTAGAAGCAGGAAAAATTTAGTTTAAATCTGGCCATAGATATTTACTAGTTGTGTGATCCTGGGCAAATCATTTTACAGCTGTCTGGCTCAGTTTGCTCAACTGTAAAATGGGAATAATAATAATACCTATATAATAAGGTTTTGTGATGATCAAATGAGTTAATATTTTTAAAGTATTCCATGCAATAGCTGGCAGATAGTATGTATTTAATAAATATATATTCCTAAGATTTTTCTCCTGCCAAAATATAGCACCAAAGCAACTGATTTTGGTGGGAAAATCCTACTTTCCTTACATAATTTTTTTTTTAAAAATCATACCTATGATTTCATTAGTCTAAGGAGCTCCCAGGAAAGATTTTCCTTGCCTCTCCTACCACCATTTCTCCCCATTTCCTGGGAGTTTTCTTAAAGTTTCAGCTAGAAGACTTTTCACAGTCCCTCTTCCCTCCTCCTATATACTTGCCTCTACTCCAGCTCCCTTATAATATCTTCCCTGGGAGATAACTTCCAAATTTAACTTGTATATATATTTTATGTTGTTTTCTCCATGAAAATGTGAACTCCTTGTGGAGAGGTACTGTTTTTGTCTTTCTTTGCTTATAAGGCACAGTGCCTAAGGACTCATAGTTAATTGTGCTGGTGAACTTGCCATTGTCTGGCAGGACTGTGAGGCTAAATGATGTGCCCAGGGTCAGTCAGTATGTGTTTGAGACAGGACTCCTGACTCCAAAGCCAGCTTTTTTTATTTTGCCACACTGCCTCTCATCTTCCTACACAGATTTAACTTAAGTACAGTGGAAGCCTATGAGAATTCTAGCAGAAAAGGAGCATCACATTTTGGTCTGGCTCATCAGAAAAATAAACATTTATTTCACTACAGTGGTTGCTAATATGCTTGGGTGTCAGCCTTCAAGACCACAAAATCACTCTGACATTTGCTGATTTTCTGGAAGTTGTTCTTCCTATTATTCATCCAAAAGAGTAAATCCTTAAAACTACTTAGAAGCAAGGACTGTTTTGCTTTAATCTTTGTAAACCCAATGCCTAGCACATAGTAGATGCTATACAAATTATTATCATTATTAATATTATTACCTGGCACACAGGGTCATGGGATCAAAAGATCACAAATTTTGTGTTGAAGGGGCCTCCACAGGCTATTTAATCTGGACCCATCTCTATTATGATAAAGAAATTGAGATTAAGGAAGGTTCAAGTGATTTGCCCAAGATCATCCAAGTTTGACGTGTCAGTGTTTTAATAAATATTTGTTGATTGACTTATTTAGGATTATCCAGTTATGCTTGATTACTCCATACCTAGTGTATTTGGGAGAAAGGAGAGTAGCTTGGAGGCACACCTAGTACTTATTTTAATAACTTTTCCTGGCCCAAGTAGTTGTCACCATATTCCATTTAATAATTAGAATCTTGTTTTCACACAATGTACTGATGTAGATAATAAAAACATACACCTTTATGCTTTGCTGTAGACTACTGCATCATTTAGCATGTTTTTGAAGACATACTACAGAGCTCAAATCCTTTACATCACACAACATACAAACACACATACACACATACAGACCCCAAGCAAGTCCCAAACCATTACCTAGGAATTGGTAAATCAATCATTAAGCATTAATTAAATATCTATTGGTTGCAGGTATTATATTAGGTCACTGAGGATTCAAAAACAAAATTTAAACAATCCCTGCTTTCAATGATCTTGCATTCTCTGGGGGAAATAGCATGCATATACACAGATATATAAAAAAACAAATAAACAGTAGATTCTTTGTTTTTACCCAGCTATGAAATGAGGATCTTTTATGGGTAAGGCCAAAATAATAACCACTATGATACAGAAACTAGTTGGGTAAATTTAAATGTTTATGCTTTTTGTCTTCCCACATTCACTGTTTTATTATTAGTCAGGATTAAGTTCTTTTCCTGAGATCTATAATAAAATAACATATTAAGAAACAGTTCTACAATATTACATAAAAAGATAGTTGGTTTTCCCTCTGTTGAGGTCATAAAACAAAGATCATTTTTGATCACTTACTAGGTAAGTTGTAGATGGATTCTTTTTCAGGCACAAGTTGGACTAAATAGCCAATGAAATCCCTTTCAACTTAGAAATTCTATTATTTTACCTATTTTTTGTTCCCAATCCTTTTCAGAGAATATATTGAATCAACTCTTAGAGTCACTATATTTAGCCTGTGATGAGCTAAGCTACTCTACCTCTGACTTGTTACCCAGATGTCTCATATCTTTTGTAAATGGTGGTAGAGATAATTATCTTGAAATGGTTTTCCCATTATAGTGAGTCACACTCTTTAGCCTTATAGTTCTCTGTGGCTATAGACTATATTTAAAGTAAATATTGCCAAAGATCACAAAAAGCTGTTTTTTAAAGGAGGTTAAGTTAATGGAAGAAAATTGTTATGTAAGCAGAAGAAAGGGAAATGTCATAGGAAATAGTTGATAGAACAGCATTGCCCATAAATTGGTGACAGTTTAAAAATTTGCCTAGTTTAAATCATGGTATGAATAATTCCTACAGGACATTTGAGACTAAACTGCACATAAATAATCAATATGGTAAATAAATGCATCTGGTAATAGCTAATACAACTTAGCCAAAGCACTGCCTCATGGTTTTCCAAAAGTCCTGGCCATGTTACTCCATTTTTGGACATCTGCAAATGTTCTGTTACTGTTTGAACAAATACCTTTTAAAATGTTGCTTAGTAACTTGATTAATTTATGTTGTGGAACTTTTGTAGGAACGTGATGTTTTAATTTCTTGTTCTCTACATGACCAAGAATATTTTTGATGGTCAACATGAAATCACTTTAAACCTATGTTCAGAAAAATCTTTTGTCAGTTTGATTCTAAGTGTTCTGACACAGCTATAATTTCTCAAGAAACTAAGTAGATCTTTCACTAACTCATTTTACATCATAAACAGGCTATTTGTAAAAAGCTGCTGGTTGCTAGGAGCAACAGAACTATGAACTTTAGAACTGGAAGAGATCTCAGTTATCATCTTCTCCTTTCTCCACTTTTGCAAATGAGGAAATTGAGACTCCAGAGGGTAAAATGACCTGTCCTACATTACAAAGGTAGCAGGTAGCAAAACTAGGGGTTGAACTCAGATCTCTTGACCTTATTGGATTTGTAAGTTTTTGAAGTAAAGATAAATTGGTGCACCCAAAGCAATTTATAGAGAATTCTAATTTGTCACTAAGAAGATATAGAGATTTGGGGCAAAATCCCTTCTAGATTTTGCCCTTTTCAGACATTGAGTCACATTCTGAGTAGTCTATTCACTTGAGGACATAAAACTCTCAGTTACCTATTTGCACATATAATCTATGGCTCAAAGAACATTTGCTGGAGATTCTTCTTAGTAATGGAAACTGATTACACAATGATCTGCCCTTGTGGCAGGTTTGGAGTTGGCTAGAGCTTGAGAGAGAAGAGATCCTAATCTTCTGATTTCCAGCTTCAAGACAGATAACAAGCAGTTCCAAACTCTCTTCAGGTCCCCAAAAGAATAGACTTTAGGAAGAAACTGATCTGTAGAGGAGTTAGAACCCTGATTATGTCCCTGTCCCCAGGTGCTACACTAGAAACTTCTGAGAATTTCCTCTTGAATGAGATCTGAGGGAGAGTTTGTATGTATGTCTGATCAGTAGATTGATATAGAAATATCTGTATGTATGTATATATATATATACCTATATCTATTGTATATGTGTGTAACTGTATACATACCTGTGTGTGTATAAATACACATAAATATTTGATTTGATTTCTTTTTGCTGTATTTGGATAAATGAGTTTATGTGCAATTTACTACACCTGTTCAATTTGTGGGAAGTCAAGAACTGGATATGTAACTTAGAGCACTCCTTCATTAAGGAATAGCAATCAAGAGCACAGGTAGATTAACTGTATTGAGGGAGTAGAAAGATACAGTTCTATCCCAGTTAGTATTGCCCTCTCTGAGTAGAATAGAGCGGCCAACCTCTAGTTCCATCCTTCTGCTTTCCCTTCTGGCAGGAATCAAAGTCCTTCTTAGAGAAAGGTAGGGAGAGGAGACTCTAGAGAAGCAAGGTCCAATGGAGCAATATGTGTCGGTGACTAGAAAAGTAGTGGTCAAAAGAGACTGAAAGACTAAGGTGGGTAGGAGCGACTTAAGTCCTGTTACTTCAGAGGAACTAGCTTGGAAAGTTATCTTAACCTAATTGTGACCTCCCCTTCCCCTACATTATTCTGTATATGTTTATATGTATATATGATTTTCATTTTCTATTTCTTCTGCTCAAAAGAAATCAATTAATTAATAAGCATTATTAAAGATCAACTATTGCTTCTAACATGCAGCTAGATGATGCAGTAGATAGAGTGTAGGGCCTGAAGTCAAGAAGACTCATCTTCCTAAATTCAAATCTGGCCTCAGATACTAGCTGTGTGATCCTGGCAAGTCACTTAATCAGTTTGCCTCAGTTTCCTCATCTGTAAAATGAGCTGCAGAAGAAAATTACAAAATATTCCACTATCTTGCTCAAAAGGGGCACAAAGTATAGGATACAACCAAACAACAAATGCTGCTGACAAATGCTGGGGATTCAAATACAGAAGTGAGACAGTCCCTGATCTTAGGGAATATACATTCTATTGTAGAGTCACAATGTATTCATATATAAATATACATAGGATATATGCAAAATAAACACACAATGAATAAGGGGTGGGCAACATTAATAAATGGAGAAAAGAAGGAAGATCTCTTAAAGAAGCTGAGCCTTGAAGGGATCTGGGAACTCCAAGAAAAAGTGAAGAAAAGAGATTATTCCTGCTCTGGAGGAGCAGTCTGTCCAAAAGCATAGAGGCCAGAGTTGGGATATCTTGTATGGGGAATATCATAAAGGTCAATTTGGATGAAATATGGAGTGTGTGAAGGGGAGCAATGCCGGGAAAGATTAGGCTAGAGCCAGATTGTCAAACAAAAGATAGGAAGCGATTGAAGAGGAGAAAGGAGACATCTTTCTCTTTTTCTACTCAGATGGTGGTAAAGGGAGAAATTGGCAAGAATACCAGCCAACAGCTAAGATTAAACACACCAGGGAATTTTGATAAGAAGCACCTAGAAGGCTGGGGTTAACCAGTTTTGATGCCAAGTGGTACTAAGAAACTGAGAGGAATCCAAGACAATATCTAGTGTAAGTCAGAATTAAATACTCTAGAGAAAGGTACCAAATTCTACTTTAGTTTTTGTTTTCTCTAAAAAATATAGATGACACATATATAAACAAACCCAGAGAGCTTCTTTAAATCTATTTAGCAATATTAAGTTCAGCTTTAAAAAAATACTATATATATGTGCATATGCGAGCCTGTGTATTCTGTTTTTTATTTATATATGCTGTTTTTTAGTCAGTTGTGCTGTTTTAAATTGTGTCTACCTATCAATGACTTCATTTGGGTTGGGTTTGTTTTGTTTTGTTTTGTTTTGTTTTTGGCAAAGATACTAGACTGGTCTATTTCCCTTCTCCAGTTCATTTTACAGAACAGGAAACTGAGGCAAAAAGTTAAATAACTTAGGATCACCCAACTAATGTCTGAGGTCACATTCGAATTTGGGAAGATTAACCTTCCTGACTCCAGGCCCACTATCCTGTGCACTATGGTGCCATCTAGCTGTCTTTGATGTGTGTACACACGTGCATATGTATGGATGTATATGTACTAACCTCTCAAACTCTCTTAGGAAATTTTACTCTTAGGGGACACCTGGCCATGGCTAAGGTACTACTGCCATCTGCTGTCAGTGTCCCTTTGATTTCAGATTCAATGAACTTGAAAACATATGCATATAAAAGGATAACAAATGTCCCAAATTCATTTAAAGAAAATAAACTATGTAAAAAATCCAAACTAACGATGTAAATTATTCACTTAAAAGAATTCTCTACTTTGCAAAATAATTCTCCATATGACTCCTTTTGATTAATAGAAATTTCCACTGGTGCATTTAAATTTGTCCTAAGTCTATGGAACAGAAGAACTGAAGGGTGAGCAGAAAGGTGAAAAGCTCAAAAGTCTGGGATTACCTTGTCAAATGAGGATCCATCATAAACAGAAGCAAAGAATTTCTAAAATAATAATGCGAGTCATTGATTTTTTTAAAATTCAATTTATGCACAATTTTCAAAAACATAAGCTAGAGTGTAAAGTAAGGCACACTCATTCGTAGTGGTAACAATCTCAGGAGAAGCCATTTGGATTAATTTTACAATTACATTAATTCATTTTCCATTGTCTGATGATGTAGCTCTGAACAACACTTGTACAACTCACCTGCTCTGGGTTCTATACAACTTTTACTTAAATGACTTCTAAAAAAATCACAGGCTCTCTTTCACAGTGACCAAATACTAGCAGAGAATCTGCCAAAGAATCCCAAAGTAGGATTTCCAGCACCCACTGAGACAGCTCACAAAAGGAATTTGATAATATTATGGGAAAAACAAAACATTGAATTTGGTGTCAGAAGCTCCTAGTTCAAATCTTGGTTCTGCTGTTTACCTCCAATATGAATGGGAATTTATCCACTTTCCCTCCCCAGTACCTCAGTTTCTTCAGTTATGAAGAGAGGGAGATGGATTTCCATTTCCGAACCCTTTGATCCTACTCATACCAAAGCACAGAAAATATTTCACATGTGAGGGAAAAAACCCAAAGTTCATTTCTGGTAATGCTGATTATATGGTCAAAGGATCCTTGCAATGTGTTTGCTGGAAGAAAATCAGAGGTCTTATTGGTGCCTCCTTTTCCATTCTTAAATCCAAGTTACTCCTCTAGGGAGTTATTAGAATTTTGTTTTTTCTTGCTGTCTCTGAAAGAGGAATCAAATTATTCTGATCCCCTCCCCCCTCCTCTTCCCTAATTATTTGAAATAGGAGCAATTACTGGAGCAAAGTATAAGAACTGCCAAAGCAAATGCTGTAAATATCTTTATGCCTCTTTCCTGGAACGCTAAATGTTTTAAGAGAAATCATAATTCTTTCAGCATTTTCCCCTTTTCTTCCCTAAATCTGAGCTGTTGGAAAGAGAGGATGATGCTTTCACGCCAAGTAAAGATCCGGTTTGATGATATTTCTTTTCCTTATGGACAGATTGGAATTATTGTCCATTAAGAGCTTTACTCCACTGGGCAAGGCCTACAGTACCTCAAGTCAGGGAGCTTTTAGCAGGGGAGCACATATGGAACTTTTCTGCCCCGTGTGGTCAAGCAGAGGCAGCATACAAGAGTATTTGGTAGGGAGTCACCTATCCAGTTGAGGTAACTCCAGTTATCCTGATTCCTTAATTGGCCTGCTCAATAACCCAATGCTTGCTACATCTGAGAATGTATGTTATTTAAAGAAATTTGTCTCCTCTTTTCTAGTTATTCCTCTTCTCCAATCTATTCTCTGGACAACTTTCAAATTGATGTTTCTAAAACACAAATCTGTTCCCTTGCTCAAAAATCTTTAGTAGCTCCCAATAGTCTTTCAAAATTAACTACAAAGTCCATAGTGTAACATTTATAATCCTTAACAATACAACTTCCACTTACCTTAGTCTGACATTCACAACCCTTCACAGCTTTCACTCACCCTTCCATTGTCTTTTCTTACTATTTTCCTTCTTATACTCTATTCATTCAAAGTGTCCAGTAGCTGTTCTAAGCACATAAAATTCTTCCTTTTGTCTCTGAGCTTTTGCACAGTTTGTGAAATGTGCTTCCTTTTTACCTCTCGAAATTTCTACTTTCTTTCACTGGCATTTATTGCCACCTATGAGGTTTATTGGACAGAGTACTACTGAGCTGGCACTTGAGTTCAATCTGGTCTCAGATCCCTTACTATCTATGAGATTCTGGGCAAATTACTTAACCTCTGACTCAGATTCCTTGACTGTAAAATGGGGATAATCTTAGCACCTACCTTACAGGATTGTTGTGGGCAATAAGATAATATTTTCAGAGTACCTGACAGATAGTAGATACTTAATAAATGTTTACTACTTTCCCTTTCCTTTTCCTCCATTCTTTTCAAAGCCTAGCTAATGACATCTCTCTGAGACATTCTATTTCATCTTCTCCCTTCTAATCTATTCTCTGAAGTTGTTAGTTCTCATCATGATAGGAATTAGATTCTCAGAGATTATACCACCAAAATACAAATTATTCCAGAATGTATCATTCCGGAAAGGATTTTAGTATGTCCTGCCAGAATAGTGAGTCTGGCTTCCAATGGCCAGCCTAGCTAAGTATGAAGAGGTTCATTATCAGTGGGCTGGCCCCTTAGTAGAGTAGCTTTGATTGCAAAATAACTATACCAGCTTCATGTACATTTTAATGTACGCTTGCTAAAAAGATTAAATGAATTCACACAGAGCAAGCACTCACAAAGTGATCAGAAAAAGCAATACGAGGACATTCTCAAGATTTCTCTTAAGAACTTTAGAATTGATTTTGTGATATGGGAGACACTGGCACAGGACCACCCAGCATAGTGTGCCCTTATCAGAGAAGGTACTGTACTCTATGAGCAAAGCAGAATTGAAATACCTCAGAAGATGCGAAAAATACATAAAGTGAGAGAGTCCACCCCAAATGTTCATAGGGACTATTTGTTTCTAACCTGTGGCAGAGCGCTCCAAGCTTATATTGGTCTGATCAGCCACAGTCAGACTGTGTAACTGAACTCTAACATAGTGATATCATTTTGGAACTTTTCAAGAACAAAGGACAACCAACTATCAGATTAGGCTGGCCCTTTGGTGATAAATTCTTTAGCCCAGACAGTGACAACAAAGAAAAATGCAAAATACCTATTAGTGCTGTGCCTTTCCCTTTCTGTATGATCAATACAAAATAGTGGAAAATATAAAGCTTTTTATTTACAAAACATATGAGTGACCTTTCAACATTGACCTTTGCAAAAAAAAATAGTGGAAAATAGAAGAAGTATTCCATAAGAGTTTTTAAATTTAATTTATTTCAATTCACAAACATCTATTTTGTCTTCTCATCTCCTTACCTCCCTTCAAAAACAAAAATAATAACAAAACCCTTGTAATGAATATGTATGGTCAAGAAAGACAAATTCCCTTGTTATCCATGCCAAAAATATTTTGCATCAGATTCCTTCACCAATCTATCAGGAGAATAATATTTTTATCCTATTTATAAACATTAACTTAGCTGTGAGGACCCTAAATATGAGCTTTTTGTCCATTATCAATGAATAGACATACTTCTAAAAGACCTAATCATATCAATCTTGATATTTTTATTATAAATCAGTGGTTCTTAACCAGGGGTTCTAGGAATAAATTCCAAGTAGTCTGTGAGCTGGGAGAAGAAAAATAATGACATCATTATTATAACATAGTTGGTGTCCTTTATAATCTGAAGTATTTTATTTTATACTTTTAAAAACATCATTCTGAAAAGAGATCCATAACTTCATTAGACTGCCAAAGGGATTCATAAAACAAAATGAAGAAGAAGAATATTAAGAAATCCTGTTATAAATGAGATTAGAAGACAGAAGGAAATTGCAACTAAATGGAAGAATTGCTCCAAGGATCTTGTGGAGAGGCAAAAAAAAAAAAAAAAAAAAAAAGAATTAGTATTATCAACTGTCCAAAAGCAACAAGAAACACAATCTCATGAGACATTTTGTCATTTCCAATTGCATTGCTTATTATAAAAAGGCCACCATGAAAATAACATGAACTTATTTGTAAAATTTCATTGGGGTATTGGAAGACACTGATTAATATCTTTCCAAAACAATGAGAAGTATTGAAGAAAAAACAATTTAAAGAAAGTTTTACAACTAAGCAAAATCATTCTGAGGACACAAGGTTAAAAATGAAAGGGAAGACAGGAATGAGACAAAAATGGAAGAAAATCTGCAAAGATTTTTAACAAACTTTTCAACATCAAGAATAGATGTTTTGTTCACATCTGGACTCAAATTTCAGTTCCAAGTGTATTCGAACTAGAAGTGAAAATTATCATAAAGAAAACAAAGATGGGAAAAGGAAGTAGATATAGATTAGCTCAAAAATACACTGAATAAAAGCAACATTTATTTCATAGTGGATTCTGAGCTGATCTCAAAGCCAGGGAGACCTAGACTCAAGACTTGCTTCTTACATATAAAGGTTTTGTGACTCTGAGCAACTCACTCAACCTATCAGTGTTCTAAGCAGCTCTCTATAGATCATAAATTACAAAGAAGATATTGCATTGGTAGAGGGAGTTTCCTTTTCTGGCAATAGAATATACCAATAAAACTATAGATCCAGTCCCTATCCTTACACACAGAATAGATCCATGATGGAGCCAACACAGTTTTTAAGACACTGAGAGATATATTTTCAAGGAGAAGAATATTCCATAGATATGGAAGAATTAAATCCCAGATTTTTTTAATTACCAAGATAATTGACAAAGAAGACACCAATAGTCACCTGCCTATAGTTTGCCATTCCTTTCCATTAAGGAGAATAATCTATATATGCATATAGAGCATAATTTATAATTATACTAAAAAAAGAAAGAAATGGGTTTTATCAAGTAATATTCTGAAGACTACATCCTAACCATTATTTAACAGATTGAAGTTATAAAAAATATAGAATCCTACTATGCCTATTAATTATTGGAAAAGTTGTTCCTTGGAACATTATAGGACTTCCTGAATGGGATTTGTAACAATTCAAAAGAATTTGGCTTCATAATTCACACAGGAAAGCCCAAGCAGATGAAAAATGCCTCTTATCCAAACTTTGAAGTTAAATAAGTGACTTGCCCAGTATCACACAGCTGCTAAGTGCCTGAAGCCATATTTGAACTCCAGGCTCTGACTCCAGTCTGGTGTTGAGTCCATTATACCACCTAGCTACAGAAACTCCCCTACTAGAAGATTTATATATCACAAAGAGGCCATTTATAAGGAGAAAGTCTCCATATACACCAAGCATTTGTAGCAGCACTTTTTGTAATAGCAAAGAATTGAAAACAAAGTGGATATCCTTTGACTGGGGAACAGCTGAACAAATTATGGTACTTTGAGTGTAGTAGAATATCAGTGTATGATAAGAAATAATATGTGTGATAAATACGGAGAAGCATGGAAAGATCTAAATAAACATATGTTAAAGTAAACAAAATAAAAATAGAGAATAATTTCAAAAAAGCAAACAGAAAGAACAACCATACATATCACAACCAAAAGTAAATGTTGCAAAATTACAGAGAACAAGTTTTGAGTTTTGAAGAAGAGTTTTGAGGGGAAAAAAACTCCCTTTCTACCCCTTTGCAGAGGTGGGAGGTTCATAATTGTTTTCAAACTTTTTTGATATATCAATCAATTTTGGTGGGTTTTTTCCTCTCTTCTTTTTGGTCTTTAAAAATATTATTTGTTATGTGGGTGGCTCTCTGGGAGCGAGAAGGAAGAAGAAATACTGAGGAAAGTTTTAATGACATTTAAAAAACCCAAGAGACATGAAGCAAATTTATGAAAATAAAAATTTCAAACCAAAATACATATGTAGGAGATTGGATATCACATACCAGAAATAATGAGTAGGCTGATTTGGCTAGAACAGAGAGTCTATGAGGGGAAGTAATGCAAAATCAGTATGGGAAGATAACTAGAAGAGTTTTAAAAAACAAAGGAGTTTTGTATAATGTCCTATAGGTAAGAGAGAGGCACTGAAGCTTCTTGAACAAAGGGATAACATGGCCAATCATCAGTTTAATAAATAATCTTAGTGCAATGTCTGAAGTATTGTTGTTCATCCTTTGTTCTGAAAGAAGAGAGTGATATTTTAACTTGGAAGTGTTCTAAAGTGATTTAAATGAGGCAGAACTGAGCAAAGTCATCAGCCACACTCTCTCCTCCAGAGCATTTGAAGTCCAGTGGCAAGACATCAGTCAAGATAACTGACAATAGCCCAGGATGCAGATGGTCTTTTTAAGCTAAGATCTTTCCCAGGTCTCAGTTTGTTTAAGTGACCCAGTAGACAACCCATCAGCCCTGAAGTCAAGAGGAGCTTATTTCAAATACAGCCTCAGACACTTACTAGTTGGGTGACCCTAAGCAAGTCACTTAACCCCAATTGTCTGAAATAATTAGAAGATAAACTATTTGCTTGAGATAACAAAGATCAAATGGGATTGAATCCAAGTCTTTCTGTCTTCAAACTTTATTGGAGATTTACATGAGGGTAGAAATCATAATTGATCCATAAGGAGTTGAAGTGGGTTGAGTTTTAAAGGAAGGTGCATATAATGGAAAGCTTTAAGGACTAGGCTGAAGAACTATTTGATCATGCTAATACTGAACTCATCACTGGAAGATCTCATCTTGCAGGAATTAATCAGCTTTGTTACTTGCATTCTTTACCCCTCTGATTTGGAGAGTAGAGTAGAAATCTCCTTCATCTAAGGAGGGATACAGGACTGGCAACTCCTCAGATATTGCCTTATTTCCCATTCAGATATATTTATTTTCCACTTCTTTCACATCTTTGCCCTTTTCCCTCTTCATTTTATTGGCTATCCCCATTATGGTGTATTCGCTTTCCCTCTTAGATTATAAAATCCTCAAGGATGTTGAGCGAAGTGAGAACAGGGACAACATTGTACACAGTAACAGCAACATTGTATGTTAATCAACTATGATACACTTGTTGTTTGTCCTTCCTTCTCAGAGGACCATGACATTAGGGAGGTGATACCATGACATGCAAGTGAATTAGATTTAAGTGATAGTGCTGTGCAAGGTCACTTGCCTCCCTTTCGGATTCAGAGCCATCTGGGTCCAGTGGCCAGATATAGATCAGGATGACTGGAGATATCCCTGGAGGTAGTGGGAGAACAAGAAGAACATTGTACACAGTAACAGCAACATTGTATTTTGATCAACTATGATAGACTTCTTGGTTGTCCTTCATTCTCAAAGAGTATCAACATAAAGGAGATGATATCATGACATACAAATGAAGGCTACATAGCAATTGAGGCACTAGGTGAAAAACATAATAGACTTAGTTCTTCTCAGCAATACAGTGATCCAAGACAATTTCAAAAGACTTATGATAGAAAATATCATCCACATCCAGAAAAAGTTAAGACTGAATACAGATGGAAGCATACTATTTTTACTTTTTTCCCCCTTTCTTATGGCTTTTCCCTTTTGTTCTGATCTTTCTTTCACAACATGACTAAAATGGAAATATATTTAACATGATTGTATTTGTATAACCTATATCAGATTGCTTGCTATGTTAGGGAAGGAAAAGGAGAAGAAAGGAGGGAGAAAAATTAGGAACTCAAAATCTTACAAAAATGAATGTTCAAAACTCTTTTTATATATAATTTGAAAAGAAAAACTATTAAGTGAAAAAAAAATCTTCAAGAGCAGGGACTATCTTTCTTTTTCATTTGTACAACCCCTGTCCTTAGTACATTGCTAGATGTGTGATAAGAGTTCAATAAATATATATTATCTATTGAACCTAGCAATAGTTCTTAGAATGACCAGCAAAAGGTATTTGAGGAGGGAAGTTCTCAGAGGGAATTGGGAAAATCCCACAAATTAGAAAACAGGTATTTTTGGGTTTTGTGATTTCTGAAAATATTGCAGATCATACGTAGTAGAGCAGTACAACAATAAGGTAAGTGACTGAAGTTACAGGATCTGAGTCCAAATCCTTCCTCTGATATTTATTACCTGTGTGACCTTGAATAAATAATATCTTCCCTAGGCCTTCGTTTCCTTATCTGTAAAAAGAAGGAGTTGAACTAGATAGTTTCTGTTATCTCTATGGACCTAGGATCTCAGGATCCTGGAGGAGAACTTGGGGAGAAAGAGAGCAAGGAGAAAAACCTATGTAGTACTACAATGTACCTAGCCTGCACCTAACCTAGCAGACTATATTCTTTTTTTTTTTTTTTTTGCTGAGGCAATTGGGGTTAAGTAACTTGCCCAGGGTCACACAGCTGTTACGTGTCTGAGACTAGATTTGAACTCAGGTCCTTCAAGGCTGGTGCTCTATCCACTGCACCACCTAGCTGCCCCCTATATTCTTTTTTTTAAATGATTAAAAAATGTTCAATAGTGTTTTATTTTTCCAAATGCACATATAGTTTTTAAGGTGCTCCAAATCACTATTGATCAGAGAAATGCAAATTAAGACAACGCTGAGATATCACTACACACATAGATTGGCTAAGATGACAGGAAAAGATAATAACAAATGTTGGAGGGGATGTGGGGAAACTGGGACACTCATACATTGTTGGTGGAACTATGAACAGGTACAACCATTCTGGAGAGCAATTTGGAACTATGCTTAAAAAGTTATCAAACTGTACATACCCTTTGACCCAGCAGTGTTTCTACTGGGCTTATATCCCAAAGAGATCTTAAAGGAAGGAAAGGGACTCAGATGTGCAAAAATGTTTGTGGCAGCCCTTTTGTGGCAAAAAACTGGAAACTGAATGGATGCCCATCAAATGGAGAATGCCTAAATAAATTATGGTATATGAATGTTATGGAATATTATTGTTCTGTAAGAAACGACCAGTGGGATGATTTCAGAGAGGCCTGGAGAGTGGAGATGCTGAGTGAAATGAGCAGAACCAGGAGATCATTATCCACAGCAATAGGACTATACAATATGGCTCTCTTCAACAACGAGGTGATTCAAACCAGTTCCAATTGTTCAGTAATGAAGAGAGCCATCTATTCCCAGAGAGAGGACCATGGGAACTGAGTGTGGCCCGCAACATAGCATTCTCACTTTCTCTGTTGTTGTTTGCTTGCATTTTGTTTCTTTCTCAGTTTTTTTCCTTCTTGCTCTGATTTTTCTTATGCAGCAAGATAACTATAAATATGTATACATATATTGAATTTAACATATTTAACATATATTGAACTATCTGCCATTTGGAGAGGAGGTGGGAGGAAGGAGGAGATAATTTGGAATAGAAGCCTTTGAAAGGGTCAATGTTGAAAAATTACCCATGCATATGTTTTGTAAATAAAAAGTTTTAATTAAAAAAAGATAGTTTTCAATATTCATTTCTGTAAGACTTTTGTGTTCTCACTTTTTCTCCTTCCCCAATACAGCAAGTAATCTGATATAGGTCAAATATGTGCTGTTCTTTTAAAGCAACCTTTCTTTTTTTTTTAAATTTTCAATAGTATTTTATTTTTCTAAATGCATGTAAAGAGTTTTCAATATTCATTTTTGCAAGATATTATATTCCAAATTTTTGTCCCTCCTCCCTTACCTCCTTACTTTATATGGTAGCAAGTAATCTGATATAGGTTAAATGTGTACAATTTTTAAAAACATGTTTCTTTATTTGTCACATATAAGAAAAATCAGAACAAAAAGGAAAAAAAAAACCATGAGAAAGAAAACAAACAAACAAAAGATGAAAATACTATGCTTTGATTCATATTCAATCTCCAAAATTCTCTCTCTGGATGCAGATAGCATTTTCCATCTCAAGTCTAGTGGAATTACCTTGAATCACTGCATTTTTGAGAAGAGCCAAGTCTATCACAATTGATCATGACATATTCTTCTTGTAATAGAATGTTTTCTTAGTTATGCTCACTTACTTTGCATCAGTTCATATAAGCATCTCCAGACTTTTCTGAAATCAGCCTGCTAATCATTTCTTATAGAACAATAGTATTCATTACATTCATATCCTACAACTTGTTTAGCCATTCCCTAATGGATAATTATCCACTCAATTTCCATTCCTTGCCACTACAAAAAAGGTTGCTACAAACATTTTTGCACACTGGGTCCCTTTCCCTCCTTTATGACCTCTTTAGGATAGAGACCCAGTAGAGACACTGCTGGATCAGAGAGTGTGCACAATTTGGTAGCCCTTTTGGAATAGTTCCAAATTGCTCTACAGAATGGTTGAATCAGTTCACAGCTCCACCAACAATGTATCAGTGTCCCAGTTTTCCCACATCCCCTCCAACATTCATCATTATGAGAGTTGTGAAATCACACCATAGTTTTGTATCAATATACAATTGAATTATAATTAAAAATCTCATTACTGCAGAACTGATAAGAAAATTCATTTTCTTTTTCTGGGAGAAGTGAGTACTTCTACAGATGTAAACTGTGGTGTGCCAATTTGGCTTGCTTTAAATGTTTTTGTTGTTGTTGTTGTTGTTGTTGTAAGAAAATTTAATGTGGAGTGTGGTGGTTAAAGCCTGTGGTATAAAAACAAAAGGCAAAATACAACTTTAAAACAACAATTAAAAAATAAATTGTAAACTCCCCAACATCTTTAAAAATGGATCAGAGCATAATTTAACCTTTTACTAATGAAAATGTCATCATTATGAACTTTATGTAAGTGATGCAAAAAGGGCTGTCCTTTGGGATTTTTAGCACTAAATGGCTCCAGACTGTTCTTCTTTTGGAATCCTTTGCTCAGTCTGACATCTCCCTTGATATCAACTGTCACATCTCTGGGGTCTTAATTTCTTTCTCTAGTAGTCTCACAATCCCATTCTAATTTGTTATTTCTAACCTGCTATAGACTGTGAACCAGATCACCAAACTTAAAATTATGCCTAAATAAGATTAAATAATTTATTGTGTGAGTCTACAAAGGGCTTACAAAATATATCAGTTTTAATATATGGGTTTCATGGCAACTCTTGGAAGCTCAGAGGTCTTTTTTGTTTTCCTTTTCTCTTTTGTGCTTTGGATGACAGGAAGACCAGATTAGCAATCTTTCAATAATTTAGTTCTTTCTGTCAACAGGGTTTTTTCACTTTATTTTATTAGTTATATGTTATAAGATCATGTTTTTGTAGTCATATATGGTTCATACATGCGTCTCATGTCTCCCTCTAAAATTGTACATTCCTTGAGAACCTAAAATATTAATTGTGCACAATGAGTTCTCAGTAAATGTAGTTAGATAATTCACTAACAGATAGGTAGGCTGCACAGTGGATAGAGTGCCAGGCAGATCTGGAGTCAGGAAAACTTCTCTTCCAGCTTCAGGTACTTACTATGTGATCCTAGGCAAGTCACTCAACTGTTTGCCTCAGTTTCCTCATCTGCAAAATGAACTCAAAAACAAAATAGCAAACCATTCCAGTATCTTTGCTAAGAAAACTCCAAGAGGGTTCTGGACAACAACTTAATAACTTATTAACAAAAAATAATTTTCAACTGGCAACCTATGGCCAGAAGAATTTTTCTGAAGAGGCAGTGGATAGGGCACTAAAGAGCGAATTATCAACATTCTGCCACCTAGTTAGCTGTATGTCTTCGGCTAAATCTCAACCTATAAGCTTCCTTTGCCTTATAGCTATGAAATAGGGATAAATTGTATTTCCATCTTTCACCACTAGAAATATTGTTCTACTGATCAAATACATATAATGTATCTAAATAGTGTTCTTCTCAATTACCAGGCCAATTTTTTCTTTCCTCTTAGGCCTTGTTTTGTTTTGCTTTGTTCTTAGTCTTAAAAAATAAAATAAAATCTTATTCTTAAGCCATTTACTTCCCACTTTCTCAACAATTATTTTATTCTTTAATGGTCAGATGAAAATTATCCAGAAAATATTTCAGACAATAAATAGAGCAAAGAAACCATAATGCAAGAACAATGTTAGAGCTCAGAAATTGTGGCCAGATGTGGCTGAGATCTTGCACAATCAAGAAGAGAAATAATAATACCAAGTGAAGAGTTCAGGCTTCTTTAAAGAAGCATTTGGATCCTATGTTACCATCTTCTCCTCATTTCACCAAGCCCTGATGGAGAAAGGAACTCATCAATTACAGACAATTCTGATCCCACAGACATTTTCCAAAAGCTGTTGCCGTTGTTTTTTCCAAACCACATATTCCCCAAACCAGTAAACTTCTCCTCTTAATAGAAAATAAGAAAAGAAAATCTATTGAGTGGAAATCTACAGACATTAAGGACAAAAAAGAAACTAATGAGCTCCAATTTTCCTTACCAAGCAGTTATCTTGAAGCCTTCACAAGCCTTGTTCTGTTCCAAAACCCACAACTTCAAGGCCCAAATTCTCAATCTCTCAGTAACTCTTGGAGACAAACATCAACAGTCATTGGACCTTCCCAGAACATTCCTTCGTGCTTTATACTCTTGGATGTCACAGACATCCATTTTCCCTGCTTTACTCTTTCCTCAATTTGAAAAGAATTAGGTTCTCAAACTTTTCCATTCTTTGGCTGCCTTCCTTCCCTCTTCCCCATGCTCCCATTACCCTTTGAAGCCTGAAAAAGAAAATGGGAGAAAAGTATACATTTCATGGAATCCTAAATTTAGTTGTGGGAAAAATCTCAGAGGATATCTAATCCAACAGTCTCATTTCACAGATGAGAAACAGAGGACAAAAGTGAGATGACAGGCTTGAGTTCACACAGGTACACAGTTCACACAGATGACAAAACCAGGATTCAACTCCATAATGCAGCACTGCTTCCTTTATTTTCCTAAGGCAATTGAGGGGTTAAGTGACTTGCCCAGGATCACACAACTAGGAAGTATTAAGTATCTGAGGCTGGATTTGAACTCAGATCCTTCTGATTTCAGAGCCAGCACTCTATCCGCTCTATCATTTAGCTTCTCCAGCACTGCTTCTTTTCATGTAGTTTACAAAGCTGAGTACCATAGAAACAGACCCAGAAGAAGTGATTAAGGCCCAGGATTTGGAATAAAGAGAAAGATCCAGTCCATCAGCATAGAGCAAACTCTCTAGAGCCAGTGCCATATTTTCCTCATGAACTGCATTTCTGGTTCAATGGGAAGAGTGATGGATTCAAAGGTAGAGGGCCTGGGTTTGAATTTGGATTCAGTCAATTATTGCAATCTGTCTTTAGGGAAACTGGTTTATCTCACCCATTAAAATGAGGAGAGTTGGAGTAGATGGCCTCTTGAGGTACCTTCCCACTTGACATCTATGATCTCAAGATCTTACTGATGGGATAAATGTGATGGGGTGAATGGACTCCAGCAAAAGATCATATTTCTAGTAGGAAGCCAGTATTGAAGTGGGCCCCAGTGAGGAGCAAGCTGACTCTGGAATTATCTTGTCTGGATATATCTGAAATAATCTGACATTATTTTGTACAGATAGCTATCCAGTATTGACACCTGCTGTTACCTTATACAATTTGGATGTCAAGCTGCAGACCTCAACTCTCAAGGCTTTCTTATATAAATAGGACAACCATGACCACCAATTGATTTACTGACGTACATAATTGGTATAGTTAATATGCCTTGTTTGGGGTCTTTTTCCATAAAAGGCACTACCTCTCCCCTTGTTAATTGCAAATTCCTTAAGAACTTTACTCACTTGCTAAGCATCATAATAAAACTTTACCCCTTGATCTGGAGATGGTCTGACCCTGGGAATTCATTCCCAATGACTTCCCTCCTTCCTTATTTGTTGGTCCTCATCATTTTTGGTATCCTGTGTAAGGATCAAATTCATGACCTTCTGGTTCAGTGGAAAGAGCAATGGATTTGAAGACAAAAGGCCTGGGTTTGAATTCTGATTCAGCCAATTATTCATCCCATCATATTCACCCCATCATTCCCATTCCTCAGGCACTGGAAAGTCTTCAAAAATAATTCCTCTCAGCATGTATTGCTGATGTTGAGAGCTCAGGGAGCAAGTCTAAAATGATAGCTTTCAGGGAATTTTTATATGTCCTACCAAGGAAGAAAGATCTCTCTTTTTGTGTGTTTGTGTTTTTTTTTTTAATTAAAGCTTTTTATTTGCAAACATATGCATGGGTAATTTTTCAACATTGACCTTTGCAAAGCCTTCTGTTACAAATTTTTTCCTTCCTTCCCCCTAAGCCCTCCCCTAGATGGCAGGAAGTCTAATACATGTTAATTATGTTAAAATACATGACAAATTGAATATATGTATACATATTTATACAGTTATCTTGCTACGCAAGAAAAATCGGATCTACAAGAAAAAAAAAAACTGAGAAGGAAAGCAAAATGCAAGCAAACATCAACATAAAGTGTGAAAATGCTATATTGTGGTCCACACTCAGATCCCACAGGCCTCTCCCTGGGTGTTTATGGCTTTCTTCATCACTGAACAACTGGAGCTGGTTTGAAACATCTTATTGTTGAAGAGAAGGATGTCCTTCAGAATTGATCATCATATAGTGTTGTTGCCGTGTATAATGATCTCCTGGTTCTGCTCATTTCACTTAGCATCAGTTCATGCAAGTCTCTCCAGGCTTCTCTGAAATCCTCCTGTTGGTCGTTTTTTACAGAACAATAATATTCCATGACATTCATATAATTTATTCAGACATTCTCCAATTGATGGGCATCCATTCAGTTTCCAGTTTCTAGCCACTACAGAAAGGGCTGCCACAAACATTCTTGCACATGTGGGACCCTTTCCTTCCTTTAAGATCTCTTTGGGATATAGGCCCAATAGAAACACTGCTGGGTATGCACAATTTGATAACTTTTTGAGCATAGTTCCAAATTGTTCTCCATAGTTCACAGTTCCACCAACAATGTATCAGTGTCCCAGTTTTCCCACATCCCCTCCAACATTCGTCATTATCTTTTCCTGCCATCTTAGCAGATCTGACAGGTGTGTAGTGGTATCTCAGAGTTGAAAGACATCTCTCTTATGAGCTTGGAGATAGAGAACATGGATGATCAGAGTGTTTTGGCATTTAATCCCATTGTCTCCATGGTTTTATCTTCTGCAGGACCAATATGACCCTGAGACTAGACCTGTACTTAATTAAAGGATTGTGGGGGAAAATAGTATGATTTTTACATTAATTAATATGATATACATAATAAATATATTAATAATTTAGATTTTTCAGAGATCTTTTCTGTCTTGGGAGTAAGAAACTCATAAAGCAAGTTAAAATTATCAATCATTCTGACAGTATCTACATTCTTGTTCTGTGCTTTACCTATGTACAAATAAGTGAAGCAAATCAAGAATTACAGAAAACTGTTCCCATCACATCTGGTGCTGTGGCCTGGGGAGGGGATGGTTTCAACACTCAAGATATAAAACAATCCAAGAATTGTTATATTATTGATCAAATCCCAAGAATGATTGCATTGTTAACTACCTTCCCCCTCCCTTCCCACTTATGATTTGTCTATAAAATCTTTACCTTTTTTGCAACAGATAGAGGTTTCCTGACCTGGGGAATTTCCATTTTGCAAACTTTCAAGGTTCAGTTATAAAGCCATTTCCTTCCTGATACTTTTTCTTACTTGAGTAGTTATTGATGCCCTTCTCTCCTGTTATACTCTAACCACCATGTACATGTTATATATATTCTATATTTGTCTGCGAATATGTTGTGTCCCCAAGGTTGAGGATAAGATCATTGAGATCAGAAATAGTCTCACCTTTGTCTTCCATTGTTTAGCCCAGTGCTTTGTTTTAAGAGGAGCTTAATAAATAGTACCCAATAATTCATTGAAGGAGCTTGATTTTGTTGCAATAAAAAAAGAAAGTTACAGGAAGACTGTTAAGGTTTTGGCAGAACAAAGCAAACATTAATTCAAAATGTAAACCTTGTCTTCAAAGAACAAAGAATCCATTAAAAGAAAGTGGCACACATGTAAATAAATTTGATTTAAATTAAATATGAGCAAAAGAGAGACTCCCTTCTCCTTTACCCTTTATAGATTCTAAACTTATAGTATCCAAGGTAATACATGCTCATTTTTCAGAAATAATTTCTATCTACATTGAAATTCCCTCTTTTCTGACCCCAGTCCAGCTCTTTTCACTATTGAAAATTGAAGAAATTAAGCTAGCCTTTAAAAAAAAAAATCCTTTTTTCTGATCAGAAAAAAAAAATTGGTTTTGGTAGGTGGCTTTAAGTAATGGTTTCTGCCTACCTCCTTGTAAAGAGATTTCTTCTTTATCCTTTCTACTTTTCTTCAGCCCCTTCTATGTAGCACCTGTTTCTCAACAACTTAGGCTTCTCTATTTCACATTGCTGGACAAGCTACTGAACAAACTTTCCCTCCTCCTCCTCCTTCCATTGCTCCTTTGTCTTATTGCTCTCTTGCTACTGCCCTGATGGACCTGATTTCTTTTGAATGTGAGGAACCTGTACATAGGAGACCTGCTGAAAGTGTTTATCTTTTCTGGGAAGGGTTTATTCCTGACCCAAATAACCAAGTTACTTTATTAAGGATAAAATATATCATCAACCTCTCAGTCTTTCTGAGCTTTCCACAAAAGAAAAAGATACTCCCAAATTTAATGAGGATCCTGTGGCTAGTATAATCCAATTTCAGACTCAACCTAAGGTGTTACAAATTTGATGGAAATCTACTATTCTCAGAAGAAAGACCTACCATTATAGAAGTTGCAAACAGACAAGCCTTACCAGTGGGATTGGCTGTTAGACCTCTGGGTTTTCCTAATTGGCCATTGCCAATTCAGGTATATGAAAGCATGCTCAACATGACCCAAGACCTAAAGTTACAAGAAACTATCCAAAGCGAAAATGAAACCTCCATTTATTTTTATGACAGACTGCACAAAAGTACTAAGCAATACAGTGTGTTGGACCCACTCAATCCAAGAGATGCCAAAATTAATACACATTTTGTAAATCAATCATTGCTTGAAATATGAGAAATATTTTCTTAAAAATTGTCCAAGTTGGCATGACAAGGGCAAAAGGATTAGGTACAAAGACTTTATTTATATTGTAGGAGTTTGGTAGAATTCCTTTTCCCTCCTATTTTTTCAAACAGTTTGTGTAATATTTCAAGTAATTGAGCTTTGAATATTTGAAAGAATCTGCTTGTAAACCCTCTGTTTTTTTCCTTGGAATAGTTCATGTTCAGTTTCTTTTATCTCATATTGGATAATTTCAATAATCAAATTTTTTCTAATAATTTATATATTTAATATTTTTGTAATCATTTATTTCATCTAAGTTTTCAGATTTTGGCATACAATTAGGCAAAGAATTTTCTTATGCTTTTGTTTATGTCATCATTGTTGTGAATTCTAATTTATTTTTGCTTATGATTTGATTTGTAGGCATCCAAAATTAGGGTCAGACAAGCTAACTGGTTTTTTTTTTTATGTTTTAGAAAGAGCTCTTAATTTCATCAATGCAATAGAACTTTAAAAAAAATTATCTTACTCTCCCCTATAATTTTCAGAATTTCTAATTTAGTGTTTCTTTAGAACTTTTAAAAATTTAGTTCTTTAAAAATATTTTTACTTATAGTCCCAAGTGTTGCTATGTTCTCTTTCTTTTTTTTAGCTGAAAGTATTTAGAATAGTAACTTCTCCCCTAAGAACTGCTTTCACTGCATCCCTAAAATTTGCATGTATTATTTCATTGCTGTTATTTTCTTTGATGAAATTTTCTATTGCTTTTATGATTTGTTCTTTGACCTATCAGTTTGTTAACACTAAATTATTTTGCCTCTAATTAATAGTCCTTTATCAATGATCTCTTAATTGCTTAAGAGCATTTGGCTCTGAAAAGCCAATAGCCTTTTTTTTATCTGTTAGAAACTTTTGACATTGACAATTGCTCTCCAGTCCTGGACATTGTCTGTACTGGCCATCCCTCCAGGAATTTGTACATTCTTGTTACTTATAGTATAGTACTACCCTGAGGGAAAGGACTGGTTCACTCCTCCACTTCACTGCTTTGCTATTGTGCTAATCGCAGCTATCCTCTAGTGATTTCCATTCTTTATGAGCTGTGTTATTCCTTCTCTATTCCGGCTCCCTGCCTCTCCTCTAAAAACTATTAATTGTGAAGGAATTACACTGGAGGGTATTTCTGACAACATGGAAATTGTTTTCTATTCTGGGGGCCAGAATGCTTCCTATAGCCCCATTCTTCCTCAAGTCAGTTCCGGATGAATCTATACTATTTACCTCTTATTTTACCTGGGGAAGGGAGGATTCCCAGCTGTCAAAGTATTCTACTGAGTCTTCAGAGGTTTGGGAAGGCATTCCTACTCTAGGATAACTAGGATTATGTAAATTATGTGGGGCTGCTTACTTCTTTCCAAAAGAGTTAGGGCAAGAGACATAGCAAGCTTGGGCTCAAAGAGGAATCTGCACTGAAGGAGAGAGAAATTCTGGGGGTCTAGTTATGCTCGGATTTAGTCTAATTTGTATTAAATTTATGCATATACACACACACATACACACACATATTCCTACTAAATATAATCCTCCTTGAGAACAATTTGTGTTTCCGTATCTGCTCATCCTAGTGGATTATATATAATAGTATTTAATAAATGTTGAACCAACAATAAATGATTGAATAATAATAAAGTTAAGATGATGATAATTTATAACTATGAATGCCGTTCAGGACAGCACTTTTAAGTACTTGTTAGGAGAAGACTACATAGAAAAAAGAAGCTGAAAGTGAAGGGCCTGATGGGATAAAGTCCTAAGGAGAAATGATGTGAGGAGATGAGTTTCAGTGATGATTTCATCTTGCAGAATTCTGCAATTCTTGCAGAATGGAGATCATAAAATCCAGGAAAGCAGCAGAGTAAAATGAGGTGAATTCTGGGGTGCCTTCCTAAAATTGTAGAAGATTTAAAAGGAACTCTTTATTGTCTCCCCTCCATTCTCTCAAATTAGAAGGAAAGAAAGAACCCATGGTCAGAAAATTGAGGAGGTAGAAAGTTTGAGTTTGCTTTTTTTATGTATTTTTATTTTCCTAAATACTTCCCAATAATTCTTTTCTTTATTACTATTTTCTTTACTTTTTTGGTTATACATGTACGTTAAATTTTTTTAAATATACATTTTTTATGAATCACATTGGGAGAGAAGAATCAGAACAAAAGGGAAAAGTCATGAGAAAAAAAAGAAAAAAAAGTGAATATAGCACAAGTTAATTTACATTCATTCTCCATAATTCTCTCTCTGGATGCAGATGGTGTTTTCTACCCAAAGTTTATCAGGATAGGCATCTAATTTTGTACTGTGCTTGCCGTATATTTAGGCACCTCATTATTGATGTTCATTAGCTCCGAGCATTCCATTATCATAACACCTTTTGGACTCCAAATCCTGGCCTTACAAGGTAAACTAAGGCAAGATAGTCTATGGGAAGAATTAATTTAAGGGTATATACTAGACTAGTATAGACTAGCTTCCAAAGGTGAAGTAGGCTGAAGGTTATTACTGTATTATTCCTAAAGGCTGCCCACATCTGATAGCTATAGAATAAATAGATACTGTAGATAGATTCAGACAGATAAAGGGATGATAGATAACAGAATGCTCTTTAGCTTTACGTAGGCAGGTAGATAGATAAATAGAAACACATATAGATAATTGGATGAGAGATGATAAATAGCAGGATACTCCTTGGGTGCAAATGGATAAGGAGGTTCATCAAACAATCTTAACACACATTTATGAAGCACCCACGATATGTCCGGCACTGTGCTAAACTCCTAGAATACACAAGGAGGCAAAAGATAATTTCTGCCCTCAAGGAGCTTATCATCTAATGGAGGAGACATGCAAACAAATGCAGACAAAGCAAGCTGTGTACGGGACAGATAGGAGGTAATTAACGGAAGGAAGGCACTAAAATGAAGAGGAGTTAGAGAAGGCTTCTCGAAGAAGGCCGGATTCTAGTTGGGATTTAAGGACTGGGAAGTAAGTAGAGGAGAGGAGACGGCCAGATAGATCGGAGAAATTAAGATAGATGATAGATAGATGATAGATTAGATAGATAGATAGATAGATAGATAGATAGATAGATAGATAGATAGATAGATAGATAGATAGATAGATAGATAGATAGATAGATAGATAGATAGATAGATAGATAGATAGATAGATA